>NW_004624814.1:9370194-9391522 GCF_000247695.1 Heterocephalus glaber | reverse complement strand
CTGCCCTGGGAGTGGTGGAATGGTGGCAGGGGAGCCTCCTCCTGGGCGCTGGGATTGGCTCACCTCCTCTGCCCTGGGAGTGGTGGAATGGCAGTGGGGAGCCTCCTCCTGGGTGCTGGGATAGGCTCACCTCCTCTACCCTGGGAGTGGTGGAATGGCAGCCCCTTCTTCATGTTTATAATGGGTGTGAACCAAAATAAATATTACAACTTCCTTAAGATCATCAGAAATCCCTCCTGCTGCACCAGCTACTTATCCCCCTAGGCCAAGCTCATCCATGACAGCTATTACATTATGGAGGGACTTATGACCACAATCCATCTAGAAGACTATGGATGGACCCTCTGAGAAATTGTGGTGTCATGGTCACATGGCTGCCCAGGACATAATCCCTGAATCTATTGGCACTGCCAAGCCTGTAGGCCAAGTTATTTCTGAGATGGCAAGCTCACTGGGCTTCCGTGTGCATATTCCTAATATGTTGGTCATGAATCTGACTTGTCTTCTGGAAAAAGGTGCCAAATATGTTGACAAGAAGGTGGTGAAGCAGGGATTGTAAGGCCCAGTAAAAGACATCTGAGGACCAGGTTGTCTCCTGTAAATTTGATGGTGACATCTACTCTTCCACCTTTAATGCTGAGGCTGGCATTGTCATCAATGACTGTTTTGTCAAGCTCATTTCCTAATATGACAGTGAATTGTCTATAGCAACAAGGTGGCAGACTTTATAGTTCACAAGACCTCCAGAATAAGGGTCCCTTGGACCACCAGCCCCAGCAAGAACACAAGAGGAAGACATGGGCCTTCAGCTGCTGGGAAATCTTTGCCCTATCTCAGTCCCCTACCACACTGAGACTCTCCCTCCTTACACTTTCCATCCCAGATTTCCTGAAGAAGGGAAGGGACTTAGGGAGCATTACTTTGTCATGTGCCATCAACAAAGCACTGCACCCAATAAATTAACATATTTATTGCTTCCAGTCCCCCACTTTCTATTCTGTCTATTTAGTTTTCTTTTATATGTAATTTGTACTGATCAGAGTATATGGTTGCAGAAATTAGAAGCCAAATCTGGCTAAAATAAATAGAATTCTCAATGGAAGAATATTGAATAACATACAGAATTAAAGGGAAATGCAGAAAATTAATCATGAAGAGAAGACAGTAATTAAAGGAGGCTCGGAAGCAGAAATTACTAGAAGGAATAAGCCACAGGAAGACTCTATCATCACTGGACACTGAACTGCTAGGGACCTGAAGCATAGCTCCTGAACCCCTAACTAAGCTGCTGTCAGAGTGAGTAGCATCTAACCATCCCTGAACATTTTCATCTCTCTCGGGTCATTACTATCGTATGTTCTAACTTTCTCTGCAGAAACTAAGTGAACAGTCATGATATATGTCTGTAGTTATTACTGAGGAGAACCTGGTCCGAAGCTCTTTGATTTGTACCCATGAGTGTTACTGTAACCAGTGGATGATAGTGTTATTCTGGGATCAATGTTCAGAGCCAGAATTCAATAATCTCTTCTCCTCATAAGGTATTATATGGTTTCCCAGACATTGGGGGATGCTTGGAGATAGATTCACAGTGAAAGATTCCCAAGATCCCTTCATGCAGAATGTTTTGGGATTTGTAAATTGACTCAGATCTGGGAAATGGGAGGATCATCATCTTTATTAAGTAAAACCTCTGCAATAAAAGTGAAGATTTTAGTTAATATAAATCAAATTGCAGTAAGGTGGTTGTCCACGTACTTCAGTTTAGTGATCTTGTGATCAGTTAACCACTGTGATTCAAAACCTTCAGAGTACCCCCACTAGATCTCCTGCTTATGATGTTAGCCATTCTGCTTTGTCTCTACTAGTTAAATCCTCTTATTGACTTCCAACATTCCAGGATCCTAATATCAGGGAACCCATAACAATTTCATCTTTTCTCATCCTGTTGTTGGCTAGCCCTAGATTGCAGAAAGAAGCCACTAAAGTGCATTTCAAAGATGTCAGCAGAACAGCCCTCATCAATGTGTTTCTCAAGTGTCTAGTTATTTCTAGGTCCCCTTGGGAACTGTAGCTAGAGGGTAGTTGTATAGGTTTACAGTCTAAATCTACTTCAGTATTCCTACTCCTCTAAATCTTTTTGTTTTTCCTATTTATTCAGGGTAATCTTTGTTATATAAGTTCTGTGTTGTTAGGCTATTGTCTCTTAGCACACTGTGTCCTTATCTGCCTTGTCCTTGTCTTAAGCTATGTCACAACCACGTAAGTATTTTAAACTCCAGTAAAGGGGAAATGACCAAAATCTATGGATGGCAACTTCTTTTTAAGTTAAACATAAACCAAGAGTTACACAATTTACTCTTGCTTATATCTCCTTGGCTAAATTTATTCCCATAGTTATTCAATATAGCTGCAAAGGCCAATGTTATAGATTAAATTTGGATCTTAAATGTTTCCCAAAGGCCTGTGTGTTAAAGTCTTGGTGGCAAGATTGGCACTATTAATCAGTAGTGGAAACTAAGATATATGGCCTACTGGGCACTTTCTAGACACTTGGAGGCCTGCCCTGGGTGAGAATAGTGAAAACTTGGCTTCTTCTTTCTTTCTTTTGCTTCCCAGCCATGAGCTGAGTAGTTTTCCCCACTATGCATCTCTGTCATGTTGTGATGCTTTGTCATGGGTCCAAAGGCAGTGGCACCAACCAATCATGCTCTGAAACCTCTAAAACTGTAAGCCAAGATGAACATTTTGTTTTTATAAGTTGATTATCTCAGGTATTTGTAATAGTAACAGAAATCTGACTAATACTACCAGAAAATATGATCTATATCTGTGTGGTTATGTGTTTAAGATAGAGGGGAAAGAGATTTGGGGGGGGGGAGCAGCTACCAATCTTTCAAAAAATCTTAAGTAAAGAATGAGTTTATATAAATTTATGGAATAACTTGCAGGATTATTGAATGCCAGGAATAGAAAACAGACAATATTCAAAGTTTCCTATACAGTTGTGAATATAACCAAGTTCAATCACCAAAATGATCTAGTTAATGCTACTGTGGATGTCACTGCTGGTTTCTGTTTTAAATATGTCTGGTGGTGCCATAACTGGAGACTTCCTGCTGTCATCAGATTTTCTACTCCACCACAGTTGTGCAAAAAATCACCAGTCTTTCTGCATCTTTATATCATAACCTTCATATCTAAAATATTGGGTAGGAGAGTCATGTTGCCAAGTCAATCAGACTGAGTCATGGCTTCCGGGGGACAAGAAGAGAGAATATTTGGTCCTTTTATTAGTAGGTGGCAGAAGGCTATGGCAATTATGAAGCTCTGCCACCTTCTAAGGGTTACATTTTAGAGATCTCAAACTGAAGAAGATTTGTATGTTGAGTAGCCCAAGGGAGACAAACACTGATTATACAGGCTCTGTCCTTTTGGTGAGCAAGGTGTCTGTCAAGGGGCCCAGCTCATATCGCCCTTGCCTAATGGAAAGAGAATGGCTCTCTAATGATATTTGTAGATGAAGCTCAGAAAAAAATTCTTATTGGTATTGTTTGGGTGCTCATCCCTGCACCAATCTCTGAGGTCATAAGATTAGAAGACTTGATTGGTTCATCTGGGGAAAATGCCCACATTTGTGACTGGGAGTAGTTGGGCAGACATTGCAGCTGGAAGCCATTCACAATCTATAAAGTGGAAAGAAGGTGGTTATTCCAAGGAAGATACACTAAAAGACAAAAGCAAATGGCATTTTAAGAGATCTCACCACTATCTGGACCATATTTTGACTAATATTTTTTAATTTAGTTATTATGGCTTCATTTTTCAATCACTTAAATATCTACAGTGTTGTCATCACCTAAGATTTCATTAGGAATCTCTTGAACTGTAGGTCCAGCTTCAGCTGCAAAGACTATGATCCTTGATAGAAGGAAAACTCACTGGATGAGTCCAATAATTGCCATAACGCTCTGCCTGGACAGTTCTTGAGTATAGAGAAACTGAGCCCTAGAGAAGAATATGCCACACAGAAAGGGAACTCAAAAGTCAGGATAGGGTTCTTCATGAGTCTTTGGCTAAGGACAAGCCTGAGTGTTCATGGTGCAACTATAGTAGATTTTTAGAGAAAGGAAAAAGATTGTCAGAGATTAGGCAGGGCTGAGAGATGTTAAGAGTTCTAGCCCAGCAGAGTGTACAGCTTTTATTTATAACCTGGATGTCCAGCTGAGACACCAGAAGGCCACTCTTTAGGAGGAGGGACTGTGATACAACAAAGCCTTCAATAGACCCACACTTGCAAAACCTTAAAAGAAAATTTAATAAGATCTTCAGGGCATCAGAGTTTGGAAGCTGACTAAATCCAGGTTGGAAGGTGTTGACAAACACATTGCCCTTTCCATATATCTGTCCTAATAAAACAAGTCTATATTAATTCCGCATGCTCAACCAGTAATTGAACTGCCTCCTAGAATAAAAATTAACACTCTTCAGGGAGAACATAATAAAATCCAAAGAATCTAAAAATATACCATTCACAATGTCTATTATGTAGTAAACTAATAATAATAAAAAAGCAAAACATTAGAAAAATGTAGCTTGGCCTGGGAATTTAGCTCAGTGGTTCTGCTGCCTTCCTCATAAGCGCAAGGTCCCAAGTTCGATCCCTGATACCAAAAAAAAAAAAGAAAAGAAAAACGTAGGCCATAGTTAAGGAAAAATAGTCAATAAAAACTGACTACCAGACTACCCAAGAATTTGGCTTGCACATATAGTCTGTAAGAAGCTATAATGCAAATTTTTTAAATTAATTTTATTGGCACATTTTAGGTATACAATATAATGACATTCATCACTGGAAATTTGAACCTTTACATAATCTCTCTTGGTTCTTATTTTTTCCTCATTTCCCTGCCCTCCTTTCAAGCCCTCCATCCCTCCCTATTTACAAAGACTGTTTCCAGTTTTTCATTTTCTCATATTAATTCCATTCCCTTCTTTCCTTTCCCCTACCTCTCCCACTTCCCCTTCCCCTTTGCCCCTTTTCTTCCTATTTCACATTATCTATTGTACCTTTTAGTCCTTATTTACACGTTCAATTCCTCACACTAGAGAAACTATTCAGTATTTACACGTGTCCTATTTATTTCACTTAAGAGCATCACCTCAATGTGTATCCATTTAGCTATAAATGTCTAATTTCTCATTTGTTATGGCTGAGTGTACTCCATTTTATTAAAAAACCACATATTCTTTGTTCAGTCTTCAGCTGATGGGTAATTGAGCTGCTTCCAAGTTTTAGCTATTACTAACTGTGGTGCTATGAACATGGGTGCTCATATGTCACTGTGGTTTGATTCTTTTAATTCTTTGGGGAAGATCCCCAGCAGTGGAAAGCTGGGTCAAATGGGACTTCCAGTCCTGGTTCTTTGAGGTTTCTCCATCCTGATTTCCACAGTGGTTGCACCAGCCGACACTCCCACCAGCAGTGGAGCAGGGTTACTCCATTTTATTAAAAAACCAAAAATTAAATACAAAATTTAAAACAAAATATGGTCTTATTGAATGATAAGATAGGGAATCCTAACACAGAAATGAAAATAAGAAGAAGAAAGAGGGTACAAATAATGATGGCAATGAAAAAGAACCAGATAAAAACTCTAGAACTAAAATATAAATAACCGGAAGGTTCACTGAAAAGGATTCACAGCAGAGTGGAGATGACAAAATAAATTCATTGAATTTGAAGACAGATTAATAGAAATTATAAAATGCTAAGAACAAATGTAATTGAAATCTCAGGAATAAAGTGATAAAGGTGCAGAGAAAATAGTGGTAAAAACAACTTTTTCACAGATTTAATGATTAATATTTATTTGCAGATCTAAGAGCCATTGTTAATTCCAAACAAGATAAATATTTTCAAAAACCACATGTGGAAAGAAGGGAAAGGAAAAATTATGAGAAAGAAAAAAAATGGAAACGAAGTCTATGTAAATAGGGAAGGGTGGAAGGGGTGAGGGGTGCACAGGTAATGGCGGGAAAAAATGAAAACCAAGATACATCATGTACAGGTACAAGCACCTAATGATAAATGTAAACATATTGTATACCTAAAATGTACCAATAAAAGAATTTAAGGGAAAAAAAACACATGTAGGCATATCATAGTCAAGCTACTGGGTATCATGTATAAAAAAAAATCACATCTAATGAACAATGTTAGAAAACAGTTTCATGTTTCCCTAAGGCTGGGGTTGTGAGATATTAACTAGAAATGAGCACAGGAGTTTTGAAATGCTAGAAATGTTCTGTGTATTGATGGTGCGGGTGGTTAAATGGGTGGATGAATTTGCTAAAACATCACACTGTAAGCTTAAAATTCATACATTTTATTATATGTAAATTATTTCTAAATCAAGTTTACTTGCAAAACGGGAATACTTAAAATAACATTTCAAACATCCTAATTTAATTATATTGTATTATTTTCATGTCTTTGGTTTCACATTTTTATCTGTATAAATCTGGTTTATCTTGCTTTCTGTAAAAAGATAAAGTGGACCACAAATTGAAAATGTAGACTCTCAAATAACTTATTTTTCTTGCCTTTTTTTTCTTATAAAATAACTGACCTCAGTTTAGGTCAGATGATTCACATAAAATCTCCCCAACTGCACATTTCCTATGGTCACTGAATCTTCAATCTCTTAAGAGACTGTCTCAAGCTCTGCACCTGTTCATTGGACATTAGATATCATTATATCTTATATATCGTGTGTCAAAATGAATATTATTTATAATTGCAAATAAAATTCAATTTTTAAATATTCATACATTATGAATATGAAAGTGCTATGAAAACAACATGTTGTATTTCTGATTTGCCATTTTGTTTCTTGCTTAATTATTTAACAATAATTAGGGGGTGAGGGTATAGCTCCCCAGTAGAGTATTTGTCCAGCATATGTGGGATCTTGGGTTCCAGCTCATCACTGCAATAACAATCATCATCATCATCACTGGATATGATGTAAAATTTCATTTTATGTATAAAAAATGAGACTTCCAGGAAGATGATAGAATGGTGAGCAGCAGAAAAACAGCCTCTCTGATATTTGGAATCCAGATGCTGGAATATAGCAATGTGAGGAAGAAAAGGAGGAGGAAGGTGGGTCCCAGGACTCAGCAAGGATCTGAAGTGAGAATTAGAGCTCACGGGGAAGCAAAGAGAGGGATCACAGTGCAGAAGAGGACGGTGGCAAACAGCACTTTCTCCCTGAGCCATGGCTCTCGGTGGGGGAGGGTAACTCAAAACTTCAGAGGCACACTGACTACTGGTGACCCTAGGGACCTTCATGGAGAAATGCACCAGTAAAATGGTACAGTGGATGCTGCAGACTGCAGTGGATGGTGAGTTATTCAAGTTCAGACACTTCCCAACCCAGGAGAGGGCAATTGGCCTGTAGCCATTTTGGAAAGGGGCCAACTGAAGTCAGACCTCAGAGCAGGTGTGGGTTGACTCCATCAGCAGCTCTAAGTGTTGAGGTGAGGTGGAACCAAGTTCAAGCAGGCAGAAGACACTCAGAATGTCATGGGTCCCAGCCTCACAGCCAGAACCCAGAAGACTGAACTTCAGTGGAACTAAAGGCTCAGATTTACTGAGATTATCACCACCACCATAATTCTACTGCTGGCTTGCTGGAATCAATCAACATGGATCTGGGCTCTGTCTGCCTCCTCTGTCAACCAGTGACAGCAGAGACACACCCAGAAGTAGACAATTTTTTCTACTTTTCTATCTTATTTTTAAATTCTTTATTATTTTTTCTCTTTTTCTTGATTATTTTTCTTATTTTTAAACAAGTGAGAAAATTGTTTTAGTTTTTTTGTTTTGTTCTTATTTCTGTTTCTTCCTTCTTTCTTTCCTTCTTGTCTTCTTCACTAGTTCACAAAGTTTTGTAATCTTTCTTTGTCCTCCAGCCTTGCTTCTAATCCTTTTTTCTTTTTCTATTTCTCTATTTTTTCCCTAACTCCTTTCAGTTTTCTCCCCAGAGAGTAAAATCACAATATTGAGGGGGTATTTACTGTACAAAATTTTCTGGTTTGTTTTAGATTTGACTATATAAGTACAAATCCTGTTCGTACAGTTAAAGGTGACAAATTAATAGTTAGCACAGTTTGTTATTTTCTAGGGTGTGTTTGATGCTATTGTTATTTCTGATTGTACTACATTAGCCAAAGTGACATAGTTGTTCTAATCAGTTGTTCTTCCTTGTATGCCAAACTTGAGATTGCCTGAGGTTCATAAACAATACTGGAGGCCACTGCCAAAGAACCAGCAGCTAGGCCAAATAGGCAGCAATATCTCATCTCCAATAAATTGAAGAGGTAGGATCCTCACAACAGATTAAAGAATTTAATCTCAGTAAATCTGGGCCTTTAGTTCCACTGAAGTTTAGGCTTCTGGTTTCTTCTTCTGGTTTCAAAGAAGAGACCTAGAGTAGTAAAAGCAATTCTAGGCAACAGAGACATGGCAGGGGGTATCACAACCCCCAACTTGAAACTATACTACAAAGCTACTGTGATAAAAACAGCATGGTACAGGCAAAGAAACAGACCTGAGGACCAGTGGAACAGATTAGAAGATGCAGAAACAACTCCAAACACACTCAGCCACCTCATCTTCAACAAAGGAGCCAAATACCCTCACTGGGGGAAAGATAGCTTCCTTAATAAATGGTGCTGGAAAAATTGGCTTTCAACTTGCCAAAGATGAAAACTAGACCTATATCTCTCACCATGCACTAAACTAAAATCAAAATGGATTAAAGATCTAAATATTAAAACAGAAACGCTGAACCGACTGGAACAGAGGTTAGGTAGAACTCTTGAAGATATTGGTGTAGGAAAAGATCTTATGAACAAAACCTCAGTTGCCCATGAACTAGCACAAACAATCAACAAGTGGGATCTCTTCTTATTAAAAAGCTTCTGCATAGCAAGAGAAACCATCAACAGTGTGAAGAGACAACCCACAATGTGGGAAACCATTTTCACCTGCTGTTCCTCAGACAAAGGTCTACTATCTAGAATCTATAAAGAAGTTTAAAAAAATCAGACCTCCCAAATTTAAAGACCCAATCTAAAAATGGGCATCTGAAATGAACAGACATTTCTTGGGCAAAGAAGTAGAAATAGCAAATAAACAAATGAAAAAATGTTCAACGTCACTGGTCATTTGAGAGATGCAAATGAAAACAACTCTGAGATTCCACCTCATTCCAGAAAGAATGGCTGCTATCATGAAATCAACCAATAACAAATGCTGGAGGGGCTGTGGGGAAAGAGGAACACAGCTCCAGTGCTGGTGGGAGGGTAGACTGGTGCAACCACTGTGGAAATCAGTATGGAGATACCTCAAAGAACTAGGACTGGAAGTCCCAGTTGACCCAGCTATCCCCTCCCCAAGAATTAAAAGAATCATATCACAGTGTTATATGTGCATCCATGTACATAGCAGCACAATTTTTAATAGCCAAAACTTGGAAGCAGGCCAATTGCCCATCAACTGGAGACTGGACAAAGAAAATGTGTTTTTTTAATAAAATGGAATACTACTCCACCATAACAAATGAGAAATTAAAGACATTTATATCTAAATGGATGCACATTGAGAAGATACTCTTAAGTGAAATAAATAGGACACACATGTATAAATACCGAATAGTTTCTCTGGTGTGAGAAACTGAAAGTATAAATAAGGACTAAAAGGTATAATAGATAATGTGAAATAGGAAGAAAAGGGGCAAAGGGGAAGGGGAAGTGGGAGAGGTAGGGGAAAGGAAAGAAGGGAATGGAATCAATATGAGAAAATGAAAAACTGGAAACAAAGTCTTTGTAAATAGGGAGGGATGGAGGGTTTGACGGGAGGGCAGTGGAATGGGGAAAAAATAAGAACCAAGAGAGATTATGTAAAGGTTCAAATTTCCAGTGATGAATGTCATTATATTGTATACCTAAAATGTACCAGTAAACTTAATAAAGAAAAAAACTAAAACTAGAGATTCTATTTGACCCAGCTATTCCCCTTCTTGGTATCTTCCCCAAAGAATTAAAAGCATCATACCACAATGATAAAGGCACACTCATGTTTATAGCAGTACATTTTATAATAGCTAAATCTTGGAAACAGCCCATATGTCCATCAACTGATTAATGGATAAAGAAGATGTGGGGTTTTTTTTTATACAATGGTGTAGTACTCTGCCATAAAGAAGGATAAACTTGAGGCATTTCTTGGTAAATGGATGTACCTCAAAAGCATACTCTTAAGTGAAATAAATCAGACACACATGTTCACATATTGCATGCTTTCTCTGATAGAGAAAACAAAAGTGTAAATAAGAACCAGAATGTATAATAGAAAATGTGAAATAAGAAAATGTTCAAATGGGAAGGTGAACTGGGCAGAGGAATGAGGAAAGAAAGGAAGGGAAAAGGAAAAATGGAAGCAAAGCTTTTGTAAATGAGAGGAAGAGGGGTTAAAGGAAGTGGAGAGAAAGGGAGAAAAAAAGAAGAATCAAGATATATCATGTACAGGTACAAAGTCCATTTGACAAATGTTATCATTATGTATATCTAACATGTACCAATAAAATTAATTTTAAAACATAAAGGTGAACTGAGACTTTTATCCAATGAAGACAAATTTAATGTAATTCATGTGGGACTGAAATAGTGTATGTTACTTAATAATTACAATTGTTTGGAAGTCATTCTTTCCTTCCAAAGAAATGTTTTAATTGTGGATGAAAGCAATCCCTGGCTGAGGTTTCTGATGTAAAATTAATGATAATATAATGTTAGAAAATGACAGAGGAGATCTAATCCCAATGTACAAACAGCGGTAGACTAAGCCTATAAGTTAATTTTGGTCAATTGTACTAAAAAAATAAATAAATAAACAATGAGCTTATAGGACCAAAAGAAGATGATATAAGCAGAAAAGAAAAGATACACTTGATAGAGTATCTGCTAAAGTAATGAACTTTTATATTGAGTAATGTAGATCAAGGGAGGAATGATGACAAACACAAACCCTAAGGCTTACTGGTAGCCTGAAGGATCTTTCTCATACATAATTTGGAAATAGGCAGACTTTAAATCCTGATTGCTTCTTACCTGTATAACTTCTCTGAATCATGGCTTTTATACTTAAAATGGCTCTCATAGTTCTTGCCCCCTAGGATTACTGCAAAAATTAAAGGAGATAACATATGCAAAGTGTCTAACATGATACATGGCATATAGGCAATAAATGTTTGTCCATCCCTTAATGTCAGGCTAAAAGAAAATGACCAGTATCCTTCTAATAGATTAAATCTTGGTTCAGGGTGTGGCAAAGGAGTTTCTCTCTGGCTTCTACAAAGGTGTAAGAGTGAAGACCTCCAAAAAAGATAACTATCATTGTGCTAGTTAGGTATCAAGTAGCTAAGCTTACTTGTCCCCAAGGAGAGCTGATAGGCCAGATGTCCTTGAATCCAACCATTTATGCTACAGGTAGATGCTGGGAGCAAGGAGCTTCTGAGAAACAGAATCTGTCCTTATGTGCTATGAAGGTGTTGGTAACTAAGGCAGCTGGCTCCCTGGGCAAGGTATGTATCAATCTAAAGGTGAGATAAAAACCATACATTTTTTTTGAATTGGAACCTGAAAAGCCTGAAGATAGGGCTAGGGAAAGGAATAGGCCTGAGAGTTGAACGTGGTCCAGATCATTCTAACTGTATGTCACCATAAATTTAATGCTCACAATATGCCAATGTCTGCACATTTTTATTTTGAGCATGAAATAATAATTTAATTATGACAGGTAATTAAAAATAGTGAGGCCTCTATTTGTGTCACTTTATCAGGTATGCTAATTTTTGCATCCATTCTGTCATTTTGTGAGAGAGAGAGAGCAAGAAGGGCAGAACTGGACTGATAGTTCACACAACATTTTGCTCCACTAAAAGGAAAGAATATCTAAGAATAAAACCTACTGTTCTAGGATGTATTTCTACAATGTTGTAACCCATATTGCCCAAGACAATATAATATTACAATTTTTTCTTGTTTTTAATTTTAACTTTTGTCAAAATAATACTTGTACTTTGTGAAAATAATATAATGCTGGAGAACTAAAAAAAAAACCTAGTATTTTTCCTCAGCCAGTTCTTTATATAGCCTTCCCATCTCTTATTTAATTGTTTCCATATTTAGTTCTGTGGCTAGTTACATCTACAAGTGTAGTTAATATAACTCTATATCCTGCTGTTTCAATTATAGTCATTACCAGGTAATTTATGAAAAATGAAAATTTGTCTCACATTAACCTCTTCTTTTCCATCCTTTTCTCAGTGTTTATTATTTTTATTATTTTAAGGTTTCCATTAGTTGCTTCTGTAACATTAAATAACATTGTTAAAATGATTTGTTTCTTCTTTGTACTGTATCATTCCAACTAGGAAGCAGTTCCAGTTCTGCCCTTACCCTCCCTCTGTATTTCTCTCCTGACCTCACATTCCATTTTCTGTAGCTACATTATCTCATATTGTCAAATATTTATAATGATTATATTTGCTCTGAATTTTCATCGATATTCTTCTTTGTCTGCAGATTGACTCTGAAATTTGAAAACAAGTAAGTAGTTTTTATATTCGTAAGTGATATAAATATCATTGATTGCTTGGCCGGATAGCATATTCAAAGTACTGTACTTTTCATTTTTGATAATGTCAATGCCAGGGTTCTTGAGCCACTTTAAAGACACTATTCCTAGCATCTGAGCCAAATAGATTTTCCTTTTTTCCACTGTGTCATTTGCCTAAATTGACACCACATTTTGAGTTGCTGCATATCACACCATGTTTTCCTTATAGAATTTTCATTTCTCCTAGAATCCTTTTTGTATCTCTCTTTTTTTGAAGAACAGGGTCACCTCAGGCTTTATTATATCCGCAGTTATTATCAGTTTCAATCATACACTGTGTTCCATTAAGGTTTCCCTCCCCTCTGGCCTCTTGGACTAGTCTAGACTGAAGCTTTCTAGGTCTACTGCAAATGTGTTCCTAAAAGTTTCAGTTATTGTTTTACTTGGTTGAACTCACTGAGTCTCAGATCTCAGGTCTTCATTTTTCTTCTTTTTTCATATTATGTCAGAGTACATCCTCCAGTAACTAATGCAAGTTGCTTGGAAATTAGACTTTCTAAGCGGTTTCATGCTTTAATCTTCATTTACTATTGACCAACATACAAATTAGGAGGAAAATAATTCTCTCTGAAGTCTTTAAAAGCTTAGCATCTTTTGTTTTCTATCATCCTCTGCGACTCTTCTGAAGTCTGATGACAGGCTGATACCCACTCATTTGTATGTGAACTGTTTCATCTCTGAAAGTTTTTAGCATCTTCTCTTTTTAGCATTCTGTAATTTTATGAGGATGTAGATGAGTGCCTTCTTTTCTACATTGCATTGAATACTCTACCAAGTTTTCAGTACTGGAAATTTCTAAGCATAATATAATTTCTTTGCTTATCTCTTCTCTTTTTCTCAGATTTCTGTTGATAAGATAATGGCTTTCCTGGATTGTCCTTCTCATGTTTATTTTTTAAATTTCATATATTTAATATTTCCTATCTCTGACTTGTAGTTCTACGTTCTGAGAGATTTCTCAGCTTTGATTTTCGACCCTTCCATTGCATATCTAATTTCGGCAATCACTCCACGCTCTGAGCATGCGCCCTTCTCTGCATGCTCCATCCTGCTGACCCGCTGTGAGGCTGTCTGGAAGTGGGGTGCCACTCAGCTCTCCTTTTGCTTAGAACCCGCTGGAGGGAGCTCACTTAGCCAGTGCCTCGGGTGCAGTGCGTTAGGAGTCCAAGGCAACAGTCAACCTAAGCCCTCGATCCAGGAGCTCCTGGCCAGTGGCAGAGCATGGCGCGGACCGGAACCGGGGAATACCCCAGACTGTGGGCACACTCTCCACAGAGCTGCACTGCAGTCTGCAGCTCTTCTCCCCAGTCCTCTTCCCTTTTCCTGTCCTTTCAAAGCTGCTAGGCCCCTCCCATAAAATCTAGTTCTTGCCTACTCCTGATCCTCTCCTCCCCTTTCACAGGCATTGCCCCAGTACATCTCCTATACTTCTTTCTTTGTCCTCATTTTTGCTTCCCTAGGAACAAGAACTGACAGAGCCTCCTGTTCTCTTGTTAGGAATATATTGTCTTCTCACATCTCTCTGCAGAGTCCCTGATTTATAATGGTTTGACTCATGATTTGTCTACTTTATCATGGTGATATGGCTTGTGTCTAGAGGTCCTCTCAAAGCCTCATGTCTTAGGTGGGGCTTTTTCAGAGATGACTGGATCTAGAATTTATGATTGATTCATGGTTTAAGGATTGATTTTTGATTCTAGGATTAAGGGTGTGAGTGCTACCTGCCCTATGTAATCTGAATAAGATAAAACGAGCAGAAAGACTTCCCTTGTTGCCTTTGCTACTGTGTGGGCTCCATGAACTGTTTCTCCTCTGTGATGCCCCTTTGCCATGTGCCACTTTGCCTTGAAGCTAGCTGATTATGGACTGAAACCTCTACAAACTGTGAGCTAAATAAACCCTTTCTCCTTTACCTTTGGGTGTCCAGTATTTTGTCTCAGCAATGAGAGAAAAGTAACTAAGACACATGGTATAAAAGAAATACACATTTGGTAGAGACTACTTTGAGTTTTGATTTGTGATCTTTCCTCAGCCTAGTAATATATGCAGTACTATACTTTCTTACCACATTGGTCAGTGGCTGTGGGCCACAGCTTCTAGTCAGCCATGGGATCACAGGGGAAAAACAATGTTGCTCTACAGTGTATCACGTAGCTAAACTAGGATGCTCAGTAGGGTAGGTTATTAAAATGAGGTTTTGACTTATGATATTTGCAACATACAATGGGTTTATCTGGAAATCACTGCATCATAAGCAGAGGAACATCTGTATTTTATTTAGTCTCATGCTCAGTGCATGTAATGGAATACATTTTACCTGCCATAGTGACTTAGTAGGCTCAAACCACATTGTCATGGTCTGAAACAACGCCCAACCCTGTCCAGAGGTGAAGATGGACTATGTTCTCCGTGGCTCAGATTATTATTTTTTTATACCATATGTATATCCATCCACATGGCCAGAGGATGACATATTTCGACAAACTATTAGTCTCCTGATTGTAACAAGCCTTGATGCTTTTGTCCTTTATTTCTTCTGTGCAACACTGAGCTATTATTTTATCTATGACCATTGATTAATGAAACATCAACAATTTTTAGAGAATCAAGTCTATCGAGAGATTAAATTCACCATCCAGTCAATGCCATGGATCAGTATTCCCACCGTTGCATTATTCCTGCTAGAGGTGAAAGGTTACAGCAAATTATGTGATGACATAGAGTTTCCCCGTGGCTGCTTGCAACTCATTGTTAGTATAATATCCTTCCTCTTTTTCACCAACATGCTTATCTATTGGATTCACAGAGGCCTTCATCATAAACTTGTATACAAGTGCATACATAAACCTCATCATATGTGGAAGATTACTACTCCATTTGCAAGTCATGCTTTTCACCCTCTGGATGAAGTGAGTCTACCTTACCACATATGCCCCTTTTGTTTTTCCATTACACAAGTTAGTTTACTTAGGTTTGTACATTTTTGTTAATGTCTAGACAATTTCCATTCATGATGGTGCTTTTCATGTCCCTCGGATCTTCAGGCCATTTATTAATGGCTCAGCTCATCATACAGACCACTACCTGTTCTTTGACTATAACTATGGACAGTACTTCACATTGTGGGACAGAATTGGAGGCTCATTTAAAAATCCTTCCTCCTTTGAGGGGAAGGGACCACATAGTTACGTGAAAAATACAACAGAACAGAAGTGCAGTAGCCCTTCAGGAAATGGTTATAAAAATGAAAAATTAGGCAATGGAGAGCTTGCAAAGATAGAGTAGATTATTGCCCAAACTTAAATATTTTTAATAAGGAGAAATAATTGATACCCAGTGAAGATACATGGCAATAAATGGCATCATTTGAAAATCAGCATTGTGCACACTGCTAAGCAACAGCCATTATGGTAGATCAAAGGAAGATGCTATGAACACCAAGATTCTAATACCATGTTTCAAATACTGAGTGTTGGTTGGTCCAAGGACAATTTGTATCTTTCCAACCAGCAGATATATAGTTTTTATAGCCTCAGCAACAGTTTTAAATAAGAAAGAATAAACTACTGAAGGGGCCTGGCTATATATCCTTCTGCCTTAATCCACCCATATTCAGTAAGAAAAATTCATTGTGTTCAATAATACCAAGACTAAGTACCATAACCAAGAAATACTAATGTAAAGTTGGTTCCTTGTTTGAGGAATGGTTAATTCTTCAGTATTGGTATGATAATGACTACTTCTAGGATTTTGGTCAAGTAGAAATATCAGTGTGGAAAAAAGTCTGATACATTAGTGTTTATACCAGTGACAGTAGCAGTAGAGGATTATCATCTTCCTATATATAAAAGCCCCATCCTCTGGGGATATCATCAAACCATCCATTTTACTGATGAATAAATAAATTGGAATTTTAAAATATAACGGTTCTACCATGATTTAATTCAGATATGAGATTATTTAACTGAAGATATTTATGGTTACCATTTAAAACCATTATTTAATAAGCATAAAAGTCAGGAAACAGTATATTAGGGAAATTTGATGCTCAATATATTTGGCACTGCTGATTTTTTAATAGATGCACTGCACGTTTGATATTTTTCAAAGTTACAAACATGTCATAAAAGGAAATAATTCAGGCTGGAAGTGTAGCTCAATGGCACTGCACCTGCCTGGCAAGCACAAGGCTATGAGTTCAATTCCTGGTACCAAAAAATTTAAAAAAATTTTTAAGGAAATAATTGACAAATATTTAAGTCTATCTGAAGATTTGTGTACAAGTCTCATTTTCCTGTTTCTCATAACTTTCCCATACCACCTCTTCAAAAAGATTTGACAAACACTTTCATAAAAACATGTGTGTTGTAACATAAATGTATCGGAAAAACATAATTTTAAAGATATACTATTGTATCTATGTAAAAACCAATAAAATATAATCATACTGTTAGAAAACTGCACTGTCATAAGCTGAAATTAACTAGAAAAACAGATGTCATCAACATAGCCAAAAGCTAAGGAGAAAGGCTGAGGATATAGCTTGGGGGTACAGCACTTGCCCAGCATGTACAAGGTCCTTGGTTCAATCTTTAAAACCAAAAGTAAAAAAGAAAGAAAAAGAAAAAGAAAAAAGAGGAAACTTATGAACCCCTTTCCAATTTCCAGAAGAGGGAAACTTTTTGATAACTTGAAAAAGTGAAATAAATTATCATTATTACATGAAGGTATGATTCTGTTCCATCTGCCACTGCATAGAAGTTTCAGATTTTGTGGGACAATGTGTCATGGTCTTGTTCAAATAACCTGCAGTAGGAATCATGCGTTACCTTTCATTTTCAGTTGTTCTAGTACTTACCCAAATCTTGTTTCACCACTGGATTCTAGAATTAGTGAGGACAGGGACTGTATCTTCTATATGACAACAATAATAATAACTGTTATTTACGTGTGCTAACCATATGTTCAGCTAGGTAATGTGGTAACCACCTTCTATTCATTGTTTCATTTAATCCATGCAAAGACCCAAAATAGGCAAAAACACTGTAAGAGAGATCTGCAAATGTCCCATGGACCCACAGTTAGGGGGAAGCACATAGTTAGGGGGAAGCCTGTCTCTGGAATCTGTGCTGTCTCCCATATTCATATGATGCCTCTGCCTCTGCCTAGCCTGCAGAGGACACTTAATAACTATTGATTATTTGGTTGAACTAAATATATAAGTAGGTAATAAAAATCTCACTTAATGTACTGGAAAATATGTGGTATAGATCTATAAAGGGAGAAGAATGGATATGCAGATCCAGGAAAGCTTCATATATTCTCAATGGTCTTTCCAGGAAGGAGCATACTGCTTATCCATATCAAATCTTTCATTTTATTTGAAGTTCTCTGACCCTGTGAAGCTCTAATAATAAGTTGCTTTTTTAATCTCTGAAATACAAATGCCTCTTAGGAGGCCAAACACAACAAGTCTCTTATTTTCCCTCTTATACCATGTCTTTTAGGGCCACTGTGGGAGAGGAGGTAATGGGTCAACATATGCGTGATTATTTTGTTATAGTATCATGTATCTGAGCTTCTCCTTGTGGCCTAGGAGAAGTAATTAAACCAAATTATTGACCTCTTCTGGCATAGTTCATGAGTCAGTTTTATTTATATGAATGTAAAGGGTTTGGGAAAAAGAAAATGTCATTGGCCTAAAAATCAGAATAAATCTGTTTAGATGGATAATAGGAGATTTGGCAGCATCTTTTGTGATCTCTTTTTTCCAATATTCAGAACATGAACTTTTTAAACAGCAAATGTCATCCTTTTTGTTCTAGGAATTCCTTTGTGCATTACATGTAGGTCTCCAGGGACTGCTTGTCATGGAACAGTTACAACTTTGCATTCAGCTGTTTATCAGTGAATTAAGATTGCCTAGGAATTGATATGTGACTCCTTCCATCTCTCAGAAGTAGAAGTAGTATAGTTATTTACAGGCAAAATTCCACTTGTTTTTCCTCCTAGTCTTTTCTACCACCAGTCCACAATGCCATAACATGCATGTTCACTTCCCTTATCCCTTTAAAAGCTACCAGAGATTAGCAGTCATAACCGTAAAATAACAAGTGATTATTTTAACATGTAGAATTGAGCTCTCTTGTGGAAAAGGGACTGGCATGCTAAGCACATTCAGAAACTATGGCTGGCCAGTGCCTAAGTCCAATTGGTAGTCAATGTAAGTTTTCATAGGGAACACATAAGTGGATGCTTCCTAAATCCAGATGTTAATGTTTAGCTTGTCTCTCTTAAAGTATTGTATCACCTAATCTAGAGGTGTTTGCCCTTTATTCAAATATGTCTTAATACCAGTAGATTTTAAAATTTTAAATGTTTTCTGAAAGATAAAATGGATCTGAAGGACAAGAAGACAGTTACAAATGAATCAAAGTTCATTCATTCATTCCCCCAAATAATTATCAATAACTAGGCCATTAAACCACTGGGCTGAACATCAGGATGCAAAGAAGCAGAACAAAACAGACATGGTCACTGCTATCAGGGAGAGTGACAGAAAATCACGTAAAGAAATGGGAGTTGAGGTTGTTGTAGGTCCATCAAAGGCAAGGACTGGAGACCTATGAGACTGAGCAACAGGGGGAATCAATATCCTTAGGGGAAGACAAGACCCTGAGAAGATAGTGTTTGAGCTTAGGTCAGCTACAGCTAGCCACAGGAAGGGTGAGATGAGCAGTTCTGCCTGTGGGAAAGCCCAGAGGTGAGAAGGCACGAGAAAGTCAGTGTGTCTCCAGACAGCAGCCTGAAATGCTTCACTTGACGTCCCCAGGCAATCTCTGAACTGCAGAGACATCTGTAACCAGTGAGAATAAGCTTTGCTTATGAAATACTTGTAGTCCACACAATACTGGACATGCAATAAAGAAGCAGCCCATTAAGGCACCATGGCAGCAAATGGTGAGCTGTAGGCTCTCCTGCAGTCACACCTGTACCTGCACCAAATGGTGTGCATGAGTTATTCATTACAGTACTGCACATCCTAGAAATGACTAGAAATGTTCACTATTTCTCTGTAAGGAACTAGTTAAATAAATCAAGATACAGTCACACATCCAGCCCGCGCCAAGCACACTGGCGGGGACCAGCTGGAAGGTGAGGACCCCTCGCCGCTGGCCACGCCCACGGCAGCGGTCCACTTAGCCGCCCCCCACCACCACCACCTCTAGCCTCTTGGCTGTACCTCTACCTGGTTCCACACTACAAAGACACTGGGAACACCAGACCACCATACTGGGTAAGTTGGAGGGACTGTCACCTCCCATCAGAACCGGGACTATCTTCAGGGGAAGGACAGCTGGAACCTGCAGTAGAACTCTGCAGAGTTCAACCCTACAGAAGGAGGGAGCTCAACTTGGGACTTGCAGCCAGAAATCTGCCTGAATCCCATGAGTCTGCGACTGGATTGCTGAGACTCACTGACATATCTGCACACTGCTGCCCATGTTGTCTACTGTGACAGTAGAGACATACCCTGAAGGAGGCCCTTCATTTTCATTTTTATTTTTTATTTCCAAAATTATTATTATTGGGGATTTTTTTGCTCTTATTTTTAATTTTTTTTCCTATCTTTTCAAATTTTTATTTTTTTCTTCTTTTTTTTTCTTTTCTCTTTCCTTTCACTCTCCCTCACACTTACTCTCTTGCTGTTCCACATTGTTCTTCATCTACCTTTTTGTTCCTGTTCTGGCCCTAATTCAGATTTTTTCTTTATTTTCCTTTTATTCTCTTTTTCCTTTGCTCACCTGTGTCCTCTGGCCTCACTGCTAACCTTCCCCTATCCTTCTACGTATCCCTCCCTCCCCAACTCCTTCTAACTCCCCATCCCAAAGGGTAAAATTGCTATTATTCACTATAAACATATGTTGGGTTGGTCCTCAATTTTGATTTAATTCACACAGTTAAAGGTGATAGGCTAATAACTATCACAAATTGTCATTTTCTAAGATGTACTTGATGCTAGGATGTTGCTGATTGTATCACTTGGGCTAAGGTGTTGTGATTGATCTAGTCAGTGGTCTTTCCTGGCATAATGAAAATGAGATAGCCTCAGAGCGATTAGAGACTCAATACCTAAAGACCAGCTATATCTGGAAGATACCTCTGAGAAGAAATCATTCCATAAGGGTGCTAATTACAAGCAACAAAGATACTTACAATAAGCAATTTCAAAGTATCAACCCAGGAATTAAACCAAGGACAGTACCAAAAACAAAAATGAGAAGACATTTAAGCAAGGCACAAACTCAGACTTCCACCCCACCAAGGGTAAATTCTGGGGGAAACAAGATGGAAAAGTCTGATAATCAACTACATGTACACCCTGAACTGATAGCACAGGAAGTAACAAAACAGATGAATGAGGCTCTAGAAAAATTCAAAACAGAAATAATCTCCCAGATAACTACAGAGATGGTGAACAGAGTGAAAGACATGATTAGAGGCTCTAGAACAGAAACAGATTAAAAAAAAAAATAGATGAGCTCAGAAACATGCTAAAAGCCATGAGTGCCCAGC
>NW_004624814.1:9346506-9365459 GCF_000247695.1 Heterocephalus glaber | reverse complement strand
GAGGTGGTGGGAGGGGAAGGGGAAAGGAAAGAAGGGAAAGGAAAAATTATGAGAAAAGGAAAAAATGGAAACAAAGTCTATGTAAATAGGGAAGGGTGGAGGGGTGAAGGGCACACAGGTAATGGGGACAAAATAAGAACCAAGATACATCAGGTACAGGTACAAACACCCAATGATAAATGTAAACGTATTGTATTCCTAAAATGTACCAATAAAAGAAGTTAAGGGAAAAAAAAAGATACAGTCACACAGTGGATTAGGGTATACTGAAAGAATAATGATAACCTCCCTACAAACTCAGATGAAAATATCCCCAGCACTATTAAGTGAAAAAGTAAGATTCAAAAAAATGTGTACCAAAACCTACCACTTCAATTTATAAACCTAAAAAAATAAAGAATATTCAAGAAAATAAGACAAGCCACAGACTGGGAGAAAATATTGGCAAAGATATACCTGACAAAGAATTATTATGCAAAATATACCCAAAAAACTCAACAAACAACCTAATTTATAAGTAAGAAAAATATCTGCAGAGACATTTCACCAAAGAGAATATAAAGATGGTAAATAAATATGTGAAAAAACATTCCGTGCCATATATATTTAGGTGATTGCAAATTAAAACAATAATGGGACATCACCACTATACACATGTTAGAAAGACCAAATCCAAGAACACCCAATGTTGGAGAGGATGTGGGATAACAAGAACTCTCATTCATTGCAGGTGGAAATGTAAAATGACATGGCCACTTTGAAAGATGGTTTGGTAATTTCTTACAAAATTAAACATGCAATGTTTAATGTATGCCTATTCATCCCAATAAATTGAAAACTTATGTCCACACAAAAGCCTATACACAGTTGTTTATAGATATTCATTAATAATTGTCAAAGCTTGGAAGTAACTAAAATGTCCATTGGTAAGTAAATAGATTAATTAAACTCTGGTGCCTCCAGGCAAAAGAATATTATTTATCACTGAAAATAAATGAGCAATCAAGCTATGAAAGAAACATGGAAGACACTAAGTAAAGAAATCAATTTGAGGCAGTGGAGATGGTACAACCATCAGTGGCTGCCAGGAATTTGGGGGACAGAGAGATAAAGAAGCAGAGCACAGAAGAATTTTAGGGTGAACTATTTAATAGGATACTGACATTATACATTATACATTTGTCAAAACCCTGTAGAATGCACAACACCAAGAATAAATTCTAACATAATCTATGGATTTTGAGGGACAATGATGTAACAATATAGGTCTGATGGTAACAAATGTACCATTCTGGATAGGGGGAAGGATACTGACAGGGGAAAGGCTGTGTATGTTTGGGACTGGGCCACACATGGAAGTTGCTCTTTGCCTTCCCTCAATTTTGCTGTGAACATGAAACTGCTCTAAAAACAATTTTGTCATGAACCTATGACAGTCTTTCAAAAGCCTAGCAAAAACAAAGTAAAATATATACTTATACTTGGGTCTCTTCCACATCTTTGTGATTGTGACTAATGTAAGGAACATAGGAGGCAGATTGCTCTTTTAGACCCTGATTTCACTTCTTTTGGGTACTCAGAATTCAGATTGCTGAGCAATATAGTAGTTCTATTTTTAATTATGTGGTGAAACTCCATATTTTTTGTGATTGTTGTTAACAGTATGCAATTGCAACATCAATGTTCAAGGTTTCCTATTTCTCCACATCTTTGCCAACCCTTGGTATCTTTCATGCTTTCATCATATCATCCTGACAGGTGTGAACTGGTGTTAGAGTATGGCTTTGATTTGCATTTTCCAGATGATTAGTGATGATGGTATCTTCCTAGGTATGTGGTATGTCTTCAGAAAAAAACTCTATTCAAGTCCTCTGTCCTTTTAAAAATTAGTTCATTTAGGGTTTTGCCATTGAGTTGTGTGAGTTCCTTACATAATTTTATATTAACCCCTGACCAGATAATGTGGTTTGCAAATATTTCCTCCCGATTCATAGGCAGCCCTTTCACTGTTAATTGCTCCTTTGGCTGTACAAAAGCTTTTTAGTTTGATGTACTCCCACTTGTTTATTTTTGCTTTTGAGGGTTAAATGTGGTTTTGATGCTATACCCAGGAAAAAATTATGTAGCTAAGTGATATATGCATTTTCTCCTATATTTTTTTCTAAGAATTTTATAGGTTTAGTCCTAAGTTCAAGTCTTCAACCCATTTTAATTTGATTTTTGTGTATGGTATTCAATAATTTTCTTTTGTTGAAAAAAACCCTAAGAAGTATCCATTCTCAGTTATAAACATTGTTTACCTGGCCCTGGAAGACAGCCTGATCTGTTCATTTACCTGTGCCCCTAGCTTCTGAGAGAATTACCGCTCTGGTCTGCATCCTTTTTCCTTGGTTCACTGCTGTTCCACGTAAGTCTTATTCCTGGCTCTAGGATTTTAACTCCAGCCCTGCCTCTGGCCTATAGGACTAATGTTTACGTTTGTTTACCATTTGAACCTTGACTTAGGTACAAATCCCATTCTAGTTTTGTTCCCAGGAACTGCCACCGATGACAGGTTCTTGGCCACCACCATGGCTGTGCCAACCTTGACTATCCCTTAATTTGGGGGAGAGGGTAGTGGATAGGAAGTTAAGATAATTCATGTTTTATTCAGAATATGTAATTTTGGCACAGTAAAACAGTTGGCATCTGGACCTGATTTCCAACTAAGGAAGTATAGAATTTATAAGAGAGCCATTTGACTTTCTAATGTGACATGATAAGCATATCTTCTTGTAAAAGCAGTTTACAGAAAAAACAGAATAGCTCAGTGAGCTGACAGTGAAGACAATTCCATCAACAATTGCTAGTGCAATTTCATGCAATATTCAACAATTACTTGATTTGGAAAAACAAATGATAAGAAATAAGCTATGTGGAAGTATAAGGATGAGAGAGAGCCATATGCTGATTTCTGGGGTTTTAAGGGAAGAGAGGAGAGAGAAGTCCATTTCCAGCCTAGGGTGCACATTGGATTTGACAGCCAGAGAGAACTTGTCCTGATGAATGTTCCTGCCCAAGATCTCAGCCATATTCTCCAGGAGGCAGTGAAGACGCACTGTCATTGCTGTGTTTTATGATAGCTATCAACAGGCAGAATTTGTGAACCGTTGCATGCCTAACATTCAAAATAGTTGCCTTTAGGCTGACGAAGGAAAAAGAAAAGAAAACGTGAAAAAAAAGGAATTATTTCTGCTGACTTGAAAACATCTCTAGACTGATATTTCTAGCCACTGGCATGAAAATGTCTACCTTTGTTTTTCTTGGCTTTTATGCTTATGATGTTTTCCAGTTTTTCTGGAGAAAATTTAACTTTAACTTGAGGATAAAATTTTTCTTTCACTATAGGTATATTTCCCCCTGGTATAAATGCACACCCAGACATTATAAAAGCAAAATGGACTTGTGTGTGAGTGTGTGTGTGTCTCCTCCTCCTCTTCTTCATTCTTCTTCACTTTACATGAAAAATAGTAGAAAGTGTGCTTACTATTGGAATTCATGATCAAGAGAACATAAAGTCACAGAAATTCCACTTTGATACTTGGTTCATAATAATAGTAATAATAATGAATCAACAGTTTCAAAGTGCTCTATAAATGTCCTCACATGACTGTTATGTGGACTGATTGGCTGGTTTTGCTTTACAGCTATGCTCTGAGAGTCCTCCATAAAAAAGAAGCAGCATAAAGACCCACAAAAGAGAAGAGAAAAAGAAATAACATCTTCCAAGTACCCAATATATACAAACTTGTGTTAGACACCTTATATACCTTAATTTTTCTTCTTAGGATCCTATCAGATTGTGCTAGTGTGTCAATGACAAGAAGATGGTGGTGATAATGACAGCCCCCAGTATTGAGGCTTTCTGTGTGCTAGGCACTATGCTACTTTCATTATGCCTTGGTTTATTAAAAAAAACACTTATTGAGTGTCTACACTGTGTGCCAGGCATGGTCTACATACTTAAAATACATCACTGTACAAAACTCACAAAAATTCTTGCTCTTATGAAGCTTTGCGTAGGAGTGAAATTGACCCTGGAGATGCTCAGACCACACATATATAAATAGGGAACTTAGAGAATAGGTTAGAAGAGGATATGTGCAATGGAGAAATAGTAGATCAGAGTACAGCAGGTCAGGATTGTGGCTATCGAGTTTGGGTTGTGATTTTTTAATTGAGTGATGACAGTGGGCCTTATTGGGAAGGTGATATCTGAAGTAGCTAAAGAAGATGGCTACGTGGTCTCTTGAGAAGAGGGTAGACAGAGTGAACAGCCAGTGTGATGACCCCGTGGTGGGGAGGTGCTTGGAGTGTTTGAGAAACAGTGAGGAGTTCCACATAGCTGGGCAGGGGAGACCCAGGACATATAACGGGGAGCAGAGCCTGTACGCCTTTTAGACCAATGGAAGGAGTTTGGGCTTTACTCTGAGTGACGTGGTAAGTCATTTGCAAGATAGTAGCAGACAACTGGCATGGTCTAATTTCCTTTTTTACCTATCACTATGGCTGTTGTGTTGAGAATAATACCCTATTTTTCATATATTATCTCATTTAATGCAATTGTCTTCTGAGATTCTTGGAATTCCCATCTTACAAATGAGAAGTCAAGGGGTAGAGCAATCAAGCCATTTTAAAGTAAGTGGCAGAGCCAGGAATCAAATCAGACTAGCATTGTCTGGCTTGCAAATCTGGACTCATTTTCGTGAAAGCCTTAAAAAACAACGTCTAAGTTTGCACAAGTTTGTGACAACTGAAATATAGATTTCAGGTAAAGAAAGAACCAGGATGCCCTCATTGACTCAGAAAGAGGGCAATCTAATGGTAAACTCATAGATTAATTCAGCAAATAACCTTCGGGCTCTTACTGTGTTTGTGAATACCATGTTGAGTATTGGAGACATGAACTCATCCTTTAGGTATCTCAAAATCTAAAAGGGGAGAAAGGTAGATATTAACAAATATGTGCAAGAAAGTATTACAGGAATCGCTTCTCAGCCTTTTGGCTAAGATCAAGTGAAGAAAGTATTGCAGGAATCATTTTTAAACAATCTCTAAGCAGCAGTGGGGCCAGGGTGAAAGTGGTCTGTCCTAAGCGGGAGGGTGTGGGCTGGGATGGGTGGCTCTTTGCAATTGCCAAAACCCTTTCACAGCTAACGTCTTGTACTGTCTAGTTCACAGTCTCAACGTTTGGTTCAAATACCCTGAAAAGAAAGATTCTTTGTTTTCCTCTTGAGGTAATTTCTAGGAAGAAAAGCCAGGATTTTCTTACTTGAAGCATCTTGTCTGGGTCTTGCAACTAACCTTGTCAAAAGTTTTGCAATTTCAGTCTGTTGAATTCTGCTGTCTGGGCTACATTGCAGACTGTTGAAAATCCAGAAAACAGAAGGGAACAGAAGGCTGTCTGTGCCTTTGATTCAGTACACTCTGCTTGTGTGTGTGTGTGTGTGTGTGTGTGTGTGTGTGTGTGTGTGTCTCAGATTCCTGGGGGCTGACTGGGGGCCTCCCTGAGGAGACTGTTTAAGATGTTTAATCAGCAAGGCATTACAGTACGGGCATTGGTGCCTCCAGTGGATAACGCATTCATTTTATCTTTGAGTTTTCCCCGTGTGAACTCTTGACTCTGCTACTTTTTCATTCTGCTGCCTTGGTGATTCTTTGGGTGTAATCCTTCCAAGACTCCTTTGCCACCATCAGGGAGGAAGTGTCATGAACTGGAAACATGATGGTCTGCATACTCCAAGTCTAACTGTGGGACTGCATAACTGTAATCATGAAACTCCCCTAGCCCCAATTGTGAATGTGAGTAAATAGATAAAGATGCTTGTTAGTTCCGGGACACTAGATAAGATCTGTATCAGCCATAAGGTCCCAAAGTAAATTACTCAACTCTGTTCGAAAACTGATGTTCCGGACACCGCTATCTATAGAGCAATCTACAAACATCTGCTGACCATCAGTACGTGTCAGCTGACCACTAACCTTTGTTCCTCTTCTGTAAATTTCACCTGTTAACTTCCCCTGCAACCCCCTATAAAAGAACCTCGGACTCCGGGCTAGTCGCCTCTCTAAGCTACTTTGCTTTGGGAGTGCCGTCTGGGCAGACTAAGGTCTGTTTTACTTTCCAACTTGTCCGGTGTGTTCCTTCCCGGGAGTTCTTCGCTGCAGTCAGCTCCTCGGAGCGTTTGGTAAGGCCCTCGGTCTTACATTTTGAAGGCACCGCTGGGATCCCCGGGTGTGCTTCACTGCAGTCAGCTCCTCAGAGCGTTTGGTAAGGCCCTCGGTCTTACATAACCTGAGTTAGAACTGTCGATTCCACAACTGACTGAACTGCATAATATTGAGAGATCCATGTGCCCTCCGCATCTGGAATTCTGATGTATATACCTCTATTAAATAAGACAACTGATATGATAAACCTGACTCCTAGGAGTGATGGCTACCTATCTGGGTTATTTTAGTCACATAATCTCACATCTGAATTTGTGGCAGTGCTGAGCACTAGGTCATCACTTTGGCGCACAATGACAGCCATTTTGAGGAGTTCCAGAGAGCTGGCTGCTAGCTTTATTTATCCTCCCCGCTGGAAGGCAGAAAAATAGAAGGCTGGGGAATCACAAGCCCCCTGCTGGGATTTCACCTCAGCTGGTTCCATCAGTAGCCTCACCCCAGGGATTATATAAATATTTTTGTGTTCCTGGAACCTTGCTCAGGCACCATGCCAAGAGGCTCAGTGTTTAGAATGCTGTGTCCTCAGCAGCCTGGTTTCAGACTTTGTGACTCAAAAGGAACTGCAGCAGGAGGCTGGAGCCTATCCTCCATTGTTTCTAGGGAGACAACATGGATATCATGGTCACCACCATCAATAAGTTTGGACTGAACACATTCTGTCTCCAGGGCAGCTTGCCATGTGCCAAAATCATCCAGTTTTTGTAGTTAGCTTTGTGTTGCCTACCCCCTACTCCATACTGTGGTCACACTTGCTTAATATCCCATGCCATGACCTTTTGACCTGAGACAACCTCAACTCTCAGTGTTGGAGATGATGTTTCCCTGACAATTGACCATCAATTCATGGCCCTGAGGATGAAGCAGAACCCAGACTGTCCAGTGAAACCCATGTGCTCACCATCAGGGAGCAATTTTGCTGTTTTCCTGGGACACCCCAGGAAAGTAGAGTCATGGTCCACACAGGTGGAGGTACAGGGGTGTCTTCCACAGAGCACACATCCATTCCACAAACACACATGAGTTGTTCCCGAGGAGCTCCTGGCCTGGAGTGGGAGAAGGAGAACAAGAGCCACGGGTTAAGTGAGGATGCCCAAGATAATCGGAAATGCTCAGTAATAGAAAATGACATGCAAAAGGCTCAGAGAGCTCTGTGGAAGTTTATCCATATCCCTAAGGGATGTAAAATCCCACTTATAGGAACATGGCTTGGTGGGATTTAGAAAGTGAGTAGATCACAGATGATTTAAAAATTGCTGAATTGTAAAGTCCCACAAGACCAAAAACTGAACATCTCTGACTCCTTTTGCCTCCTATCTCTCACAGAGCTAAGAACAGGTGAACACTGACTCTGGGGAGAACGGGGACCATAAAGACAAGCGCATCAGCTGGCAGTGTGTGTGACAGGTGGGTGGGGTGGTACATATGGACTAATTGCCTCAGTGCTAACTCAGGATAAAGGTACCCCCACTTTCCAGAATAATTCTGACCCATCTTCATAGGTGACCTGGGCTAAACCAATTAAACTTTGGACTTCAGTCTGCCTGTCCACAAAGTTGGAATTTGGCAGCCAACCCTCCCTTACAGAAGCATCAAGCAGGCTGACAGTCTTAGAAAGGTTCTTTGGATTTCCAGAAAGAAAGATGTTTAAGACATCTGAAGTTTGTCATTTGTAGAGTATGACTCAACAAAGGCTTTCTTCCACTTAGGGAAGGAAACTAGACCCCAGACATGTTAGGTAGAGAATGTGTTCAAGCCTGTCAGTAATAGACCAGAGTCATGGTCAGAAATGAACTGCTGGAGGAAGCAGGCAAGGTACCAGAATGCATACCTAGAATGGAGTGATCTGCTCTTTATACTCAGATAAAATCAGACCCCTCTGGGGTCATGCATCTAATTCCAGAAGCTACAGCTGAGAAGGGCAAGAGAATTTGGATCAGCTTCAGAGGAAAGTTGTCAAGATGATTGAAGGGCTGGAAAATAATACCCTAAGAAAGAAGGTTAAAGGAGACAAGGCTGGCATCAACTGGCTATGTGACTTTGGATTCATCATTTTGACTCTGAGGAGCTCCATTTGTTCCCTGTCCTGTAAAAAGAGAACAATTATCTGAGTACTAGGTCCCCCCAGATCTCATAGTATCATTATAGTCTAGACAGAGAGGGATCTGTAAGTGACTTTATCACCCAGCTTAATTCTATACCTGTTTTTAATCTCTGTCTTCCTTCCAGGAGACAGTGTAAGGGAAAAAGGCTGAGACTGTACATTTGGATACTTTGCTGAAGCAAAAGCAGGGAAGCAGAGGGTGTTTCCCAATTGAACAGAGGGAGCAGAAGTCTGAAAAATATTGCTAATCTTTAATGTGTTTGTCTAAAATGGTGTGTATATGTGAGTGTGTTTTGTGCTGGAGATCAAACTCAGGCCCTCATACATGCCGGTCAAGTGCCCTGTCACCCTCAGACCTAAGATTATATTTTGATCTTCAAGTATCAGAAATTAGAAGCCAACTCTGCCTCCTAAAGAGTCTTGCCCTTGTCCCACCCATATGGTCACGAGACTTTGTTTCCTTGGGTCAGGCTGATCATTTATCTGCAGGCCCCGAAGACATGGTGCCCTAGGATAGGAAATCTGTTTAAAATGGGAGACAGAAGCTCACAGGGATAAGTCCTGCCCTGCAGATCACAGTGGATCTTAGTTCGAGGCTGCCTGGCAGCTGCAGTCAGCTGACCTTCAAGAAACCTAACAGTGATTGGCCTCTGATGACACTAGCCTCAGAGCTCTACCCCTAGCCCCTCCATAGTCCACTTTCTCTTTGGAGAAGCCAAGTATTGGCAGAAGAGTAAAACAAAAGTGGGGCAATTTGAGACAGTAGTCAGAAAGCAAAGCTTACGGCTCCCATCCCTCATTCCCTAAGGTGTGAGTGCCCTGGCCTGATTCAAAGGCAGGGGGACAGGTTGTGTGGAGTGTGGAACCACAGGGTGATAGCCATGCTGATTTTGCCTGTGGTGCTAAAGCCATAGGTCCATATGTCCATCTTTTCATAGTGCTCTTGGTCTGGACTGGGAGTTTTCAATCTTGGCTATACATTACAGTCAGCTGGAGAACTTGCTTAAAAATAATAACCCCCAGGCCTCAATTGCAATAAAATAAATTAGGATCTCTGGGACTCTAGAAAGAATTTTCTTACACTGTAGACTGTACCATGAACCTTCTTTACTTTCAGTAACACATTAAAACACACAAAACATTGGAAGAATCACCAAGGAAAAGAAAAACCCCAGATTACAATACCATGTCCCTAATATATATCATACTCCTTAAGAAATTCTCTCACTGGGATAGGAGTGTGGCTTGATGGCAGAAAGCTTGCCTAGCATGCACCAGGCCCTGGATTTGATCTCCAGCACCACAAGGAAAGAAAAAGAAAAAGAAGGAAGGAAGGGAGGGAGGGATGGAGGAAGGAAGGAAGGAAGGAAGGAAGGAAAGAAAGAAAGAAAGGAAAGAAAGAAAGAAAGAAAGAAAGAAAGAAGAAAGAGAGAAAGAAAGAAGAGTCATTTCCTGTTGGAGATACGATATTTCTTCACATTCATGGTGTCTTTTATGACTATAATGTATAATTAATTATCTTTGATTATATGATAGGCCTGAGGAGTTCTCTGCAAGAAAAAAAAAATGGTTGCACATCAGTTTTGACAACCTCTTTAATGCAACTTTCTCTCAACCATGGTAATTTTTTCATAACGTCTGGCACTTAGTAGGAGCTCAGGATGTTTTTGATAATCAATGAGGCAATCCTTGATCTTGCTGCTGAAAATTGCAGCCCCTTAGATGTTTAGATGGTATTAAGGTAGTTTATTCTGAACTTAGAAGAGTGGTAACACTAAGTCAGTATTTCATATCCATAAGGGCTACAGGCTATGCTGTAGATTTACAGGATTTTGTTTCCACGGACACTTTTCCTGCCCTGTCTCATCAGTTGACAAACAGAGGGCTCACATCCATATTCTCACTGCAGGATATTTTCGCCTTGCCTGTACATGCATCATTAAATAGTTCAAGATCAATTGCAGAGGAGACACAAAGTGAAAGAGTAAAAATGTCTTTCACTGTTTGTGGAAAATTTCAGAGCTGGCTTCTGTGATTCCACTTCTACCTGGGTTGTTGTTTAATAGTCCTATGCAATTCTCCTATAGGTGCTGGGTGATGCGTGGGCCGGGTGGGCAATTTATCAAAGCATCATATTGGCACACAGATTGCAAAACATATGATGCCAATCATTAGTACCCACTTAGAAGCCCTGTTTTTCACCCCTGTTCATCTTTGTTCAAGCTTCTGCCTCTACCTGAAGGCTTCATTCCCATCTGCCCTCCCCACTCACCATCTGCTGGCTGCTCTTTAAATCACCTCCTCCAGAAAGCCTTCCTGAGGACCTTCCTGAGTATCCTGACAATATCTATTGTTCCTCCTTCCTATGACCACATCTACTACTGAATTTAAACTCCTTGAGGACAGAAATTGTGCTTATTCACTAAGTTTTTGATCGCTATATTAACTCAATATATAATTGTCAGGCCATCATACAAAAATGTTCTGTTCTCAGACATTTTCTCCCTCTCCCCTAAAGAAGAGAAGCCACCCTTCCTTGCTACAAAAATCAGCACGTGTGCTAGAAGCTGATTCTTCTTTGGCTCCCTGCTCTCCATGCAGTGAGTCCTTCCTTCCTGTGGAATGCCTTTGTTCATCCTCAACTCTCCAGGCCCTCCCCTGCCACCCTTGGAGCGACCTCCTCATCTCCTCCTTGCAACGAGGTCCAGCATAGCCTCCTTGCTTGCCTCCTCTGTCATCTCTCTCTGGCCCATTTTGCAATCCACCTTCTCTAATCATCATAAAGAGAAAAGCTTGTTCTTACCATGCTTTTATGCAAGAACCTATAAAGGTTCCCTATTTGTGATTTTTCCTGAAATACCTTCATTTGTGGTGGTGGTGTTGTTTTGTTTTGTTTCCTAAAGTCCCTCATTTTCATACCTCATCCAAATGACTTAACCTGCTTGCTGCTCCTCTTCCTGTTCCATACGCCCAACTGATTGTCCACTCTAGTTTAGTAGGTGGCTCTCCTCCCGTCCCATTGGCATGCGCACACCCCCAGCCCCCTCACTTGGCATGCCAGCTATATGGTTCTGTTCAGTTACTTACTCCTCAGACAATACCCTCACCTTCACTATATAACAATGTCCTATGTGTCCTCAAGGCTCACCCCAACTCATCTCTTCCAGGACCCCCACCACTCCAGGCCAGTCCCTGGTTTCCTGCTGCATTATTAGCTGACACCATGACCACTTAGTGTTCCCTATATGTTGCATATTACTGACTTTGCTCCCAAAAGAATGCATATTTCTTTTGAATTCTTCATTTTGCCTATCACAGTGCCTCTGGTAAACATGTTGATGCTATTACCTCCCAAGAAGGAAAGCATATTTTGTTCACTGTGACAGATAACAATGTTATAAAAGACCAGTTTGAAAGGATATTAAAATACCAATAAATTAGCCCTGAATTTATGGAGGGTAAATGAAACTGTCCATGAAGAAGGATCATGTATATGATTATTTTGATATAATTAAGATACCTGTTAAATCAATTATTGTGTAATGCTATAAATAATAATAATAATAAGTAACCATTATTCAGTTCAGTCCATCACATATAAGATCAGTCAGTCAGTAAGTATCTACCATATCCCAGCCTTTCAGCGTGGTAGGTCTGGGGAATCTCAAAAGTGAATAAACTACAAGCAGAAAATAACTATAATTAGGCAGGCTGTGGGTAGTGTTGCAATAGTAGTAAATTTAAAAAATTTTTTATTTTGCCTTACTCATGGAATCAAGATTTTGTAGAATTTTGAAAGGAAAATCAGTATTTTGCAGGGTATTGGGGACGAGGGAAAAGATAGAGTAAGAATAATGCTAAGAGGAACAAATTTCACAGGATTTGAAAGAGGGTGGTTTTAAAGAATAGTTATATGCCATTTATTTAGAGCATAAGATTTTGGGAAAAGGGAAGGAGTAGCCGAAAACCTGGAAGGTTAGAAAAGTTCCTTCGTATCAGATTGTGTAAGCCTAGTGAATTTGAAATATAAGAAAGAAAGAAACCATCAAAAGTTTTTGTGAAAATCCTGATCACAAATTCTTGCTGAATTTTGTAGTGTCATTCCCTTTAGGAGGTTGGAGAAGTAAACACTTGGCCTACGGCAACAAATTTTCTTTTACTCAAAATGCTAGACTTGAAAGGAATATGGCCAATAAAACTGAAAACTGTTGAACATCTCAGATAAGCAGGAGTCTGCACTCTAATGTGTGGGATTTTGCTAAAAGGTATAATATTTGCACGTTTCCAGCGTTGTCATAGAAGCAAATGGCATATTTTTGAAAATGTAGATCTCCTTGGGTGTTTCCTGGCTAGCACAGGATGTGCTTCCAGTCAGGGGACAAGCTGTCTGTCTGGAGCCCTAACTGGGGCACATTTGCACCTTGCTGGATTGAAGGGGTTGGAGGTAAAAGGGGCCACCACCTCCAGCATGAGCAGTATTTTCAGCCTTCAACAAGATTCCCACTAAGGCAAATGCAAACCAGAAAGGCCAAAATCAAAAAGAACTCATTGTCACCAATAATTCCATTTGCATTTATTTATGCAGAATTAATATTAACTGGAAGTGGCAGCTTGTGCTCATTTTCTCTGGATCATTAAAATGTGCTCATCTGAGATATAAACAAAGGCAGCAAAGCCCAGGTAGCAAATAGAACAGCTCAGCAATAATTGCGTCATAGTCCCTTGCAGCATTTCCAGAGGGTCATTTGATTACAGTTACTAATGACAATCTTGGCAGGTAGAAGGCATTTATTAAACAAGCGCCTCGTAGGATTCTGCTCTCAGAAAGACTTGAGGGGCAAAGGATGCTGCTCTGCAACTGCTCCCCCTTAAAGACATTTTAAACACCTCACCCAAATTGGTAAGAAGAGAGTAACATTCTTATCATGGTACAATTGTTTCAAGTTTATTTTGGCTCATATCTTATGGATTAAGGAAGGAGTCATGGCAACCAAGCTTGATATAAGATGCAGGATTCAGACAGGGAGAGATGTGCAGGACATGGGGAGTGAGGCAGAAGGTGGAGTAGAGAAACACCATAGTGCTAAGAGAATCAAAGAGCACCGAGCTCTGCACATGATAAGCAATTACTTATATGTGGTGAAAATGTATTTCTATTGTCCAGTTTTAAGCATAAATGTTTAAATTTTAAGAAACTGTTCTCACCAATCAGGGTGCCTTCAATTAAATTTTGAGAATTTTTTCTCAAACAATTGATGGAGGACAGGCTGGAATAAGGCAAGAATGAGAGGGGCAGAAATGGGTGAGGGATGGCTCGGGAGAGTTTAGGCCCACTGGGGGAGGACCTGCACCTGGTCTGGGTTTAAGGTGCTTCTTCGAGGCCAGCAATCATGAATCTTAAATTTCAGATTCCTGACTGGAACTGCTTCCTCTTCCTCAAGTTCAAATCTGACCTAAGACACACATTCATTCTCTATAATCACTGAGTCCTTCTGTGTTGTGCCCTTAGTAAGTGCTCAAAGATCATTTGCTGATCACGGGTACTTCACATTTAAATGAAGCTGAATTTAAAGGAAGAAATCACCATATCTGCAGTAGTTCCATGCAGTGTTTCTGACGGGGGCAAGCTGAATGTGGACAGAGATTCTTTGTGAGTTCATAGTTACCTGCCTTCTGAGGCTGTGTTTGTGTTACTGTGCTTTTTATGAAGCTTAATGGACTCCAAAAGTAAAATAAGAATTTCCTTTCCCTGGAGCTATGTCCATTTTCCCATTTGAGCTAGAAAATACTATGGTTAGTTGCAGCAATCCTGGAAAGATTGCCCCCCTAATACATTGCTTCTAGCGAACACAGGGAAGTTCCTAAGCCTGGGTAACCAATGTAAAAGATCCAGAAAGAATCCAAGATAATGAGAATGTCTGAAAGTTTGTCCTCTCGAGCAAACTGGCCCAAAAGGAACCATTGCTTAGGAATATACTGAATTACCCTTTTAAAGGAGTTACTTAATCTCCCAGTGCCTGAATTTTCTTGCCTGAAGAATAGAGATTATAAAAATGGGGTTTGTGAGAATTCAATGAGTAATTACATGTAAATGATTAGAACTGAATCTGGTACATAGGAAACTTTTGATTAATACTAGCTTTCATTATGTTTGTTAATATGATTTCTTTGTGACTTTGTAAAATAAATTTAGACAGCAGCAATATCCACTCTTTGGGGGCTTAGAAATAATTTTATTTATTAAGCATTTATTATGTTGTAATCATCTGGCATATATCTAATTTGATCTTCAGTAATCCTTTGAAAAAGGTATTATTCTGATAAGTTTCAGTCAAGAAACCGAGGATTAGAGAAATTAATTTAGCCACACCTAACAAGGGAGGAGCAGGGATTTGTGCTCAGGATCAAATGACCCCAAAGCCCATTTTCCCAGTCTACTTGGCTTCCTCTCTTAAGATACTACAGAAATTGCTCTGTATCCTGACATAAAAATGAACTCAGTTTTTGAAACACACATAGGTCAGAGTCTTTCTTTCCTTGACTTATCTTTCATAGAATGGATTGCTTGGCGCCTCTAAGAGAGTTTCCGCTCAACACTCTGAGATTAATTGGCCTTGTGCCTCTGATAAGTGGAGGTCTGTTTAATTCAAGTCACATGTGGATATTTTCACTCCAATTATAATATCAGATCTAAATTTGTTGATATGTCACAAAGGCACAAGTTATAACCCAGGAAAGAACTTGAGCTGCCACTGTTCCTGAGGAGAAACATCCTTAGACACTTATCTGAACAGAAGGCCAATCTGAAACCCTGGAGACTTGCCCAGCCCCAGTTTCCTGTCTAATGAGAGCAGCAAGGCCCAGACATGGAGCTGAAAGGTTCGTGCTTGTGGAATCAGCAAGCTGAATTTGAGAACTTCGATCAGGGAGGCCAGATGCAGCCTGCAGCTCCATACTGGAGCCATGCTGGAACCATGAGCCCAAACAGACTCCAGAACGCAAGAGAAAACTTAGGAGATGAATCAGGCAAGTGTTAGATACGACATACAAGTAAGAAAACCAGTCTCCCAACAAGCAGGGTAAGGAAGACAAATTTCCCTAGGATTATTTTATAGATTATTCTGCTATCCTTGGCATCTGAAAAGGATGCTTTGCTGTCTGTGATAATGTCGATAGCTCACATGGACTCAGGGCTTTTTGCACATTTGGAATACACACTAAATACTTTATACATGTCACTCAGTGGTGATTGATTACAACACAAGTACATAGCAGTGGTACGGCTTGGGAAGACTATGTGTCATTTTGGCTGAAAAGGAAGTACCTTGTTCTTCTAACTGTACTACCTCACCTGCCTGCACTGCTTTGTGCATCCCGGACCAAAGTCATCTTGAGTCCTGGTGCATAACTGTCACTCTGCATGGCTCTGTGACTGTAGGAGTAACCCCATTCGCTTTCCTTGGGGAAGCATAGCTCCTGATGTACTCAAGGCTCTTCAGCAGGTATTTCCAGCTTCTTCCACAGACACATCCTTCTCTGGCTATACTTTAATCCACAAATCCAATATGTCTGTCCCCTGCTGAAAACCCTCCATTGCCTAGAACAGGCAAGACAACATCCCTGGGGAGAAAAGGAATCATCTCTTCATGTGCTGTTTCCTCAGTGGGGAGGAAGCTTTCCTAGCTTCTCCTGGGGAGATATCATGTCTCATTGGCCAGAATTCAGTCATGTTCCCATATCTATATCCAACATTCAGAAGAATGTACTGATTATGTTAGATTAGCTGGAACCTGCCCCGAAGCTGGGGAGAGGATCAAATTCCCCAGTATGATGTGAGCAGAGGTAGATACCTGAATAGACGGAGGTTAGGAAGGAAGAACTGGGAGCCTAAACACTGTGCAGTGGCCCTTGGTGTCCTACACAGGCCTCCATCTCTCACAGATGTAGATTCCTTAGCTGGGACTATCCTCCCACCCTATGCCCCAGATGAAGTCTTACTTTGCTTCTAGCATCACCATTCTAGGCCTAGGTCTTACTGTTCCCGAGGGGAAGACATTGCCTCTTCATCTTCCCATCCATTCTGTACCTACCTTTATTATGGGACTTCCATTTTCTCCACCTCTCTTCTTTTTATATGTCTCTCTTCCAGCCAGAGTTTGAGGTCTCTGATCATAGAGACCATATGTTATTCATTTTTATGTTTCCCGTAGCTAGAATAATTCCTGGAATAAAATACGTGCTCAGAAAAGGTCGACTGGTATTTTTGTGAATTTCTTTTATGAAAGTCTATTCCAGCACTACCTGGAATACAGAATAGTACATGTTTGGTTTAAAAAGTGGGAGAAAAAAGAAGATGACTCTATTGTTATCTTGTAATTAATTTTTAACCTGCCTAATTCAGAAAAAAAGATGTAAAGGAACAGGAATACTGTGTGTAATGTTCTGTGCTTAATGTTGCTTTTCCTGTACTCCCACAGCCCACAGGGCCCAGTGGGTAGGCAGTGCTTTGGACCTCATCCTCCTGTGCTCTAATTCAAAGACAAACATATTTCCCAATTTGCCCAAGGCTCTGGCAGGGAAAATTCACATCCCCAAACTCAGGTCATTCTAGTGCAGCAATAACCAGCTGGGTTTTCAGCAACCTGGATGGAGCCATCTGTTTTCTCGGCCCACATAAAAATATGCACAAGAAGGGTGCAAATCAGCAAATCCACAGCTTCCAGAGGACCCAGCTGGGATGTGCCCTCCCACTGGGGACTAATGAAAGGTAAGTCCAGTGTCAAAAGACAGAAGGCCAGCAGCAAGGCTGAGGAGCTAAGCGAAACCAGACTCTGTTGTCCCGTTTTTGCCTTCGCTTGGAATCGAGTCCAGCTGGCTCCCTGGTCACATTGCCACAGTGCTTGCATGAAGGGCATCGTGGTGCATGCTGAGTGCCCGGAAAATTACCGGCAGCCTCCCGCTTCTCCCACCATGGGCACCAGGAACTGGCCACATAGGAACTCTCTTCTCCCATGCTCTTTGGCCTGCTAACTGCCTGGTCAACACTCTAGTGTTCACATAATGAGCCTGGTGAGTCCAGGTGGCCTGGAATAGAGGGGCTTTTTGTATCCTGGTCTTAGAGAAGGGAGTCCCTTAGCCTTTCCCACATACTCCCCCTTCCTTTCCTACCACTCCACATCAGAGGAAGGAATTTAGAGCCATCTAGGCTCCTTGGCTAACACAGAAGACAGTAGATTCCACATGAAAAAAAAAAAAAAAAAAGGAATAAAATGGGAGTGCTGTTATCCAGCCACCCAGGTGCAGATGGCATTTGGCAGCTCAGGACCAGGCTGTGATTGAGAAGGGCCTGTCTCAAAGCCATTACAGTTAATTGTCACAGAGTTACAGACTCATCAGCGGGCAAAGGGCCAGCTCAAACTCCCCAGGGAATTTTCAGATGGGTTAATAAACAAAGCAGCAGGCATGTAAGGCAGCTCTTTCTTCGTGAAGAAATGATACCATTTTTTTCTTTATTCCTCACTCCTGGACCCAGCGTCTATTTCACACTTTCCCATCATGGAAGGCATCTGTCCAACAGGGCTCTGGTACAGGGGAAGTTGTTCTGTACCTTGCTTTTTATCTACCAGCGCAAACAGACTCACCACAGATGAGTGCATTTTTCATAATTCCTGGTTCATCTCAAAAAAGCACATTTCAACCTGATCATCTTCTTGATTCAGTGGCTTTCACTACTAAGCCAGAATTCTACACAGAAACACACAGTCTCAACACCCTCAGAGTGGCATCGCCACCATCTACCCAGAGAAGCTGGGGAGTGGTGAGGGTGGAGCACTGGGGTCACTGACGTTCTCCACAGAAGCGGGGGCCTGTTTGCTAGAGCTGGGGCTGAGAAAAAGAAGCAGCACACTCCGGGGCTTTGAACCTCACTTCCTTTTCCAGTTTTTGCTTCAGTTGCTCTGCTGTGTCTCCCCTGAGGAGCAGGAGTGGTCTCAGGAAGTTATCCTGCCCTGGGCGTGAACTCCCTGCTGCCTCACACTGCCAAGGCGGCTCTGCCAGCCCAGCCTGGAGGAAGGAGCTCTGGGTCTGCGGAAGTCTCCGCCACCGACGATCCATGCCTGGGTTTGGCCTTTCTTGCTGTGTGTGAATGTCCATGGCCTCAAAGCCCTCTCCATTAAGAATAATGATGAAACTACTATATTGCTACTTGGAGGTATTTTTGGAGTGCTCTTTCCTGTTGCAACTTCTTCACGTGACTGAAGAGTCTATCATGTGGAATCCAGGCTTCCAGGGTTTAAAACTGCACAAAAATAATGCAGAAAAAGATGTGCTAGTGTTAACTGGCTCCCTGAACTTAAACTGGTCAGGCAAGCCCTCTGAGGAATAATGGTTTATAATAGGGGTTTGCAATCTTTTTCTGTAAAGGCCTAAAGAGTGAATATTATGTACATTTTGTGTCCATATAGGTTCAGCTACAGTTACTCAACTGTCTTTTTATTCTTTTTTTGTATTAAATTCTTTTATTGGTACATTGTAGGTATACAACACAATTACATTTCTCATTGGGAATTGTACCTTTACATAA
>NW_004624814.1:9303831-9334119 GCF_000247695.1 Heterocephalus glaber | reverse complement strand
ATGGCTTTTTCCTTTCCTCTGTTAAAATGATGACTTTTGGGGGTGGATCTTCCAATGCTGAACCAACATTGGCATCCCTATAATAAAACCACTTTCTACATACTGCCAGATCTGACTTCTAAGAGTTTGTTTTGTTAAACAAATTTTTATTTATGTTCGTACTTTTCTATTATCTTTATCCAGTTTTAGTATTAGCATAATGTTGATTTCCTAAAATGGGGGGAGAAGTGTTTCTTTTTTTCTGCATTAAATGTTTGATATAATTTATCAGTTAAAATGTATATGAGCCTGCTGTTGTCATATAGGTAGGTTTTCAAGCTGGGAATATACCTTCTTTAATAGGTGCTATGCAAATTTTATATTTCTTCTGAGTCAATTTCATTAATTTGTCTTCTAAATTACTTCTTAGAAGTTGTCAAATTTATTTCAAAAAAGATTTTTGTAATATGCCTTCTATATCCTTTTAAATTTTGTAAAATCTGTGGTAATGTCCTCTAAATCTTGATATTGTAATTTTTAAAAATGTATAATTGATTTTGTGTAATAGGAAGAAAAGGTCTAAAGGAGTAGGGGAAGTGGGAAGGGTAGGGGAAAGGAAAAAAGGGAAAAGAAAAAATATGAGAAAAGGAAAAAGTGGAAACAAAGTCTTTGTAAGTAGGGAAGGATGGAGGGTGTGAAGGGAGGGCAGCAGAAGGGGGAAAAAATAAGAACCAAGATATTCATGTAAAGGTACAAGATCCCAATGATGAATGTAACTGTATTTTATACCTAAAATGTACCAATAAACTTAACGAGAAAAAAAGAATATTTATTATAAAAGAAAAAAAAGATCAGGCTTGGTAACAGAAAACTATTAAAAAAGACAAAGTAGATTTTTCTTTAAAGAATCAGTAATACCCAAGTGTGGTGGCACACACTTACAGCCCCAAGCACTCCTGGAGGCTGAGGCATAAGGATCACAAGTTCCAGGCCACCCTGGTCTCAAAAAATGAAAAAACAAAAAACTAGAACTTAATGTCTAAAAAGCAAAAATGAAACAATCAAAATGTAAAACTTTAATAGATATTTTAAATAGCAGATTAGATATTCCAAAAGAAAGAGATATTAAAGGCCCCATTTAAAAAAAATACTCAATATCTCACAATTAGCAAGTGCTCAGTAAATGACTTTTTTTTTTTGAGATAGGGTCTCACTATGTAGTTCGGGCTGGCTCTAAATTTACTATGTAGCATAGGCTGTCCTCGAACTTGCATCAGTCCTCCTGCATCAGCCTCCCAAGTGATGAGTAGAGGTGTGTCCCACCATGCCCAGCCACTCACAGACTTTTCGATCCAAGGCCAACTTTGTGGCAATATATGTTTTTAAAGGTGAAAGGAAAACTTGTCTTTCCTTGCCCACATTAAATTGATAATTTTCTACCCAATTTTGGAGCCTCTTTCCATCTCCTACCTACAACCTCCCCATCAGGTAGTTGATATTTTTCTTCTATCAAGGAATTTGGTCTCATGGCCAAATTCACTTGATCCGCCACAGTGGAATTCAAGTTCTTACACTGAATTTCAGTTTGTTCTAATGTCTTTGTAAGTAACTTCACTTCAGTGAGCTCTGACCAGCAAAACCCTGAGGTCTAGCTGCACAAATTCAGTAAGATTCTTGTTGTTGTCGTTGTTGTCCCTATAACAGACTATAGAACACTTTAATTCCAATAACACTCCCTGCCCTAATTTGCTTCAGAGTTTTCATGAATTTTTTTCTGTATATATTTTATGACCTTTAAGACAATAATTACACATTCGATTTACCACTTACTCTTTGTATTGCTCTCCATTCATACTTGGATTTCTTAGATAATTTTCCTTCTGTCTGAAGAATTTCTTTTAGCATTTCTTTTAGTGAAAGTACCCTGGTGATGAAGTCTCTTTTTTTGCTTGTCTAGAAAGATATATATTTCACTTTCACATTGAAGGATATTTTTACTGGATAAACAATTTCAGGTCGGCACTTTTGGTTTCTGGTTTTTTCTTTCTGTACTTTAAAAGTGTCATTTCATTGCTTTCTGGCTTTTATTTCTCTTCTGAGAAAATAGCTGTCAGTCTTACTGATACTCTTTTAAAGGTAAAGTGTCTTTTTTCTGGATATTTTTAAGATTTCGGTTTGTAGAAATTTTAAAATTATGGGCCTAATTGTGGTTTCCTTTACATTTATTCTGCTTGGAACTTGGAGCACCTCTATGATAATCTCAGCCATTATCTCTTCAAATATGGCTTCTGCATAACTATCTCTGTCCTCCCTTTTTGGGACTCCAGGTACATGTGTTTGGACCTACTCTCTGTGTTCCATACAGCCCTTATGCTACTTCTGCATTTTTCGTCCATTTGTTCTCTGTACCTCAATTTAAATATTTTACCTAACTTGTCTTCCAATTCACAAATCTGCCTTTTATTTTTATTTTTTTTAATTTTTAAAAATTTTTTTTGGTACCGGGGATCGAACTCAGGTCCTCGCGCTTGAGCAGCAGGCGGTGGAACCACTGAGCTAAATCCCTGGCCCACAAATCTGCCTTTTTGTTATGTCCAAAATGCAGTAATATCCTCTATTGAGATCCTAATATAACTCACTAAAGTCTTCAGTTCTAAAAGTTCTTTTTGATGTTCTTACTTCAGTTCCCTGGTGAAAATCTCTCTTCGGATATTTATTTTTCTTGCACATATTAATCTGTTATTTTTAATTCTTATTGCCTAATTCTAATATCTGGCTTAAATCTGGATATATTCCTATTTTCTGATTTTGTTTTTAATTCTGTTTCTTGGTTTGTCTGGTAATATTTTATTAAATGCACATTGTTTATGCAAAAGGGGATTATGCTGTGTTTCTCCAGAGAAGATTTACCCTATCCTCTACAGATAGTTGTAGTTCAGGAGATCACATTAATAAAACCAGGGACAGACCTGAGGGAGATGAGTTGCAGTCTTTGGAAAGTTTCATGTGATTCTGGCACCAACTGACAGCCAAGGGTTCTTATTTGAGCTCTTCTTTGACAAGTCCTGAGCTGCATTTTTTATCTCCTTACCTCCGTGAGACTGGTACAAACTCTCTTGTGACTTTTCCCTGCTTTATACTTTACATTTTTAACCTCTTGCCTGTGTACCTTAGAAATTTAACAAATGGCTCTAGGTGAAAACCAGAGCAGACTCTTTGCCTCCCTCCTCTCAGAGACCTTACCTCCCCAGTCTTGTCTCTCTTGGCGTCCTGGACTCCGTTTGTGTCACCTCAGCTATGAGATTGCTAAAAGCACTGCTGGCTTCTCTGCCTCTCCCCAGTTCTCAACCTTTCCTTCCATGCCCCCAAATCAGCAAGTTCCCTAAAGATGGCATAGAGAAGCACGGGTTTACTTCAACGAGATTCTCTTCTCCCCAGGATCTTGACTCCTTGAGTCCTGTATATCTTGGCTGTTCTTTGATGCCTTATAAAAATATGTACTTTCTGTTTCATGTGGATATTCCAAGTCTTTTCAGCTGGATACTTGGTCTGCTTCTGTTGCAGCAGACCAAGGTCATAACTAGAAAATATTTCCTGTCATAGAAACATATAATTTTTATCTTTGGTTCCATCTTTTTTCTTTTGTCAGATACAAGAAAGTTTGTTCAAATCTTTTTTTTTTTTTTTTTTTTGGTACCAGGGATCAAACTTGGGACCTTTCACCTACAAGGCAGGTGGCAGAACCACTGAGCTAAATCTCCGGCCTAAGAAAGTTTGGCTGTAGGTCCCTTCTCAGACACATGAGAACCTTCTTCCTTTACTACTGAAAAATGAAATGGCTTCAGTGCTTTGGGGGCGGGTATCTTGTTCACACTTCTAGATATACCCAGACTGTCATGTGAGAGAATGGCTGTTACATGTCTCCTGAGTTCTAAGCCTCCAGACTATTGTCTGGGAAGACATTATTTCTTTCATCTGTGTTTTTAAGCTTCAGATTAGTCTCTGATAACTTCTAAATTTTTTTAAATTTAATGAGGTTCTCCATACTGTTCAGAAGTGGAGCTTCCTTATTTATTCTAAAAACTATTTGGCCAGAACAGTTTCTCAGTTATTTCCTTTCTGAGCCTATACTTTTGTACAAAATGAACAAAATGAGGCAATTCTATGTAAATCTTTTTATATACCAGTTGTAATCTTTCCCTTTTGTGATTCCCTTAAATAACTTTTAACTTGGGCCGGGGATTTAGCTCAGTGGTTTTGCCGCCTGCTGCGCAAGGGCAAGGACCCGAGTTCAATCCCTGGTACAAAAAAAAACCAAAAAACTTTTAACTATATTTAGAATCCATCCAATGAGACCCATATTTCACAATCCCCTTAGATATTATTAAGTTAATTAAAATATATAATTTAGTAGACATTGCATCGAGCCTCATTTAGAATGCGTATGTTGGAGCCATAATAGATTGCCATTATGTCAGATATGGTGGCTCTTCATCTGTTGCTGATAAAGATGACAGTGTTTTTTGAAAAGTAAAAGCCATCTGCAGCTGCGTTGAAAGTCAATTGACATTTTGTTAATTAGCATGTATTTACAGTAGTTGAATAACAATATCAAACTACAATAAGGAATGAGCAGTTAACATTAAAAAAACTAGTGACATGAAGTTTTATCAATTGGCATCTCATGGAAAACACAAATTCTCTTCTGAGTGTGGAAAACAAATCACTGAAATCTGCTTAAATGTAAAATAAACAAATGAGAACTGCTGGAGTAGCGGGGTTAAGGTGGTCTCCTGGGTCTTAGAATGGAACAGATATGCAGTTGAGTGGTCAGTTAGGCAAAAGCGATGGAGATAAGATGAAGTAGATGAAATGATTTCCTTATTTGCAACTTCTTACCGCACATGGAATCACTGGAATTTTGGCAGTTACCATACTCCAAAATGCCTTAGATGATCAGAGTAACAGGTTACATTCAGCTCAGGTCTTTAACCATTTCACCATCATCCTCTGGACCTGAAACAAGCATGGAATGCAGAGAAGAGGACTCTAATTTATTCAGGAACATTTTGACATATAAAAATTAGATATCTGGGGAAATGCCCAGTTTTGAGTTCTTGCTTGGTCTGTTCCCTTACTATGAATTCAAAGAAGTATGAAGGTCAAAACTGAAAAGGACAAAAATACTCTCACAAAAAAATAGCCAGTGATATGATAGTAAATTTCCAGTTGATTGATTATAAGTGCTGTTTTCAGTAAATAAAAATATCATAAATTCACCATAATCCATAGAAAAGCTTCTTTCCACCTCAGGTGTCATCCCCTCTAATTTGCACCAAATTCATTGGCACAGGATAAAAAATAAATCCCCTCTTTTGTCTTTAAGAATGTTAACATTCTTTCTATCTCCAAGGTCCAATTCGTCTAAACTTCCGTGTTGACAGGAAAGAGCACAGCTTCCTTTCCCTGATGCTTGATCTTGGCCAAAAGGCAGAGGAGAAATTGCTTCCTCTCTCTTAAAACTTTTGACAAGCTGCTTTGGCCTCACACCTTTAATACTCTGTAGCATTACTGTTTTCTTCTAGGAGGGCAAAAAAAGCAAACGACTACCAGCAAATACTGTAGCTAAAGATTTCCATGATTGTAAGCATGCAAACGCTATGTGCTTTGGAACTAAATATCTGTTCTTTCATATTTCTACAGATTTGGTATGCTTTTTCTACCTGGCTATGTTTTCCACTCCACAAACTGGGATTAGCAATCTGGAAGATTAACTAACAGCAGTGGGTAGAATCCATGACTCTCCATACCACAAGCTTATGTACAAATTGAGGATCCAGATATAGAACATTTTCACAAGAAAAAGAGAGCATAAACTTATCTATTCTTCAGCTCACCCCCACCATAAATAATATTGACTGACAGCTCTGACCAGGAGTTCAAACTAGTTTTCTAACTCATTTGCAGGGGGGTGGGGGTGGGAGGTGAGAGACTATAAAGGCTGGTTGCTCAGAAAATTTTCACTCCACTGAAGCCAATAATTGTAGCTTTTAAAGAAATGGTGGCTTTATGTTTTAATTATTAATCTCGCTTTTAACAGTTGTGTTCTAAATCTGCCCAGTTATTTACTGGCTCAAGTGAACTATTTCTCATGCCTTGCATGTGGAACAATTACAAATAAAATATTTAAGCTGTAAAGTATTTTCCTTATGAATATGATTATCGAACACCCAAACTAAAGACATCAGATGGGGAGAATTTTTAATCAGCCCCAAGTGTGAGACAATAGTAAGCCATCATCTTATTGTACACATTGAGTCTCCATTGAATGTTAATACTCTTCCAATTATGCCTTTGTGTCAAGCCATGGAAAGATTTAATTTTTTATTAAAACTTTCCCTTCCTTACTAGCAACTTTAGCTGAGATCTGGCTAGGCCTGAAATGGCCTACTTGTTCAGACACACAAAACACCTGTTACTTCAAAAATAAACAAACTTTTTCATGCTGCATTATCAACCCTTCCCTATAAGTCAAAGTGTGCCAAACACTTTAACATATGCCATCTCATAATGTATAATTCAGTCTTTTGACAGTCTTGTATATTAGACATTATCATTCCCATTTTACGTATTAGGAAATCAAGGCTCAGAGAGGCTAAGAGAGGAGTCAAAAATAACACAATTAGATTGAACCACATTCTTAGGATGTTAGTGCCAGTGCTCTTCCTATCACAAGATAATTTATTCATTCAATTAAGATGGTCAGGCTATAATTATATTGCTAACTGGAAGCCCTCTTCCCTAAGGTTTTATTTTTTATTTTATTTTTTTAAATTTTTTTTAATTTTTATTTTTTTATTAAGTTTATTGGTACATTTTAGGTACACAATATGATGACATTCATCACTGGGAATTTGTACCTTTACATGATGTATCTTAGTTCTTATTTTTTTCCCCATTCCCCTGCCCTCCCTTCAACCCCTCCACCCCTCCCTATTTACAAAGACTTTGTTTCCGATCCCTAAGTTTTTAATTCAACTGTGATCTGTGCTATCTTTTATTAAAGCTAATGCTGAACCCTTTGTTATCATAAGCACAGCCAGAGAAAGCTAGTTTTGACTTCATTTCATCTTCTGTCAGCTACAGAAGTATGGTTGTAGGGTAGATATGTCATATGCTACTGATTTTTCGAACAAAGAAGTCAAAGTGCCTAGCAAATTTAAAATGGTTTCTAGGATTTAACTGTAACTTTTGTTAGAAGTCATTTCTTCCTGCTTTCTCGTTCCACAACTGAGCAATGTTTGCATTTCCTTAAATAGTCCTACACATGGAGTTATGACTTTCAGTATTTCAGACTGAGTGAAAACTAGCCTTTAAAGAAAGTGCAGCATAGAAGAGGGTGTAGTCTTTGTTATAGACTCCTTGGCATCAGGTTCCTTATGTGGCCACCCCCACATTGTAAAAATAGAGAAGCCAGTAACCTCTGAGCCTCAGTTTCCTGATGATATTTGCCCTACAGAGCTTTTTGCTGAACAACAGAACATTAACAAAAACTAGGAGATAGCAAAAACTTTACACGGGATTATTCTTCTCCACTTCTTTGTGTCACAGCTCATCTAGAGGCAGCTTATTTTTGTAAAGAAATTTTCTTGATTGCTACTCTCCATTGCAGGTAATAATAAATTACTCACTCAGGTAATTTTTTATTATTATTTTAATTATGGCAAAGGATACATAAAATTTACTATAACTATTTGTAAGTGTACAGTTCAGTGGTATCAAGAATATTCAAGTTGTTGTACAACTGTAATCACTATCTATCCACAGAACTCTTCATCTTGCAAATGAAACGCTGTACCCATTAAACACTAAGCCCACAATCCCCTCCCTTTGTACCTGTCCATGGCAGCCACCCTTCTTCTTTCTGACTCCCTGAATTTGACTACTCTAGGTATTTTATATAGGTGTCATCAGATAGTATGTGTCTTTTTTTATCAGTAAAATGCTTGCAGTGCATAATGGCTACATTCGCCATGGAGAGTCAGTATGTGTACATAACATTTAATTCTTTCTACTTTTTCCTCTTCTCCTCTACCTCCCCACTCTCTCCATCTTCTGTCCCCTTCTGTTATGGCTTGTCCCCCCAAAGTCTCACGTGGTCATAGATGGGGAGTTCCAAAAGCGGCTGGATTAAGGTAGGTGAATGTGGATTAAGGCTGTGATACTGGGATTAGGGTACTAGGACCCTTAAGGATGCTGGATTAAGGATATTGGAAGCCCCACTCTGGGTATAGTTGGCACCAATCAATAGGCTAGTACCCTGGATGGAATGTAAAGGGACAGAAAGAAGGCAGGCTTGCTGCTGCTGCTTGCTGCCTTCAGCCTGCCACACTATGAACTGTTTTTCCTCTGTGATGCCCCTCTGCCATGGCACCCTGCCTTGGAGCCAGCCAACTATGGACTGAAACCTCTACAAACTATGAGCTGAAATAAAGCTTTCTTCCTTTAATTTTTAGTGTCAGGTATTTTGTCTCAGCAAGAGAATGTAACCAAGACACCTTCCTACTTGCAAAAGATCTGTCTCCCTGTTTCCTATTATCTTTTATTTTGCTCTTTCTTTTCACAGCATAACATCCTCAAGGTTGATCCATGTTGCAGGCATGTGTCTGAATTTCCTTTCTTATTAAGGATGTTATTATTATTAAGGATGAATAATATTCTAATATATGTATATATGTCACATTTTGTTTATTCACCTGGATGAAAGGAATTTGGGGGCCGGGATTTAGCTCAGTGGTTTCGCCGCCTGCTGCGCAAGCGCAATGACCCGAGTTCGATCCCCGGTACCAAAAAAAAAAAAAAGGAATTTGGCAGCTCATGGTGGGGGCTGATAAAATTGAGGAACAGAACAGCCCTCAGGAAAACTTAGTCCTGGGTGAATAAAGCCCTTTGTGCTCTGCTGCCTCCCTCTCTGATTTTTCCTCTCAGGGATCTGGCACTTTTTTCTTATCATCTTCTCCACCTTCTATTTTTGGTGTATCACTTAAATAGTAATGGTCTAATCAAAACCTCAACCCTAAACTTTTGTTCTGACATTAAGTTAAGCAATCATCTAGTGTGAGAAGGCAAATAATACTCACTGTGAGTTTAGAAATCTCCCCTAAACCAATCTTCTGTGTTGATGGTGCAGAATTTTTATGCCCACAAGATTAGGAGAAGATCTGTCTTCATTTATCTGTTCTCTCTCTCTCTCTCTCTCTCTCTCTCTCTCTCTCTCTCTGCATTTTCCCTTTGCCCTTCTCCTTTTTCTCTCTCTCCTTCTTCTTCTTCTTCATAGGATTATTGAACCCAGAGCCTTCACACTGAGCTACATCCCCAATCCTTTAGAATTTTTGGATTTTGAGACAAAGTTTCACTCAAGACACTAAGTTTCCTTGGGGCCGGGGATTTAGCTCAGTGGTTCTGGCGCCTGCCTTGCAAGCGCAAGGTCCCAAGTTTGATCCCCGGTACCAAAAAAAAAAAAGACACTAAGTTTCCTAGGCTGGGCTCAAAATTACAGTCTCCCTGCCTCATCCTCGCAGAGTGCTGGGACTGCAGGTGGGCACCACTACACCTATCTTCTTACTCCTTTTTGGTTCCCAGCCCTTGATGCTCATGATGCTTCTTTTGCTTTTATGATGTATTTGAATCTATGGACTTTCCCTGAAGTGGGTGGCCAATGCAAAAAAAGTATTGTAAACTTAAATAAATAATTTCCAAAAATTCCCGAGACATTGCCTTCTTTTTTGTTCATTTTGTTTTGTATCTTTAGATTTCCAAATCACAGAAGCAAAAGAATGGTGAAACCCTACATACCATAGTATATTGTGTAGTTCAATGAATTTGAAATAGTCAGGTGTGGTTACAAATACAATCCACCCATAGAAAACTTCCTGGTTGGTTCTCAGGATGTATAATCTCTTTGAAAAAATTATTTCAGCCCCAAATTTGTTGTAGGTGGAAAGAGCACACAGAACATCCATCTTCCTCTTGAGAAAATGAAAAAAAACCATAAATCAACCTGAGTTTTTTTTCCCCTGTAATCACGTGAAAGATCACTTTGGAAAGATGTGTTCTCTTCAAGCCTGCTAGTCTTCTACTTTCACTCAAGGAAAGGGCAAGAATGATTTTCATCAGAAACAGTTAAAAGGCCAAGATCCAAAGCAAAAAATACATACATTTATAGGCAAAATACCTTTAGAAACACCTTTAGAAACACCTTTATCATGTACGTTGGATGGTTTAAAAAAAAAACAACACACACATACACACACACATACTTGTAGAATTTTAGAGATAGAAGGATCTGGGACTGCTTCTCTAGTTCACAAATGGAAGACATATTCCCAAGAGTAGAAACTGTGGCTTCTGAGACCCTATGATCCTTGTAAGATGCTAGAAGTGGGTACAGTTTCAGAAAATATGTAGGTAGGAGGAAAGAAAGGGAAGAAGGAGTGAGCAAACAAGGAACATGGGAGGGAGAAAGGAAGCAGTCAAAAAAGACAAGAAGGTATTACTTTATATGTAAATGTAGCCAATAGGCCATACTATTAGGATTACCTAGCTAAATTATCTCAGCAAGCCACTAATATTAATATCCCATATTTAGAACTGAGGAAACTGAAGTTCAAAGAATGCAAAGCCACATATTTTTTAGCACACAAGAAAGGAGACATGGATGGAAAAGGAAAACCTCCTCAACAGGTCACAGAGTGAGAGAAAGGATGTGTGTGGCAGACGTACTTATTACATGCTTCCTGCCTTTGACTGTAGGACTGTAACAAAGAGATCATAGTTATCACCATGAAGTAGGGAGACCTTAACATTGGCTCTGGGTTAATGTTGAAAAAAGCTAGTTTCTTCCCCATTTGTCAGATGTGACAAAGGATAAAGTGCCAGGAGGACTTTTAGTGGTTTCCCTTCTGTAAATTGTATTAGTATTAATGATTCTTTAAACCTTCTTACCATTGTGGGATAAGCAGATTATAGGATTACAGTAGGAAATGCCTGATATTGTTATGAAATGCTGAAAAGGAGGGGAAAATTCATCTTGACAGTGTTTGTGCCCCAAACACTGCGTAAGTTGTAGGGGTTTGTTTTGTTTTGTTTTATGGTACTAGGATTGAACCTAGGGCCTTTGAACTAAACATCCTTAGCCTTTTGTTTTGTTTTGTTTTTGTTTTAAATTTTGAGAGAGAGTGTCACTGAGTCACCAAGTTACTTGGACTGGGCTCTAACTTTTGATCCTCCTGCATCAGCCTGCCAGTGTGCTGGAATTACAGGCATCCACCACCACACCCAGCTAAGATGTAAATTTTGATTATTCTGATTTTAGCTCCTAGAACAATCAATGCTATGACGGATAGGGCTAATAACTGATTTCAGGAAAAGAGATAAGCTTCCTGAAGCGCACTGTGTCTGTAATTTGTGAGCCAGGCTTTGCTGACACAATACTTAAATAATTTAGAAAACATGAAAGGCTCTCAATTTACCAATGCCTCTTGCCTCAAGACATACAATTTTCTTTTCCAGGTTTCAAGAAAAATACCCTGAAGCTTCATGTAGCCTTTGCCAGAATAGGTTAGCCAGATCATTTAACTTCCTCATGTCTGCTTCTTTTCTTTAATAAAACAAGAAAACTGGACTGGTTTTTAAGGCACAAACCAGCTCAAGCCCTCTACCTTGTATGATTCTCTCTCTTTTTTCTTGGGGGGGGGGTACTGGGGATCGAACTCGGGACTTTGCACTTTTGAGGCAGGCGTCAGAACCACTGAGCTAAACCCCCAGCCCTCTTGTATGATTCTCTTGAAAGCTCAGTGTATAGAGAGCTGAATTCACTCTGGATTTTTCTGGACCAGTACAAAGAATCATATACAAATTTTCCTCACCATCATCACAGTAACCTAAACAGATATTTATTATATCCTATAACTATAAGCATAATATTTCAAATTCTCACTATAATCCTAAAGGAAGTATTATCATCTCCACTCTACTAATGGAATTGCCGTAACTGATTTATTCCATATTGGAGATTCATTGGTATAGGCTCTTATGACTTAATGGATGTATAAACTTCCCTGGATTTTAAAAACCGTCGTAGACTAGTTCTGGGTGTGTCTGGGGATGTTTCAAGTGATGATGGGCATATGGACAGCAAACTAAGGGGGAAGACCCTCCCTGATTGTGAGTGGCACCATCCAATAGGCTTGTAGCCTGGGCGGAATCAAAGAGAAAGGAAGAGGAGTTTGGCCTGCCTTTGAAAAGATCCATTCTGCTTGAGCGGATGTCCTTTGCTGCTGCCATCACCTGTGTATGTTGACTCCAGTTTCTTCAGCATTCCAACACTGACTCCTACCAGTAACTCTCCAGGGGGCTTCTAGACCTTTGGTCTTGCACTTACATTGCATGCTTGATCCCTCTTGTTGTATGGCTTCCAGTTTCTTGGAGCAGTTAGCAGGTCCTTCTGCTCTCCAGCATGCAGACGCCATTATGGATTCTCTCATCTCAGATCCTGTAAGCCTACTTAATAAATTATAGACCCCTATAGGATACTTTCAAAGCTGATTCACCAGAAAAGCCTTTTAAATTTAGTATTTGCACCCTCAGCCAAATTCACTGAACAATAATTTTGTTTTCCAAGATATGAAGGTGAACTCTTTCTTAAAACAGAACAATTCTCACCCCATCTCTCAAGTATCCCTGAGCTTATCTTCCCAGAAACAGAATGGATCGCTCCTCCTTTATGGACTCAGCACATATTTCTGTCACAACACCTTAAAATACTTTATGGAATGTAATCGTCACCTGCCTATCTCCCCTTACCAGATTCTATCTATGAATCCCTAAGAAGATGACTGGAGTTCTCTGCTGGAAGATAATTTTTTATCTTTATAGTTTAATCACCTTGATAGAACCTGATATATAGTAGCACATAAAAAATCTTAAACGAGTCTGCTGTAGTGGTGCATGCTTGTAATTCTATCACTCAGGAGGATGAGGCAGAAGATCTCGAGTTTAAGGCCAGCCTGGACATAATAAGATTCTGTCTCAAAAAAATCTTAAAAGAAGGAGTGAAGTTTGACAAATCAGCTTTCACAGTATTGTATAAACTTAAGCTAACAACCAAAACCAATGCATTTTATCTTTCCTATATTCTTCATGAGCACTGTGAGCCCATAGAGAAAATTCTCTTAAGACTTCTTTTCTTTCCTAGGCCCTACACTCTATAAAAGGCTTTGCAACACTCTCACATTTAGTCTAGGAAATTCTCAGTTCTATTGCTTCAAACTATCCAGTCTCAATAGGATTTCCAACATCTTTTTCCTCACTCTTGCCCTCACTACTGGCAGCAGATACATACTGCTCTACAATTTCCATTAACAAGTTCATAAACACTGGAAATGGACATTTTTATCATCTTTCACTGTATACAATTATTTCTTGACTGATCAACATTAGAAAATAGGTTACTTATTGGATTTTTGCAAAAGCAATGCTATGATTTATTTCTTGTCCCTCCTCCTCCCTATATATTTTTTATCTCCTCTATTAGATACACCTAATCTTATTTTTCCATCTGTACTCTTCCTTAATTTATATCTGTGATTTGTTGAAGTACACATCCTCAAGTAACTTCTTTAAGAAGGATGCATGGGCAACCACTGTGGAAATCAGTATGGAGATACCTCAAAAAACTAGAATTAGAGGTCCCATTTGACCCAGCTATTCCCCTACTGGGTATCTTCTCAATAGAATTAAAAAGATCATACCACAGCGATATATGCACACCAATGTTTATAGCAGCACAGTTTGTAATAGCTAAATCTTGGAAACAGTCCAAATGCCCATCAACTGGAGACTTGATAAAGAAAATGTGGGGTTTTTTTTAATAAAATGGAGTATTACTCAGTGGTGACTAGGCAAAGATGTGGGGTTTTTTTTATAAAATGGAGTACTACTCAGCCATAAAAAATGAGGAATTGAGATCTTTATAATAACCTACACAGACATATTGTATGTCTTTCCATTTATTTAAAACTTGTTTTATGTTCCTTAGTATTTTTACAAAGGTCTGACACATTTCTTATTAAGGGAAAAAGTAAGAACCAAGATATGTCATGTACAGGTACAAATTCTCAAAGATGAATGTCATCATATTGAATACCTAAAATGTACCAACAAACAATGAATTTGAAAAAGCAGGATAGCCGGGGATTTAGCTCAGTGGTTCTGCCATCTGCCTTGCAAGCGCAAGGACCCAAGTTAGATCCCCAGTACCAAAAAAAAAAGTACCTAAGCAAAAAAAGCAGGATGCATGGGAGATATTTTTTTCAATGTACTGATATATCCACATTTTATTGTTGGATTGACCATTTGGCTGAGTGCTATATTTTAAATTGAAAACATTTTTGTTCATTATTCAAAAACAATGATTCATTTTATTTTAGCATTCACAATTACAGTTGGAAAACTTTATTTTAACTTGGATCTCATTGATTCACATCTGAGCTCTTTCCTAGTCCTCCAATCCTGCTCCCACTGCTGGAAATCCTCTGACCTCACATCCCGTTTCACAAAACTTTGTCCACTAACCCTTCTTGGCATCAGGTGGGCTGTTTGAATAGTATTCATGTGATTCTCTAGTGCCTTTGCACAAGCATCACCTTATGGTGAGGCCTTTCCTGACCATCCCATTGAAGTTGTACACCTTCCTTAGCGTTCCGTCTCTCATTCCTTTCCTGCCTTACTTTTGTCCACAGAACATGTCAAGTTTTTAAATCCTGAGTACTTTGCCTACTTTTCTCCTCTCCCATAACTTGAATGTAATCTCCCAGTGGGCAGAGATATTAGATTCTTTTGGTCAGCATTGTGTGCCAAGAACTCTGTCTGGCACCTATTTATCTAAAAATATTTTTGTTGATCTTAGTAGGCACATATTTGCTTAAAATATTTTTCTTGATTTTACTTAAGAAAGAGACAATAAAAGCTCTATCTGTATATGTAAGGCTTGTCAATTCTCAGATTTCATCTTAGCTTGAGCATCTGAGCAGCTGTCCATAGGAGAGCTGGCCACTGACTATGGGCTTTCCTGGTGAGAGATTGAAGGAGAATTTACCCTAGGAAGCAATCATCCAAATTCTCCAAGAGAATTCATTCTGTAAAGAATTGAGATGCAAGATCTTATTTAAAGTTATGAATAAATATCTGTAAAAATAACATGTGGGGGTTGTAGGAAAAAACAGAAAAAGAGAGAGAAAATAAATGGCAAGAAACTTGACTTAGATTGTGCAATAACAGGTGATTATTTTTATCTCTATATTTTTTGTATTTATATATTCTAGGGAATTAGGAAAATTTAAGTATTAACAAAATGTTTTCGAGATGCCGCAGTAAGCCTTTGGAGTATGTTTGCTGTGTAATGTAAACCATTTATGTGAATATTGACACAGTACTTCCTCTTTATTCTAAGTCATTAACTGATTCTCCTCTTCAAGATTTTCCATGTCCTCTTAACATTTTATCCATTTGGAGATGCCACTTCAATTTGGGCATAGGTTTATTTAGAAATCTTACATTTGATAGAGTTGTTAGCAATTCTGCTACCTAGGCAACAAAAATTATTCTGTGCTAACATCTCTTCATTTTTAGCAAAATGAAATCTAAAAATCTTTTAATAAACTTGTAAAAATAAGTCAAGTTTATATTTCTTTATCTTTAAGAAAAGAAAAATAGGGGTAACAAGCAAAGTGGGTTTTATACATAAACAATGTATCTTAGAAAAAACAGAATATATTTGGAGAGGTAAAGAAAGGTGCATATCTCAGAGAAAAACTAAAAACATCTTTAAAAAATAGTGATATCCTCTTTTGATTTCATCAATTTTGATTAATCTCTTCAAGAGCACACCAGTCAACCACATGTTGTGTATTCTGAATACCTACAGATCCCCCCACACACTATTTTTTAGATCATGGAGGCAACACATCTTCTTTAGAAAATGTAAAAGAATTAAAAATGGATTTAAGAATCCAACTAAAATACTCCACTCTAGACATCCACCAGAGATAATTTCTCTAGGATGCACTTTTGAATTCTATACTTTCACTTAAAAATTATATTGTGAACAATTATCATACCACTAATCTTCCTCAGACTCAGAATTTTTCAGAACTATCAATGTACCAAAATCTAAACATCCAATGCAATTTGTCATTCAGTTTCTTTCTAGTTTTGACATTGTAAGTATGAGTAGAACGTGTAGCATATTCTTGTGCAGAAAGCATTGCCCACATCTTTCTCACTTCTAACGACAGAGTTCAAGAGGAGGCCAGAGGTTTTTAAGCTCCTAATATGTATGGCCAAAAGCCCCATCCCACCACCACCACAACCACAGGGAGATGGTAGCAGGGAACACTCTGCTGGCACTGCCCAGCAATGGCACCTGACTCGTTCTAGCTCTAAAGGGACAAATAGGTGAAACATTATGCTTAGATTTGTGGGATTGGGGGTAGAATTTGAACTTTCCTGCAAATCTATTCGCTCTTCTTCTCTTTTTCTGTTTTTTCCTACAACTCCTATACGTTATTTTTACAGATATTTACTCATAACTTTAAATAAGATCTTGTATCTCAATTCTTTACAGAATGAATTCTCTTGGAGAATTTGGATGATTGCCTACTAGGGTAAATTCTCCTTCAATCTCTCATCAGGAAAACCCTTTTTGTTTCTTTTACTTATAGATTTATAAACATTTCTGAAAACAAATGTTCCCAACTCTTTGCCTATCATCAGTAGCAAAGTTATCTCTTTTGTCATTTTAATGTTATGTGATTTTTTTAGCATAGAAAACAATGGTTTTGATATAGACAATTAAACTTTGTTATCAAATCTGTGATCTTCCTTTCTCAACGCGTTTTCTTATGAGAGTCACCCTTATTTTCTTTTCTATCAGTGTTGTTTCATTTGCTATATACATTGAATTCTGTAGGCACCCCTGGAATTATTATTTATAACATATAGAATAAGGTAATGATCTAGCTTACAGTTTCCATATTCCATTTATTGAGTACTCTACCCCTTCCTTTGTTTTGTGGTGTCACCTTTACAGTGTTTCAAGCCATTATATATAATAAGACGTTTTCTTTTTCAGGGCCATTCTTTTTTATTGATCCATACTTGTCCTAATACCTCTCTTTGCTGTAGATCTGTAATATTATCATCCCTTTATTCTCAAATTCACCCTTTCTTATTACCTTGTCTTTTCCTATTCTCATGAATTTATTCTTTCAGCAAAACTCAGAAAGAAAAGTTCCATTAAGAGCTTATTGGGGGCCAGGGATTTAGCTCAGTGGTTCTGCTGCCTGCCCCACAAGTGCAAGGACCCGAGTTCGATCCCTGGTACCAAAAAAAAATTTCCTCAAAAAGAAAAAAAAAAAGTTGGATTCCCAAGTTCAATCCCCAGTACCAAAAAAAAAGAAAAAAAAAGAGCTTATTGGATTGCATTAAACCTAAATAATAATGTGGCAAAAATTGAGATCTTTATAATAACCTACACTGACATATTATATGTCTTTCCATTTATTTAAAACTTATTTTATGTTACTTAGTCTAGTTCTGTGGTATTTTTCACAAAGGTCTGACACATTTCTTCTTAAGCTTGTATTTCTAGGTCTATTATATTTCTATAACTATTGTGAAAGACATTTCTTTCCTTATTATATTTTTGGGCTATTGCTGGTATGTTTAAATCTATTTGAACTTGTACTCATTCATCTTGCTGAACTGTCATTTAATTATTTTTAGGTGACTCTCCAGGGTCTTTCTAAGTATATGATAATATCATCTACAAATAATGATAATTTTGTTGCCTCTTTTCCAGTAATCAAATTTTCTATTTCTGTTTTCTGCTATAAGCAAAATTCATAAAATAGTATTAAACTATAAGGAAGATAGCAGAAATCCTGGCTTTTTCCCTAATGTTAATAAAAATGTCTCTATTGGCATTTTCCCAATAAGTTATGACATAGGCTGTCATCACAAAATATTCTTCAATGTGTTAAGAAATTATTCTTCCATTTAGGTAACCAAAATATTTTTCTCATGGGAAATGATTATAATACTTTCATCAATGTCTTTCAAATTTTAATACTATAATTCCTCTTTTTGAGTTATTGATATGATGTAACTGCATTGATATTTTCTACCTGGTTTTGATGCATTATTCTTTTCAAATATTTTTAGTTCATTTGGCTGGTAAATTATTTAGAATTTTAAAATATATTAGTTTTCTTGTTATTCTATTTTTGATAGGTTTTTCCATCAGTAATGATAATAGCAGATGAGATGATTTTGTAGGCTCATCTTATGTTTCACTGCACTAAACACATGAGTTTTCTCAGGCAATTCTTTCATCAGTTTGACAAATTAGATGTAGCATTATCTATATTTTGCAGATAAGAAACAAAGGTCCAGAGGAGTTCCTAATTTGAGAACTGTAACCAAATAGCTTAAGTGGGCAGCCCATCTCTACAACTAGTGGTATGGGATATTGAGGACTTAAGCTTGAGTTGGATGACTTCCTGTACTCTGAAATAGCACACAGAGCACGTGAATACCAACAAACGGAAGCAGCAAGCACTAGAACAACATCTTGTCCCAGAGCCTTTCTTTTACATTTTCCATTTGTGCCTGAGTCTTTTTCTAACATTCTTTAAAGCATCATGTTTTCCCAGAAAATCATGTATTTCATCTAAATAATGAAATATATTATTTTCTCATATACATTATTCTCTTATAGTTTCTATATCCATTGTCATATCCTTTTGTATTTGGTATTTACGTACTTCTTTTTTTCCTAGATTTTTAAAAAATCTGGATGTTTAAACATGTTCATGATAGGGCTATAATTCATATGTTTCACTACTGGTTGGCTCTAATTTGAATTCAGTTGTCCTACCAGCTTGAACCACCAATGGTTATGTGTATGACTATCCCATTGGGCAGCTTGTACCACTGGTGCTATAAATGAATCTAATTACTTTTATCGATCTTTTTACTAATAAAATTAATAAAAAGTCTACAAATGGACCAAATCTAGTTAGTTTCTTGAGTCTGAATAATGACTGTCCAAATATAAATATTAACGCTATTCATACCAATAAAAATTAAATTAAAGGAATAATCCATTTTCTATTCTTGAAAAAAATTTCAAAATTGAAATCACTCAAAACTGAAAAACAAATAGATTACAATATACATAGAAAAATGATATATTCCTTAAAAATGAAAATCCCAAACAAAAACGAGAAGACCCATCAAGGAACAACAAAGGAATAATAAAAGAAAAATTTACCACTGATCTTAATACTAATATAGCTGTGAAATAACAATGACTGTTTTTGTTTTAGTATTCTACATTAATAAAAACATATACAGGTTACCTGTATAATATCAGACAATTGAATTCAGATCAGAGCCACCTGGCAGTGAGATACGATTTATGGCCCTGTCATGAACATATTAAAACATGAATTCATTTCCATATTTGTAATTTAATGGTAAAAGAATGTTATTTATATAACTTCTGCATTTTGAAATGCAGAAAAAAGATGTGCTTTCTGTTTGCATGGTATCAACGATACTTTAAATTTTACAGTAGGTAAGAATATATCTATTTTGATTTTTGTTAAATACCTAGCTTTTCATATGAATCCTAATACACAATAAGATGACACTAAATAATTACCTAGCAAATGACTACAAAATTTCGGTAACCCCAGTTGTGACAGTTAAAAATGTCTTTAGAAATGGTCAGTTGCCCTTGTACAAACAAAAGTCACTACCGGTTGTAAGCCACTGCTCTGAGATAATACGATTGATTGTTCATAAAACATCCAAGAGAACCTTCTGAAAAAAATAGAATGAATAGTTCTTGCTGCCATGTCATAAAGGAATCCTCCTCTGCCATGATCTTCTGCTATGTTGCCCTGTCTTGGACCCACTGTGGACTGAAACCTCTACACACTGTGAGCCATAATAAACCTCTCCTCCTTTAAAAAAAAAAAATAGAATGAATATTTGGAGTCAGCAAAATCAGTTGACAGATATAAAATCAATATACGAAGAAATTGCAATATATTGCAGAAATAAACATTTAGGGCTAGGATATGTCAGAGTAGTGATCAGCAGCAAAATTAAGCCTCTGTGAGACGGAGAATCCAGATACCAGGAAAATAACAATTTGGTCCAGAGAAAATAAAGTAGATCTCAGGGAATTGGGAAGGAACTGAAGAGAAACTTAGAAGCTTACAGAGAAGTTGGAGAAATGGACCACACACAATGTAGAGAAAAGAATGAAACAGCCTGGAAGCTCACCTCAGCTCCAGGAAGGGAAACATGTCTCTTCAGACACAAAGTAAGCCCCAAGGGTTAGGAACTCCAAGAAGAAACAACAGAGTGGGGTGGCAGCACTAGTCCCAAGAAAAGTCCACTGCAAAAACACAGCATGGGCTTTTTACTCTAAAGAGATTCTGCATGAGACACAACAACCAGAGAAGGAATTCAGTGCAGTGTCTCCCATACTGCCAAAGAGTGCTAAATCAGGAGCCATCTTGGGAAGGGGTTGATCATTTAAGATTGAAATTCAGAAAAACTAAAAACAATTTGACCTCAAGGTTCCCAGTGTAACCCCTCCACAATGACTGGGTGAGAGACAGCCATAGGAGACAGTTGAAAATAGGGACTAGATCCCCTAAGAAATTTAAACTCAGACTGGGAAAGACACAGACCCTGCCCTCCGTGGTGAGAAACAAAGCCTGGCTTGTGTGACTCTCGGAAGTGGCTGGATCTGAAAGTGCTGGAACTAAATACAGTGGGCTGCTTGAACCCTTGCCCTGATGCCTACAACCAGCACAGATCCGAGGTCTCATTGATTTCCCTATCTACCAATGCGAGCAACAATATGCCTTGGCTTGGACAGTTGCCACAGCCTGGAGTAACTGGACAGAGGAGCCTCTGCAACAGGAAGGCAACTCAAAATCCCACAGGCTGTAAATCTAGACAGAGAAAACCATGACTTGCTGGATCTCAAAACTGCAGAAAGAAACCACTCATTCAAAAAAACAGAATTTGTTTTCTTTTTTTGAACTTTTTCCTCTTTTTTTCCCCTTTCTTCTTCACTGGTTTTCAGGGTTTGAGGAATTTTCCTTTTTCTTTATTTTTTCTTTTTTTCTTTTACTTGTTTTTCTCTCTCTCTCTTTTTCTTTCTTGTTTCTTTCCTGTTACTTTTATCAAATTCTATTATATCTGTCTATTCCTTAACCACCTTTTTTTTTTGGTACCAGGGATTGAACTCAGGACATTGCACTTGTGAGGCATGCAGTGGAACCACTGAGCTAAATCCCCGGCCCTGTCTATTCCTTAATATGGTCCTTTATCTCACTTTTCTCTTCATGTCTCATCTTCCACCATTAATTTTTCAAATTTTTCTTCTTTCATTCTCCTGTTCCCCATTCTCTCCATATTTGCTATATAATCATTAAGCTTTATTAATCTTCAGATAGTTAACTCTGTTATTACTGTTGAATTCTTTTCTATTGTTAATTGAGATACTCAGTAGATAGTAACTGTATATCAATATTTGGTTTATCTAAGCAATTTCAGTATAATTATACCTCTCTTTTTCTACATTATTGGTTCTTATGATATGTCACAGTTCAGTATTGTTACTATTATTTGTGTTCTCTGTATGCCAATATCTAGATTACTTTTGTGTCATTAACAATACTGTAGACCATTCCCAGAGAATTGGATGCTGGGCCAATTACACTGTATCCTTTCCTCCCAAATTAATGGGACAAAAAATTAGGGCAAAGGTCTATAGTTAGCCATTTCAAGAGTGCATCACTAGGGCTGGGGATTTAGCTCAGTTGGAGCCATGCCTGCCTTGAAAGCACAAGGTCCTGAGTTCGATCCCTGATACAAAAAAAAAAAGATTGCATCACTGACAAGCAGACACTAACTAAAGAGATCTTCATAGTAGTAACAAACTCTTTCCACTGTAAATACCCACAAGCCTCACCACGAAAAGCCAAAACATTTGAAACATAAGAAGACAATGCAATAAAATCCCTCCAAAAATTCCCAACAAGCCAATCCATACAGAATCAAGGGGAAGGAAATTAAAGCCACAAAGCTGAATTGTTCAAAGGATAACAGAGGAGAGGAAAAAAAAATAAAACAGAAAAATAAGGTGCTCAGTGAGCTCAAAGAAGGTATAATTAAATAGGTAATGACAATAAATAAAACAAGTGGGGAGCTTATAGAGGATACTCATAAAAAGCTTGCTGAGCTAAATAAAATGATACAAAACATGAATGACCAGTTTAATAAAGAATTAGGGTCCACAAAAAGGTTACAAACAGAAATCATGGAGATTAAAAATTCTATTGAAAATATATAGAGTGAGGATACAGTTTCAGAACTAGAAGATGGGGCTGATATCAGAGACCAAAGATACTTTTATTCAAAGATACTTTAAAAAGAATAAGAGAGCAAAAATGAATACAATTGCTGCTAGATGACACAAAGAAGATGAGCTGAAATTTGTGAAAAATCAAAAGACTGAACAAATGGCATTTTTTAAAAACCTGTTTACAGAAATAATAGCAGAAAATATTCCAAATGTAGAGAAAGATACATGTGGCATATAAAACCCCAAATAGCTAAGATCAGAAAAGAACCTCTCCATGACACATTATAGTGAATATCTCAGAAGTCCAACACTGTACAGAATCTTAAAAGCTGTTATAAAAAAAAAAATAAATCACTTATAAAGGTAAAGAATCATAGCAGACTTCTCAACATAAACCCTAAAGACCAGGAGAACTTAGGATGAAATGTTTCAAGCCTTAAAAGAAAACAACTTTCAATCCAGACTTATATATCCTACAAAACAATCTTTCAAAACTGATGGAGAAATAAGATGTTTCCATGATAAAGAGACCTCAGAAATTCATGATCACTAGACTAGCATTACAAAAAATTCTCGAGGATATCCTAGAAAGAGACAATGAAGCCAACAATGCCAAAAGTCTAATAGGATGAATAGACCGGGCAGATAAGCAGGAGGAAAATAATGCAACAATAGGAACAAGTAAATACCTTTCAGTAATACTTTCAAAGTGAATGGACTCAATTCTCCAGTCAAAAGACACAGATTGGCAGAATGGACCAATAAATAAAACCCAATGATATGCTACATACAAAAGACATATTTAATTCAAAAAGAAATTCACAGGCTAAAAATCAAAGGATGAAAACAATTTTCCATGCAATTGGAAACTGGAAAACAGAAGGAATATCTATCCTAATTTCAGATAGAGTGGACTTCAGCCAAAACTGATTAGAAGAGGCAAAGAAGGTCATGACATATTGGTTAAGGAAACAATCCAACAGAAAAAGATAACAATTATAAACATAGGTACCAAACACTGGCACACCCAACTTCATAAAATGAATACTACTGGACTAAAAAAAATTAGATAAACACCAACACAATGATACTGGGGGACCTCAATACCCCACTATCACAAGTAGACAGATCAACTAGACCAAAAAAAATCAATAAAGAAATATCAGAGTTGAACCAAACCTTTGACCAAATGCACTTAATAGATGTCTACAGACCTGAGCATGTAGCTCAGTTGCACCACGTCTTCCTAGCAAGTGCAAGGTCCTGCATTCAATTCCTGGTACCAAAGAGAGAGAGAGAGGAGAGAGAGAGAGAGAGAGGGATCTACATAGCATCCCATCAACAACAGAATACATGTTCTCAACAGCACTTGAGACTTTCTCCAAAATAGAACACATGCTAAGCCAGAAAGCATACTTAAGTAAATGCAAAAGAATGGAAATTATCCTATGTATGTCATCAGATCATAGTGCAATGAAACTAGAAATTAACAGCAAAAAAACCCACGGAAATTATGCAAACAAATAGAAATTAAATAATACCTTCTTAAATAGCCAGTGAATCACAGAAGAAATCAAGGAAGAAATTAGAATTCCTACAGTAATGCTAGTACAACATATCAGAACCTATGAGAAACAGTGAAAGCAGTCCTAAGCCAGAAGTTTATGACTGTGAATGGCCACATCACAAAAACAGAGTGAGCCCAAATAATGATCCACCTCAAGTTCATGGAAAAACATGAACAATTCAAATCCAAAGGTAATACAAGGAAGGAAATTATGAAGATCAGAGCAGAAATTAATGAAATTGAAACAAAAAGAAAACAAAGAATTAATGAATTGAAGAGCTGGCTCTTTGAAAGAATAAACAAAATGGACAAATCCCTAAGCCATCTTACTAAAAAAGGAAATAAAAAACCCATATTAATGGAAATAGAGATGAAAAAGGCAATATCACAATGGACACCACCAAAATCCAGAAGATTATTAGTAACTACTGTGAGAACGTGTACTCTAATAAACTGAGAATTCAAAACAAATGGATAGATTACTAGATACATTCCTACATACATACAATAATTCAATAACAGGCAATGAAATTGAAGCAGTAGTAAAATAAATAAAAACTACCAACTAAGAAAATTCCAGGTGCTGATGGATTCACTGCCAAATTCTATAAGAATTTTAGGGATGATCTAAACCAATACTCCTCAAACTCTTTAATGAGATTCTCACAAAGTCATTCCTAGAAGGTAGCGTTACCATGATTCCAAAACCAGAAAAGGATCTACCCAAAAAAGAGAACTACAAGTCATTCTCTTTAATAAACATATATATAAAAATCCTCAACAAGATATTGGCAAATAGAATGCAATGAAACAGAAAGACCATATAACCAAATAAGATGTATCCCAGGGATCCAGGGATGGTCCGATATATACAAGCTGTTAAGTGTAAAATATCACATAAACAGAGGCAAGGACAAAAATCACATGATCATCTCAATTGATGAAGAAAAAAACCTTTGACAAAAACCAACATCCATTCATGATAAACAACTCTAAAGAAAATAGATAGAAAAGAACCTTATCTTAATCTGATAAAAGCCATGTATGACAACCCAATGGTCAACATCATACAGTTATTAAATGGGGATACAGTGAAAGCTTTCCCTCTAAAATCAGGAATGAGACAAAGATATATACACTATCACCTCTCCTGTTCAACGTAGTTCTCAAAACATTAGCCAGAGCAATCAGGCAAGGGAAATAAATAAAAGAGATGTGTACAGGAAAAGAAGTCAAATTATCATTATTTGCAGATAACATGATCCTCTACATAGACGACCCCAAAATTCCACCAATAAGACTCCTAGAATTAATAACCAAATTCAGTAGTATAACAGGACACAAAATCAACACACAAAAATCAAATAGCATTCCTTACAGAAGTAGAGAAAAAAATCCTAAAATTCATATGGAACAAGAAGAGATGCAGAGTACTAAAAGCAATCCTTAGCAACAAGAGGCAGGAGGCATCATAATCCTGGACCTCAAGTTATACTACAAAGTTACAGTGATAAAAACAGCATGAAATATCTCCATACTGATTTCCACAGTGGTTACACCAGTCTACTCTCCCACCAACAGTGGAGAAGGGTTCCTTTTTCCCCACACCCCGCCAACATTTGTTATTGGTTGATTTCATGATAGCAGCCATTCTTTCTTCAGTGAGGTGGAATCTCAGCCTTGTTTTCATTTGCATCTCTTGAATGACCAGTGATGTTGAACATTTCTTCATGTGTTTATTAGCTGTTTCTATTACTCTGTCTGAGAAATGTCTGTTCATTTCAGATGCCCATTTTTGGATTGGGTCTTTACATTTGGGAGGTCTGATTTTTTAAAGTTCTTTATATATTTTAGATAGTAGACTTTTATCTGAGGAAGAGCAGGTAAAGATTTTTTCCCACATTGTGGGTTGTCTCTTCACACTGCTGGTGGTTTCTCTTGCTGTGCAGAAGATTTTAATAAGGTAAGATCCCACTTGTTGATTCTTTGTGCAAGTTCATGTATGACTGAGGTTTTGTTCATGAAATCTTTTCCTATGCCAATATCTTCAAGAGTTCTACCTAACCTCTGTTCCAGCCAGTTCAGTGTTTGTGTTTTAATATTTAGATCTTTGATCCATTTCAATCTTAATTTAGTGCATAATGAGAGATATAGGTCTAGTTTTAATCATTGGCAAGTTAAAACTCAATTTTTCCAGCACCATTTATTAAAGATGCTATCTTTCCTCCTTTGAGGGTGTTTGGCTCCTTTGTTGAAGATGAGGTGGCTGAGTATGTCTGGAGTTGTTTCTACATCTTCTTATCTGTTCCACTGATCCTCAGGTCTATTTCTTTGCCAGCACCATGCTGTTTGTATCACAGTAGCTTTGTAGTATAGTTTCATAGAATTAGAGGTCCCATTTGACCCAGCTATTCCCCTGCTGGGTATCTTCCCAAAAGAATTAAAAGAATAATACCACAATGATATATGCACACCCATGTTCATAGAGGCACAGTTTGTAATAGCTAAAACTTGGAAATAGCTCAATTGCCCATCAACTGGAGATTGGATAAAGAAAATGTGGGGTTTTTTTTAAATAAAATGGAGTACTACTTAACCATAAAGAATGAGAAACTAGAGATATTTATAGCTAAATGAATGCACATGGAGGCCACACTCTTAAGTGAAATAAATAGGACACATAGGAATAAATTTAAAAAGTATAAATACCAAATAGTTTCTCTGGTGTGAGAAACTGAAAGTGTAAATGTGGACCAAAATGTAAAATAGATAATGTGAAATAGGAAGAAAATGTTCAAAGGGGAAGGGGAAGGGGAGGTGGGGGTTAGGGGAAAGGAATAAATATAAGAAAAAGAAAAAACAGAACAACATCTTTGTGAATAGGGAGGAGTGGAGGGGTTGAAGGGAGGCAGGGGAATTGGGGAAAAATAAGAACCAAGATATATCATGTAAAGGTACAAATTCCCAATGATGAATGTCATCATATTGTATAGCTAAAATGTACCAGTAAAATTAATGAATTTTTAAAAACAGCATGATATTGGTGAAAACCAGTTTGGGTCAAAGGAATGGAAAAAGGATGCAGAAACAACTCCAAGCACACTCAGCTCTCTGTGTTAAAACAGTGAGTAAAGGATATAATGTGCTAAAATAACTGACTTTTTCTTTGAAAATTAGTTTTATTTATTTATTATGTCTTTTCCCACTAGAAGGTAAGTTCTATGAGTACAGAGATTTGATCTGTTTTCTTCATAGTTATATTGTATATATCTAGAGTAATATGGCTATATAGTAATTGCTTAGCAGATATTTCTGAATCACTGACTGAAAAATCCATTATATTAGTTTTCATTGCTTTCTCCTATTATTATGTAACAAAACATTTATAGTTTCTATTAAGATTTGGAAAAATGCTTATGTATTTTTCTCCTAGGCCAAGAGCAGAAAGAAGTCACTCAAAGCTAGACACAGCAAATGTAGCCATATACCAAGTGTGATTATTTGGTAATAAACCCTGTTTGTGTGCCCTTTTAATAAAACTCTGTATTCAAGTAACCAATATTATATAACAAGTGAGGAAATTGTTTATTTTACACTACAAATACTGTATCATAATTTTTCTTCAAACATTCACATTAAAATATGATTCAACCCATAAAACCATAGGAGCATGTGTATTGTGCAGAGCAAGGTAGCTCACCCATCTCTCCCTTAAGAATTCTGACTAAGTAATATTATCCTATTAAAATTTAATTTTATGCAAATTTTCCTTTAGACAGTTTCAACAATGTAAGTTTTTGTGTTCTTTCACAGGTCAAGTTATTCCTGGTCATTCTTCCTTACAGATCATCTAAAGATAATTCTTGCTCAGAAAAATATGGCCTATTGTTTTATGAGGGTAAGACAGCATTGCTCAGCACTTAAGGATGCAGCTCTGGAGTCAGAAGGCACCTGCTAGCTGTGTAACTTGGTCTAGGTGCTTAACCTCTCTGTGCTTCCAGTTTCTTAAATCTAAGAATGATCCAAATAATTATAAATAATTGTGAAGATTAACTGGGTCCATAATTTAGAGAAGTTCCTGGAAGAGAGTGAATATTTAATCAAATATTAGCTAAGAATAAAAAGAAAAGGAGCAGTCATCAAGAAAGCATCATGCTTTACAAGCAAGTAGAATTAAAAGACAATGACAGGGTAAATCTGGATAATGAAACTCCATGTTGCTACCACAAAGATAATAGTCCTGACTGATTGTGCCGCATTCACATGTGTCAATATCTGGCAAAAATTCCAAAACACCAACTCAACTGTTCATTTCCCCAGTATTCTGATGTTTGGGATCAAGAAGTCAAAATAAAAACACCTCAAATTGTCTTTCCATTCTTATTTTTTTCTCAATGTTTCATGATGATGGTTCCTCATAGATCCAAGAAGATGGTCCTATTTATGTTTGTACTCACTAACACTGTGCACAGTTCCCAGATTAAAATCAGAGGTTTGTTGTGAAAGACACACCCCACAGATGGCAATTCTAAGGCTTCTTAACTTACACATTCATTCAATAATCATTTGTTAAATGTTTATTGAGTGCATCAAAACACTATGTTAGGTACATCCTTAATCTTTCTATGGATTGAATGATTAGTTTATGCCTGATTGACAAAGGTTCTACCAAAGATGACAAAGTGAAAGCTGCCAGTGCATACTTAGCAGGCAGAAGGCCCAGGGAGAGTTATGCCTGGGTGAGACCAGGTAAATCAAGTACCTAAAATCTTGCCATCTTCTGCCTTCAAGATGGGCCCTGCCAATGATTGCCGAAGTGCTCAAGAGATGTTATTTATTCACTGACTTATTCATCAGCTCAAAAATATACACTGACCATTCACTATCCCATAAATGTAGATTCAAGGGTAAATATGTCAGGCATGGACCCTGTCCTCAAATGTTTCCAGACCTGGGCAAAACTGATGAGAAGAGAAGGAATTACAAAAATAGTGTGGAGGTGTAATTTCCCTGACAAAGGTGGTACATATAGATATATTGACATTTAAGGGAAGACTATCAGAGACAGAGAAAGAGAGAAGTGGTGTATGTAAAATATTCCCAAGAGAAAAACCCAAGGCTACAGAGAGTGTAGTACAAGGAGCTGAGAGAAGGTCATGGCTGAAGAGTGAAGGATGAAAAATGAGATTGGGCTTTAACTATCATCAGCTCCCAAGAACTGAACTTTGTTAATGTATCACATCACTTTAATGGTTAAACCCTCAGAGGCATCAATTTTAAAACAATATATAGAAATGTTGTGGATAACCATTCATTTACATTATAGCCCATCAGACATAAACAATTTGCTTTTGTCTTTGAGGATTTGTAGCTTTTACTCTCCAGTATTCTGTTGCAAATTGCACCACATTTACTTCTCCGCCCTTTCTGGCTGGGTAGCCTATGGACCTTGTTACTTTGCATGTACAGTGGCACATTACACTGCCAAGCAGTTCTGCCCACCTGCAGATCCTTCAGCTCAACTGACCAGGGCACAGCTGTCATTAGCCTAGCTCCAGGCTGAGCCCTAAATGAGACAGCCTCTTCACACAGAGGAAAGACATTCACCATCACAAATGGCACCTTTATCAGGTCCCTCTCTTATGTGTCTGGGTCTAAGACAGTTTGCCTAAGACAGTCAGGTAATACTGGATCTTCATGTCTCTTAGATATTATTCATTTGGCAGTGAAGCTCAGCCAGTCCCAGCACCTGGAAGGAAGCTCCCCCGCTGCCATCCTAGGATCCTAGGGCCAAGAAGGTGAGCCGGTCCCAGCACCCAGAAGGAAGCTCCCCCGCCTCCATCCCAGGCTTCTAGGTCAGTGAAGCTCAGCCAGTACCAGCATCCAGAAGGAAGCTCCACCCCTCCATCCCAGGCTCCTAGGGCAGTGAAGCTCAGCCGGTCCCAGCACCTGGAAGGAAGCTCCCCTGCTGCCATGCCAGGCTCCTAGGGCAGAGAAGGTGAGCTGCGTGGGCGCCAGAAGCACCCCCCCACACACACACGGAAATGAGAAGACACATAAACAAGCCTCAAAAACAGACTGCCAGATCACCTACAGCAACCCCAGAGGGAAACGAGATGGAACACTCTGATACTCAACCACCTGGATTCTCTGAACTGGCAACAAAAGAGGATCTGGGAAAAATGAAATCAGAAATAATTACTCAGATAACAGCAAAGATTGTGCTCAT
>NW_004624814.1:9215836-9301011 GCF_000247695.1 Heterocephalus glaber | reverse complement strand
AGAACCAAGAGACTCATGTAATGGTACAAGATCCCAATGATGAACGTAACTGTATTTTATACCTAAAATGTACCAATAAAATTAATGGGGGAAAAAAGATATTATTCATTCATTTATCAAGTACTTGTAACTTTCTATCACTTACAGGCACTATCAAATCACTGACATTTTTTAATCTAAGAGTTATCTTTCCTACTACAAGATCTGAGCACTTCAGCCAACTGGTTTAACAGATTCAAGGTCTGAATCATTAAATAGTTGCTCAGTGATCTGGCAAGTTTTGAGATGGTTGTCTGAGCCTTCCAAGTTGAGCACTGTTATGGTCTAGATCTAAAGTATCCCCCAAAAGTCTTATGTGTTGGGAAGGTGATTGGACCATGGAGGAGCTATACTGTCATAGAAAAATTCATTCATTGGTAAGTTCAGTATGTGAATGTACTGTTAGGAGGTGGGTCCCTGGAGGCATGACCTGGAAGGGTATATTTTTGCCCCTGGCTTCTAACTTCTCTCTCCCCGCCAGCCAACATGGGTTAAACAATTTTCCTCCACCATGGTGTTTCTGCCTTGGAGCCAGCTGACTGTGGACTGAAACCATGAACCAAATAAACGTCTCTTCCTTTAAGTCGTGGATATCAGGTATTTGGTCCCAACGATGAGAAAGCGACTCAGACAAGCACAAACACTTAGTATTCAAGATCCTCCTTCACCTTGACCCAGCAAACCCTCTCCTTATAATTCCACAACGGGCCCTTTGCATTCCACCACTCTGCACTTTCAATGTTCTGGCAAAGAGCCCCACAGCACTCCTGGCTCTGGCTTCATGCTTCTGTGCTGGCTACTTCCTCAGCCTGGAGGACCCTTCACACACTTCCTCTGTGTCCATGCAAATCCTGCTTTTCTGCAGAGATCAGCTGCTCTGAACACTGTGTCTGCATTGAACGTGGAACACTCCAGTGACCCCGAACCAGATTATGGAGGCTAGTGACTCCACCTAAACATCATGCCTGACATCAATTACTTTGTGCTTTATGAGTTAGCCTAAAGATGATACAATGGATGTCTACTCCAGGAAAGAAAACCCCTTCATTTTATACGCTAGTAACTAATAAGAGTAGTTGATTGACTTATTCAAAAAATAAAGACGTTGGTACAGTGGAAATAGAAGATGGTTAGATATAGTGAAAAACACTGGGTTTTATAAAGTTAAGAAGATGGGAATGTGAATCCTGCTTTGGAAACTTACTAGCTATGTCAGCTTAAGCAAGTTACTTCACCTTCCTGAGTCATAAATGTAAAAGGATAATATCTTCTTTGCAAGAATATTGTGAGGAGATAAAGCATATAAAATCCCTCATGCTATAGGATCCCCCTTCTCTCTTAATTGTTTTTCTGCCTCTTTCTACAAGACTGTCCTCTCCTTGAAAAGATAGAATCTATGTTGATCCTATATTCTGTACTGCCCTATAATCTCCATAACACACAATGCAATGTAATAGTCCACAGTAAAAGCTTCAGAAATATTTTAGTGCCTTATTTCATTAATATTAAAAACTTGCAAATGAAAAAGCTTGTTCTATGGGAGAACAATAATCATTTAAGTGATGTTCTCTGGAAGAACAACATTGACTTAAATTAACAATGACTTAAATTAACAATGAATTTAAATCTGTTCTCATGGTTTTTTCCCCATTCTTATTGCTCTAGCATGTGCTTATCTTTTATATGCATTTCAAAATGCAAAAACATATTGTATAAACACAAAAAATGTTTATAATGAATGAGATTTCTGGCCTCTAGGAGGATAGTAGTGTTGAGTAAGATTTTAGGGGACTATCTAGTTTTACTCTATGAAAAATAATTCTTCTCAATGTTAATTTATATTTCAGTATAAAAACTCCAGATATCAGAACCAAAAAGATTTCCAGAATTGTGCCAGAGAGTAGCTTCTGAGTTTACCCTGGCACCCTGCCACTTACAGGGTGAGGAAAAGTTCATAATTTCCCATTGTGTGAAGTCACATGTGCAGAGTTCTTCTGTCCAAGTGGCCCTGTCATGTGAGACTGCTAAATATTTTTCACTTGGCCTTCTAATCACGTCCAAAGTGTCACACCCCTAGAAACAATTTCATGCACACTTAATGACAGCTTCAGCCAAAAGCCAAGGGAGTTACAAATTTTGTGAGAATCACACTATGCCTACAGAGCTAAATGTAATTTTCTCTGAAGCTCACGTAGAATATGTACAAGATGAAGAAAATTAAAATTAAAAGTCATTTCAGAGCTAAGAGGTAAAGATAGAGTTCTGGTCAGGTTATTGGAGGACAAAGTAAATAAGTTTATGTTGTTGGAGAACAAAGTTTGAATCAGAAGGGAATTCATCTCATTGTAAGACTTGCTCATTTTTACCAAAAAAGAAGCAAAACCAAATGACAATTTATCAGACAGTAAAAGATAAAAGAATTGTTATTTAATTTCTAACATAGCATGGGAATAGAAATGTACAATATCGCTCCTGTTTTGTAAAGTAATCAAGGAGTTATTTAGCAGAAATACTTTAATATTAAATATTTTTAATGATGCTTTAAACTGCATCATTTTTATCTTTTTAAGCTTCTTTGCCTCTCGCACAAGACCTGATTCCCCTGCCCTGTAGCTGTTTAATCACATGGACCCACAAAGGCCTGTGCCCACTTGTTACATGCTGCAGATTCTCAATCAGCCTTCACGAATGCTTGTTTTGACACTGTCCCTTTGGCAATTCTCTGTACACTGTCCAAGCTCCTCTTTCCCTCCAATAACAAATCTTCATTAGTCTCCAAACTTTCAGCCACTTAAACCCTGAAAATTGCAATTTTGAACATTACCTGCCCCATCTATTTGCCAAAATTAAATGATAAATTTCTCAACGGAAAGTGTAATTGTGACATATCTTCAGCATTTGTGTGTGCTAAGGCGATATTTCCCTCAGGGAAATATTAGCAGACATCTATACAGTTGCTGGGGGAGGGAAGGACTGTGATGTTAAGGATTTCTTGAAAAGGGGCCATGTTCCAAGTCCTTATTACACCTTCTAGCAGAAATAGGTGAGAAATTGAACTTGTAAGCTATGAGACATTCCTCCCATAGTATTAATTCTAGAAGTTGTTTGGGGGGTCTTTTATGAGATCGGCTTTCTTTTGATTGCTCTACTGGCTAATGAGATGAATAGGTCTAAGGCCACTTTATAAATTAAGTGAAAGAAACAGCAACATATGTCTTCCACAGATATCTACAAGCATCTGCAACACTCCTAATCATCTGGTACTTTGTCATTACCTGGGAAGTCATAGGGAACCCAGAGTCTCTGGGTATGGACAAAAGAACTAAAACAATGTTTAAAACCTGAGCACACATGTTCATAGTAAAACTACTCATAATATTCAAAAGGTGGAAACAACACACATGTTTATTAACAGATGAATAAATAAACAACAAATTGTATATGCATTGTAGTGGAATACTATTTAGTCACAAAAATGAATGAAGAACTGACACATTCAACAGGTTGGATGAACCTGGAGATACTATTGTAAAAATGAAAGAAACTAGTTACAAAAGATGTATTTCTAGTTAGATTTTTATCTAAAATGTCCCCCAAAGCCTCATATGCTTATAGGTGGGGCTTTTGGAAGATGATTGGACTTTGGGGGCTTAGGTGGTGAGACCTGGTTGGAATAGGTGGGTCACAGGTGATGTGGCCTGGGTCTATTTCTTCCCCACTCCTTCCTTGATCTCTCTCTCTCTCTCTCTGCTTCCCACTGCCATGCCATGAGCTTTTTATCCTCTGCCATGCTGCTTTGCCTTGGAGCCAGTTGACTATGGACTGAAACTTCTACTTACTGTGAACTAAAATAAACCTCTCTCCCCTTAACTTGTGAGTGTCTGATATTTTGTCCCAGCAACAAGAAAGTAATTAAGACAGATTTGGGTACCAGAGTAGTGGGATCACTGCTGTGATGCTACCTGACCATGTGGTCTAGAAGCCTTTGAAACTGGATTGCAGGAGGACTTTGGAAAGGTTTGGGATGTTGGTGGAAGAAGCAGTCCTAGAATGTTGTGAGCCCAGCTTGATGGGAGATTCTGGTTGGAGCTCAGAAGACCAGAATGCTGATAGAAATGCAGCAGATAAAGACCAGGCTTGGGAGGTTTCAGTTGGACAGAAGAACTCCATTGGCAGCTGGAGCTCCAGGCCATGTGTGTTATGCTCTGGTAGAAAATTTGTCTGCATTTTGCTCATGTCCAGGACATTGTGGGAGACTGAGATGAAGGGTGGTGGACTAATTAATCTGGTGAAAGAAATTGCAAGGCAGTCTAATGTTGAGGCAATGGTATGGCTACTGCTGGGGGCTTTTAGCCAGCTCTACATTGAGAATCAAATGCAAACAGCCTAGCTGAATGATTTAAAAAGTTTTGAATTTGGCCAGAAAGGAAGTTTTGGTAAAGTTTGGTGAAGATGGAGCAGAGGAGAGCTTAGTTGATAAAATGATTAAGATTAAAAAAGAAGCCAAGTACTTTGGAATGGGACAATAGAAAAGATAGCCTCAGGGCAGCAAAAGAGCCAGCAGGATGGTCTTAGAAGGCTCAAAAATTGCAAAACTGAAAGTTTTTGCTTTGAAAAGAGAGCACCATGCTTTAGAGTGACAGCTGCCTAGGAAATTTGTTGTTGGGGATTGGGTTCCTAGTGCTCAGCCACCAGGTACTCAGAGACCCCTACAGCCATGACAGAAGGAAACCTGGCTACTGCCTCAGCTGGTGGCAATCCATGGCATCATCCTTGTAGCAATGGTTTTACTCCCATGCAGAATGCCAATGTTGCGGGTTCAGGGAGGCTTCCACCCAGATCTCAGAGAAGGCCTGGGAGGCCAGGCAGTGTGCCCCTGAGAGGGCAGTCTAAGAAGACGTGAGGCTGAAGCCAAAAGCTCAGTGGAGACCCCTGGATGTTGGTAACGCCAGGAATGTGGTTCTTTGAGGAAAGCCTCAAAGAGTGAGCAAATCTATTTCAAAAGAGAGGCCATGAGGGCTACAACCAGCAGTGCTTCCGAGTTCACATCTTGCCACAGATTGCCCTGGGTGCTGGACATAGAACTATGGGATTTAATGATTGCCCTGCTGGGTTTCAGTCTTGCTTTGGTCCCATTCCTTTCTATGCTCCTACTTGACCCTTTTGGAAAAGGAATGTTTACCCTGTGCCTTTCTATGTCAGCAGTGTTTAACTTTCTTTTCATTTTTTACAGAGGCTCACAGCCAAGAGTTTGCCTTAAATCTCAAAGGAGAATCTGGACTTGGATTTTCAAGCAATGTTGAAGCTATTAGGACTTTGGCAGCTCTTAAAGATAAACACATGAATTTTGCATAAAGGGACGCACATAACTTTTGGGGTCCAGGGGCAGAATGTTACGGTTTATACCTAACATGTCCCCAAAGCTTCATGTATTCATAGGTGGGGCTTTTGGAAGGTAATTGTATTTGGGGAGCTTTTAGCTGATTTGCTGTTATGAGGTGGGAAGTGTCTGGAAGAGGTGGGTCCCTGGGGGCATGGCCTGAGTCTCTCTCTTCTCCACACTTCCCTTAATCTCTCTCTCTCTCTCTCTCTCTCTCTCTCTCTCTCTCTTTTATTTTGCCATGCCATGCGCCCTGCTGCCATGCCACTCTGCCTTGGAGCCAGTCAACTATGGACTGAAACCTCTACAAACTGTGAGCCAAAATAAATCTTTCCTCCTTAGAGTTGTGGGTGTCAGGTATTGTGTCTCTGCAGCAAGAAAAGTAACTAAAACAGCCCTATATTTTATGAATCCATTCATATGAAACATCAAGAACCAGAAAATTCACAGTTACAGAAAGCACATTAGTAGTTGCCAGGGGCAGGGAGGAATTGGCAATCATAAGTGACTGATAAATAGGCACAAGTTTCCTTTGATGGTAATAAAAATATTCTGGAACAAGATAATACTAATATTTGCACAACACTGTGGATACACTCTTACTATTGGTGAGCTTTAAGTTGTATGTACTTTATCACAATAAAAATTTCTTAAAAGACAAATAGAGCTAAAATACTTTTAAAGTCAAGATTAATAAACTATCAGAACCCTGTCCCATCCATCTCTACTTCCCAGTTTGAAAGCCCAGAACTTCCACTTACAACTATCTGATTTTCAGATAGTTGATTTTTTAGATATTTTCTGCATATTTCCAAATAACATGCTTAAAAGTGTACTATCACCTAGTCATTTATAATTTTTGACATTATACCTTCATTTCCAGTAGTCTACTGTCAATAATCACATTTTTGAAATCTAAGAGCTCTTTTCTGTTCTCTAACTTTTTTGTTTTTATACTATGCTGTTCTTCATAAGTGAAGCAATATCTTCCTTCTTTGTCTGGGAATGTAATTATGTTTTCAATTTTATCCTGCTTCCTACCTTGCCTCTGTTTTATCTGAGTTCTTTCCTCTTGTGTATTTCTTTTCTTCTATACCTTTCTCATTAAAGACTTCAAATGTCTGTGATACATGCCTGTTTATATTTAAGACGAAAACACTAAAAATTGGGCTGGTAATTCATATAATTATAGAGTAATAGGGCCCATTGGCACTCTTATTAGGAAAACTCTTATATCAGTCTTAAAGTCTTTTTTCTGGGGGCACTTGGTTTCTGTAGAGAAAAATTCTTCAAATTCCAATCTGGTATGGATCATGTACATACATGCAAGCATGCATACATTCAAGCATGTATTCATGTGTGTGTAAACATGTGGTGCTATCCATTTGGGCATTCTGCTATTCCTTATTTCATTTGGCCTTCATGCCAGAGGTCTCCAACCTCTAATATCCAGTCCATGGCCTGTTAGGAAGTTGGCCACACAGCAGGAAATGAGAAGCCTGAGAGTGAGGTAAGCTTTATCTGCATTTACAGCCACTTACCATCACTCACATTATAGCCCAAGCATGCTTCCTTGCAGATCACATGCAAGAGATCTATGTTGCATGTGCATATGAGAATCTAACCCCTGATGATCTGAGATGGAGCTGATATAGTGATGGGAGCACTGGGGAGCAGCTGCAAATATAGATTAACATTACAGAGAGGTTTCACCACCCAGAGACCATTGATTTCAGACTCATATCTAACCCTTATCTGTGAGTGGCAAATGGCAATTAAACTGCATTTGGTGGCAAGTTTTATAGTGACTAGTGAGTTGCTGTATTTAGTTGTACAACTGCATTTGGTGACAGACTGTAAGTCGAATACTTGTTTCAGTCTGTGCATGTCCCGCCCATCATTTTATTTATCATTTCTGTCCACATTTCTTTTCTGCACTGTGCACATATCTCAGTCACAGTTTTGGTAAGTACACATGCTATCTCTAGCCAAAATGAGTGAAAACCGAACATCTCTGGAGCCTTCATTTTAATTTATTTAATTTTTTTTTTTGAGACAGAGTCTCACCGTGTAGTTTAGACTAATACTGAACTCACTATGCAGCCCAGGTTGGCCTCAAACTCAAAACGATCTGCCTGCCTCAGCCTCCCAAGTGCTGGGGTTACAGGTGTGCACCACCACACCCACCCTGCTGGAGCCTTCTTTGAAAAAGTCAATAGACTAAATCATAAGAGAGCAAAAGACTCTAAGAGTGCCAACAAAAAGAAAGCTGCATTTAAAAAAAAATACCAGGACTCCTACTTAAATTATGGGTTCATTGCAACAGGTGATTAGCATTCTCCAACTCCATTTTGCGTAATATATGGTGACCAACTATCCAACAAAGCCATAAAATCTTCACAACTGCTTTGCCACATGAAGACCAAACACCCTGAATTAAAAGACAAGTTGTTGGAGTTTTACAAAAGAAAAAAAAAATACAAACACAAACAACAGAAGCAATTATTGAAAGCCACCACTTCATCAACTCTGTCTGGGCTGAGAGCATCATTTTTAGTGGCCAATTCCAACACCACAGTTAAAAAGCTCTTTATTATTGATGAAAAGTTTTATTGCTAAAAATATTTGTCCTAAACTTTAAGGAGAGGCTGTAGTTCAGAGTGTGGCATATGTTTCTCTTTCAGCTCACATGGTAACTAGATAAATTGATGAAACAGCAGAGAATGTTGAGGCACAATTTAACAGAGGACCAATTAGTCACTGCGGCATTCCATCCAGGTTGATGAGTCTATAAATGTTGACAACAACGTAATCATGCTTGTTTTAGTGCAATATATTTTTCAGGAGGTTGTACATAAGGATATGTTATGTACATTTCTGTTACCAAACAACACCCACAGCTGCAGAGCTATTCCAGTCTTTGAATGGTTACATATCCAGAAAACTGAACTAGACATTTCGCATTGGTATACTCATGGACAGAATGGCTGCCATGCACGGACAGCTTTCTGGTTTCAGTTCTTAGGTCCAAGAGGTCGGCTCTGAATGTGAGTCCACACACTGTGTCATCCACAGAGAAATACTGTCTAATCAAAAATGTCACCTGAACGTAACACTTGGCAGGATGTGATTAAAACTGACAACCACATAAAAGTGCATGCTCTTAACTCACATCCCTGTACGGCACTATGAGGAGATGGACGCAGAGCACACATGTATTCTCTCATCCCCAGAACTGAGATGGTTTCTAAAGGTAGATCACTGGCCAGAGTTTTGAGTTATGAAAGCCATTTTAGAGAATTTTCCTTTCTTTAGAAAATCAGTCACTACTGGCAGGACATTTCAGTGACACAGAAAGTGTCACAAAGCTTCCTTACTCAGCCAGGTATGGTGGCACATGCCTATAACCCCAGGACTCGGGAGTCTGAGGCAGAAGGATCAGTGCAAATTTAAGGCCAGCCTGGACTATGTAGTGAGTTGAATGCCAGCCTGAAATACATAGCAAGACCCTGTCTCAAAAAATCAAAAAAGAAAAACAAAACTTTTTTACTCATGTGACATAGTCAACCTTCTCACAAACCCAATCTGTCACTTCAAGGGAGCATGACAGCTGTGTTCAGGTTGGTAGATAAAGTGGATGCATTCAAAGCCAAACTGGAATTATAGTGGACATTGGGATTTTTGATATGTTTCAAATATTAGAGATTTTGAAAGACCAAGACAGGGCCTTCTTTCTCTCAGCTGGTACTTAATTGCCTGTCACAGCTTTCAAAAGAGTTTGAACATTCTTTTCTATCTTAGTTACTTTTTCGTTGCTGGCACAAAATACCCAAAATTCACAGCTTAAAGTAAAAAAGGTTTATCTTGGCTCACAATTTGTAGAGGTTTCAATCCATAGTCAGCTGGCTCCAAGGCAGGGTGGCAGGGCTGAGGGCCATGGAAGGCAGGAAGCAGCACACAGACTAAAGAGAAGATGAAAGACATACATCCTCCAGGCCATGCCCACAGAACCCACCTCTTCCCACCAGGCTTCACCTCTCAACATCACACCCAGCTACAAACCCAGCAGTGGACTAACCCAGTATCACATACCCATGATCCAGTCACCTCCCCAAAGGCCCACCCATGAAGATATGAGGCTTTGGAGGGAAGGGACATCTAAATATAAGATGTTCCCAATGAGAGAGAGAGAGAGAGAGAGAGAGAGAGAGAGAGAGAGAGAGAGAGAATGGATCCGCAACCCTTCTGTGAATAAGCCAGGTGAATCAACTTTGTGCTGGAATAGGATCAACAACTTGAGATTCCCAAATGATTATGGCCTTGAAAGTGTGTTTGAAACAACTTCAAATCTCCATATGTTCTGAGTTATGCTAAGGCAAAATATCCTGAGATTGCTACAAAAGTTCTAAAAGTCTGCTTTCATTTCCAACATTCTATCTTTGTGGAGCAGGTTTTCCTGCATTAACAGCAACCAAAACAAGATTGTGTTTTAGACCAGACACAAGCAGCATACCTCTGGTGTTGCTGTCTCCCATCATCCCTAGAAGGAATGGTCTAGTTGCAGGAAAACAAGCTTAGGGCTCCCACTGATTCTGCATTATGGTAAGTTATATAATTAATTCATTACATATTACAATGTAATAATAATGGAAATAAAGTGCACAATGAGTGTAATGCACTTAAGCCATCCCCAAACCATCCCTATCCCAGTGCATGGAAAAATAGTCTTCCACAAAACCAGGCCCTGGTACTAGAAATTCTGGGATCACTGTTCCATGGTCTATATCTCCGGTTCAATTTCTCCTTGTAACAAACTGCTGGTCTCCTGCCGTTGTCTGCCTCCTAACAGGGCAAAATAGGGTCTAGAGAGGGGTTAGCAGACTTTTCAACAGTCCTTGATTTCCACACTCATGCTTTGAACTCTCCTTTCCACAGCCCCTAGGGCCTTTCAGCCTTCTCAGCCTGAGTTCTGACAGGGAAATGGTGCATTTCTCAAAGGCAGGACTGTCTACCAGAGCTTCCGTCACTGCTTGGGTGTCTCTACTGTTTTCTTTCTATTTACAAACAATTTACTGGGTTTCTTCTTTCTCTCACATTTTGCAGAGCGTTAACATAACTTTGTGTGTTTCTCAGTCTAACTGGAAATCAGTTTTGTTTGCTCTCTTTGCTTATCCTGCTCAGGTATTCCTCACTAAAATTCTGTGAAGATGGCTGATAGGATTGTCTGAAATTTCACAGCTAAGGAAATGGCCATTCAAAAGATGATTAACTTGCCCATAACCATGCAGTTGGTGTATTGGTCAGCTTTCCTGTTGCTGGTGAAAGATGTCTGACATTTTTTCAAAAATATCATGGTGGAGCAAAACTGTTTACCTCATGGCAGCTGAGCCACAGAGCACAGGTGAAGACCTTGACCAAGAGACACACCCTCAAAGGCACACCCCAGTGACCTACCTCCTCCAACAGGCTCCCACCTCCTAATTAAGCTATCAATCCAGCTTTTCGGCTATTCTAGCACATTCAGCTACTAATTTAGGATTAATCCACTGATGAGTGTAGCATCCCAATGAGCCAATCATATCTCCAGGAATCTCTTACTCTGGTCAAGTTGAAAATTAAAATTAATTGGTCCAATTGGTAAATAGTGAAGCCAGATTGGACATTATCGATGGACTTCCAGTCTCAGTAGTCTGAAGATAAGAAAGGGCTACCAGACAAGAAATATGAGTCCTTTTCAGAAGCTGGAAAAGAAACAGATTCTTTCCTAGACCTTCCAGGAAAGAACACAGCCCTGCCACTTACTGAAATTTAACCCAGTGAGACCTGTGTGGAAAATTTGATCTGCAAAACTAGGAACTAATAAATTTATGCTGTTTTGCCTCTACATTTTCACATAATTTGTTACAGCAGTGATATAAAACTAATACACTGTATTCAAGGGGAGTATACATACAGTGGACCCTTGACTTACAAAGTCAATCAGTTCCTAAGGGCTGGTTGTAACTCAAGTTTTTTTGTAAGTCAATACAGCTGAGATCTGGACATTTACTTGAGTACATGCTGTAAATAACAAGAGGCAGAATTAGGTTCGTTAATTAGCTAATTAACCCAAGTTTATTGGGTTAATATGTCAGGCCAGTTATAACTTGAGGGTCCACTATATATATATATATATATATATATATGCCTTGTTATATATGCTAAGATATAGATATATATATATGCTTTGTTAATCTTATAAACTCTAAGAGGTATATATAATTAATATTTTCCTATTTTTCTGAAGAAAAAATGAGGCATAGAAAATATTTCAACAGACACTTCACAGAAGATATGTGCCAGTAAGCAAATGAAAAGATGTCCAAGGGCCAGGGATTTAGCTCAGTGGTTTCGCCACCTGCTGCACAAGCACAAGGACCTGAGTTCAAACCCGGTACCCAAAAAAAAAAAAAGATATCCAGTATCATTGGTCATCAGGAGAAATATAAGTTAAAATAATAATGACGTCCTCAGGGCCAAGAATTTGGCTCAGTGGTGCCACCACCTGCCGCGCAAGCACAAGGTCCCAAGTTCGATCCCAGTACCAAAAAAAGGAAAATATTAAGTGTTGACAAAGCTATGGATCAAATGGTGCTATCAAATATTGTTGGTGTAAGATGAAATATGGTAAAAAATAAAAAACTATAAAATATTTTCAAAATTTCTTTAAAAGATAAACATATAGCAGGCATGGTGGCACATTCCTGTAATCCCAGCCCTCAGAAGGCTGAGTGAGGCAGGAGAATTGCCTGGATTTCCAGGCCACCCTGGGCTACATATCAATTTAAGGCCAGCCTGGACTATACAAGGAGAACTTGTTTCAAAACAAACAAACAAAAAGACAAAAGATAAATACATACTTAACCCCATCATTTTTTTTTCCCCCAGTACCAAGGTTTGGACTCAGGACCTTGCACTTTCGAGGAGTGGTACCACTGAGCTAAATCTCTGGCCTACACCCATCATTCTTATTCCTAGAAATTTCCCAAACAGAAATATAAACCTGTGTCCACCCAAAGATTTGTACACAAATGTTCCTAACAGCTTTATTCACAACAGCTTGAACTGGAAATAACTCAAAGGTCTATAAGAGGAAAATGTACAAACAAATTTTGGTATATCCATATAATGGAATATTTCTAAACAATAAAAGGGAATACTGAACCAGGAACAAAAGATGGATGAATCTCAAATATATGTAAGTGAAAAATGTCCCACAAAACAGTATATGTACTATATAATTCCTTCTGAGTAAAAGGTTTCAATCCAAGGTAGGAAGGAAAGGTGGAAGGGCCTGGGCAGAGGACCTCTGCTTATGCTATGGTGGCAGGAAGCAGAGGGAGAAGGGACATGCTGGAAAGGAAGATATACTCTCCCAGGACTTACCCCAGTCACTGGCCTCTTCTGGCCAGACCCCACCTCCTAACACAACTCAGCCATATCCCCTTTGATTATCTTCTAAAACCCCCACCTATGAGCATACGAGGCCTGTGGGGGACATTTTCAATCCAAACCCTAACAGTATACCTCAATAAAATTGGTTTTTTAAATGTTTCCAAAACTCCACAGCTAAAATTGTAAGGCTTGGATTTGAAACCAGGCAGTCCAACTCTACCACCTGTGCTGTCATCAGAAGATAATGCCACCTATAGGGTCTAGTTAGACACTGTAACAAGCTAAATTATTGTCCACGGTTGTGTGGTTAAAATTCTTTTACCCTCTTCTCAGGAGGTGGAGACTGTGTCCTTAATGTGAATCTTGCTGTTCTATGACCACTTTGAGCAAGAGAGTAAAGCAGAAATAGTACTCCTTCAGTCCTAGGCCTGGCATTGAAGGAAGTGGTCTCTCAAAGCCCTGAGATAGCTTATAATGAGTCTACCTATCCTGCTTGAGAGATCACATGGAGAAGACTGAAACTTCCTAGAGTAGGAGAGGGGCCCAGATGAGCCCAGCTTTCTGATTCCCCAAAAGAAACCAGGTAAGTGAGGGAAAATTAGACCTCCAGACCCAAGAAATCACTCACTGAAGGAGTCCTCCTCAGGGACCCCCAGCACCACCACATGGGAGGGTCAAATTAGCCAGCTGAGCCAGGCCTGACCCACAGAGTCATAAGAATAATTAAAGGTTATTTCATTTTAAAAGACTAAGTTTCAGGGCTCTTTGTTGAGTGGTAGTCACTAACTTGAAAAACAATTAAAAGACATTCCCATTTTTGTTGCTTCTTATATTTTTCAGTGCTTCCTGGCAACCTTTCTCTCCTAGTCTTGAAGTGTTTTGGCTTGTCTTTAGATGTCCCCTCAAAGCCTCACGCTTTTCCAGAGGTGGATGAATCTAGTGTGTGTGATTGACTCCTGGAAGGGTGAGGCCTGAAGTCACTGGGATTAAGGGTGTGAGTGCTACCCGCCCTAAGTAGTCTGAATAAGATAAAAGGGGCAGGAAGACACTGGTAAGGCTCTTTTGTTACCTTTGCTACAGTGTGCACTGTTTGTCATCCCTGCCTTGGAGCCAGGCAATTTTGGACTGAAACCTCTATGAACTGTAAGTCAAATAAACCCCTTCCTTTTTAACTTTGGGTGCCAGGTATTTTGTCTAAGCAACAAAAGAAAAGTAACTAACACATGATGTGAAACCTGTGCTATAATTATTCTACTCCTGGGCTTAATAAAAGACGAGTAGCTAAAAGAATTATGGAGGCCCATCTTCACTTGTTACATCAAGCATATAAAAAAAGACAAATGTCAGTTCAGAACCACCGGCACCCTCAGCTCAGGCTACTGCCTCTTGGATGAGGATGGTTACTCACCCCTTTAAGGTAAGGTAAAAGTGAACCACAGCAAAGCTAATCCAAAAATTAAACAACCTCAAGGTTATGTGTAAAAACTAGATATTAGAAAATTGTTCTTTTGTGAAAGCCAACCTCTTCTGAAGCAATAAATCACTACTGGATAAAGGTAACCTATTGGATGCATCAGAATGATGATATTTTCTGAGATGTTGGGTAATGTCTGACTTCAGCATCTGTGCTAATGCATCTGTGTTCATATAAAGTACTGATGCCTCATTTTCTGGCTCTGGAACTCTGCTTAGCTTCAAAATGCCACCTGTCTCTGAGGCTCCAATTGCTTACTATTCAAGAGCAGAGTCACTGTACAAAACAGAACTATGCACAAGCTAGCAGAGAAGCTCCTGACAATACTGCAGATTCAAGAATTTTTGAGACCATCCTAACGCCTTTTTGATAACAAGACTCCCACTGGTTACAATTTCTAATTATATTCTCATAGAATCAAAAAGTTTTTATTTGTTTGGTTAGTTGATGTTTTGATAATTTGCTTATCTACAGCCTGAAAATGCAAGGTCAAATACAAATTCTTAAATGATCAGTCAATACTATTAGAAATGCCAGATCAGGCTCTTCCCACACTAAAGGCCCTAATGGCCACGTATTATACGCTATTTACCATGACCTAAAAATTCTGGCATGATTTTCCCACTGCCGACCTCCTTTACTTTATGTTGTCACTATTCTCCAGGCACAGGGGCCTTTATTAAACACTTATTATGTGCTAGGATCTGTGTCAAGTTCTTCAAATTCATTTTCTGATTTAATATTTATAACAGCCCTAGGAAAGAGACAATATTACTACTACACAGAGAAATAAAGACCAAGAAGTTATGTGTCTTGGCCAGGGTAATATAAACACTGAATGTTGAAGCCAGATATTTAACCCTGCATATATTAAATTCAATTCCTGAATGTGTATCTTCAGATCATATATCCACCTGCCTTATCGATATCTCCACTTGCATGTCTAACAGGCATGTGAAACATGCCCTGCTAAATAACTCAAATCTGAAGGGGTTTGGGGGGGGATGGGTACTGGGGGTGGAACTCAGGACCTTGTGCTTGGGAGGCAGGCGGCAGCACCACTGAGCTAAGTCCCCGGGCCTCTGAAGGTTTTATTTTGCTCCTTCCCTCCCCATCTTCCCAATCTCAGTCATGCAATTGATGGAGACGAAAATCTTGAATGTCACCTTTCCTGCTCTCCTTGCTGCAGCTCTTGTCAGGTTTCTCTACAAAACAGAACCTGAATCTGTCCACTTCTCTCCACCTTTGTCTACCTAAGTTGGGCCGCTTCCATCTCCCATGTGAGCTCATGCAAGAAGCTCCTGATTAGTCTCTCTGCCACAGCTATCTAATCTTACCCATCACACAGTAGCCATGATGATCTTTAAACAGTGAACACTCATGAACATTCACCCCTTAAAACTCTCCTGTGATTTCTTCCCATCACTACCACGTGCTAAAATGTAGATAAAATGTGCAAGCATATTATAAAGCCGAAGAAAACAAACACAACAGAAGATATACTATAAGAATTCTAGTGTATTTTCATTTATATAAAATTCAAAATAGGTAAAATTAAACTATGGTCAGAGAAATCGGAATAATGTTTAACTTTTGAGGAGCAGGGACCATAAAGGAATGAGGGAGGGATACTCCCTCTTGGAGTATGGGATACTGGTAATGTTCTATAGCTTGACTTGGGTAGTTACAGAGACATGTAAAATTCCAAGAACTATATGTACATTTATGCTTTGTGTGCTTTTCTAAGTGTATAATATACTCCAATAGAAACATTTATAAAAGGAGACAGTGACTGTCACAATGGGATAACTTAAAACTGTAGGAGCATCCCACACATAGTAACAACATTTCAAACAAAGTGATTTGAAGAGGCTGGAAATAGACATTAGTAAAAAGTTATAAGACAAATACAAATAAACAAAAGCAAAAGAAGAATGATAATATTAAAATTGGGCATGGAGAGAAATCAGGTTAAAAGCTCTAAACAGGATACAGATGAGCTTAATATGTTAATAAAAATTTATGGTCAATATTTATGAAGAAGTTACAATAATCACAGGCCTTTTTTTTATACCAAAACACATAAGAGTTAAATAAATAAAGTAAATATATTAGAATTTATTTAAAATGCAACCAAGCTGGGTGTGGTGGTGCATGCCTCTAATCCCAGCACCATAGGAGGCTAAGGCAGGAAGATGACAAGTTTGAGCCAGCCCAGGCAACTTAGCAACTTAGTAAGGCTCTGTTTCAAAATAAAAAATAAAAAGAGCTGGGATGTAGCTCAGTGCAAAAGCCTTGGGTTCAATCCCCAGTACTGGATAAATAAATAAATAAATAAAATGCAACCAAAGTGTGAGACATCATGAGGCTTCTTTTAGAATCAGGGACTATGGTACTAAAACAAACAAACAAACAAACAAAACAGAAGGAAAAATTGAATAGTACATCAAAAATCCAAGTTATTGGGCCGGGGATTTAGCTCAGTGGTTCTGCCACCTGCCTCACAAATGCAAGGTCCCGAGTTCGATCCCTGATACAACCCCCCCCCCAAAATCCAAGTTATTGAGATATTTAGGATAATTTTATAAACTTGTAAGATAAAATATACAATTTTCTTATGGCAATAAAATATTTACAAAAATAAATCTCACATATATATATATATCCATAAAGATACATTTTAGTTGCAAACACTACAATATAATTACATTACAAAATTGCAAAACAATACATTACAGCTGCAAACAATCCAATAAAATTAAGAAGAAAGTATGTTTGGACCACATAGTACTCTTTACAGATTATTTTATTCTGCATTCTTCCTTCCTTATTTTATTTTATTTTCTGTGTTATTTTGTTGTTGTTGGTTTCATAGGTAAGAGTGGAGCAGAAAAGGCTTCTTTCCAATCATTAACTGGAAATCTCTATTTAAATTTAACTCAAGTCAATAAATATTTACTCAGGCTTATGAAAAACAAGAGGCTGTGATTAGTGCTGGAGAACAACAACAACAACAACCAAACAGAAAGAAATGTATAGCAAATATGTGAAGGACACAGGTAATCCCATTCTACAGAGAGACACCGTGTAAAGAACAAAATTCACACCTATCACTGTCATGGGTCCTGGAATGCTGTTTCAGCAGCCAAGTCTCCCCACTTGCCTTCAGTGAGATAGTTCTGTGCATGGTCTGAGAACCCTCAGGACCATCCTAATAATAGCAATGCTTGGAAGCATTAATCAATGATGCTGAACTATCTAAAAAATCATGGTAACTAATATTCAGCATGTTCTTTGGTAACATAGAGCCATATGGGCCACTTAATAAAGGAGAATTTTATTTTTTAAAAAAGCAACATAAGATAAGCTCCTTTCTGGAGTGGCTCCTTACTTAGCTAAGAGTGTGGCTGTGTCCTATAGACTTAAAATAATTGTTCTGGAAACCTATATTGTCATATTCATTTATTTAACTATATATATTAATTTATATATTAACTATATATACATATATATTATGTGTGTCTTCAGGAAGTTAGGTAGTGAACAAAAATAAATGAGATCAAGGGCTTTGGGAGACTTAATGCTGCAGGGAAAAAAAAAGAATTTAAATTCAACTAAGCATGAACAAGAGGTGGTAGCTACTTTTTAATGCTCCACTGGTCTGGAGATATTAGCACCAAGACTTAAACTTGAAGAAGTCATGAGATTCTCTCTTTTTCCCAAAGCATGAAAAAAAATCTTCACCTCAAGGAAATAATATTTGACTGTAAAGCATTTCCTCACTCATTTGCTCCGCCTTCCTACCCACCCTCTCCTTCTGACTGCTCTTTATATCCCCACAGGCCATATTTTGCTCAGTGTCTGCTCCTTAGATGCTAGGCAGAAAGAAGCCAGTGGACCTCTGGCCTGCTATTTATAAAACATAACTTATAAAGTTAACAGTGGACCTTTTTCTTCTTGTGAATCTTGTGAGCTGTTCTCCTAGAGAGGGACCAACTACAGTAGCCCTGGAATTGGAATATGAACCAGGGGTGACAAGCGTAAGAGCTGCTGGCCTAGCATCAGGTCTTGGCTTTCAGAAACATCAGTATATGTCCATGTCAAACGGGTAGTGGTTAGCTCTGAGATGGAAGTATCTCTATATAAGCACATTTCCAGAAAATATGTTATTAAATTAGCAGTGAGAATCAAGTGGATCATATTGGAAGACACAGAAAGAAGAGAAGTGACAGCTATGATAGTGACCTCTGAGACAATGGTGTTCTGAAATATAGTTTCCACAACAGCAGAATCAGCATCATCACCTGAGAAACTTAGAAATGCAACTTCTCAGGCCTTTCCCCTGACCTGTTGGGTCAGAAATTTTGTGAGTGGGGTCCAACAATTTATGGTAACTCTGTTAAAAATTTGAGAACAATTCACTGGGGAAAGAAAAAAATTTCAAGGCATAGATTAGTAGGTCTCAAATTTTATCTTACATCAGAATCACTGAGAGAGTTTTATTTATTTATTTATTTATTTATTTATTTATTTATTTATTTATTTATTTATTTTGAGAGAGCTTATTTTAAAAAATCACTAAATCCTATCCTAAGAATATAAGATTCAGTAGGGATGGGAGGCTGCGACTTGAATTTCTAACAAGTTCCCGGATGCTGCCGCCGCTGCCGCCGCTGCCGCCGCTGCCAGTCCAGGAGCCAAACTTTGAGGATCACCAGTCTACATACAGATTTAGGCAAATAGAAGACTTCTTTGTTCTCAGACTGGAAGGAGGGGACAATGGGATAATTTATGACTACATACTCATGTCAGTGATTTATACAGAGAAAGGCTCTGCCCTCTGTGGGCCCTGAGAAGACAGCAAAGCTGAGGCAGCCAGAGTTCCTGCTCTCCAGGTGTCCCAGTGGTAAAGCGGGCGGTCCAGAACCGGCCAGGTAAACCATCTTCAAAGTGGCTTCTGTGAACTAATATCCAAGGACTCACCTGACAACTTAGTACCTTGGAAGTTTCCAGAATTCAGCCATAATTCAGGGAAAATCAAGAGGGCACATCTGAAAGAAAGCTATGTTGTTAGCATCTTTCATAAGCTCTTAGAGATATTGTTAAAGACAAAAATTTAGAAATTTTATTTCAGTGATGCTTAGGAAATATGGGCAGTGTACAATGCCTCAAAACAAACCCTTCAAGCATGGATCTGAAACAACTGCTCAAGCAACTAGCTTGATATGGGCATCAAATATAAATTGAATTAGAAAATATAAAATGACTATGCAGAAATACTTGATAAAATTCAAGTACAGGGACATTCTTCTAAACAACTGATCTGAACGTTCAAGTAGACACTACATATTAACTTATGGAATTTTATCAGTGGTTTCCAAAATTTGAATGAAAATGAGCATGACTTTATGGATTGAAATTTGTTTCTGCTACACTCATACCCATATTCTTATGCTTGATACTTTCTCCAGAAAAATCATGACCAGAATAGTAAATTTTATGATATAGCACAAAGAACTTATACAACAAGAGGAATAGGAATTATTTATTTTTTCAAATATAGACAATTTTAGATCTTTTAAGAGCTCTTGGTTAATTTCCTTCTGTAGGTGGCTAATTGGATGTTCTTGCAGTAGGATGCTGGCTCATCCAGGACAGGTGTGGAATATCACAGTCTGTTCTGTCTTTCCCAGGACATAACAGCCACAGAGTCTGCTGCTGACACCTGAGATAGGAAAAGGGGCCTTTGCAATCCCTTTCAAAGTGACTGCTCTTTGATTTCTCTCCTTTTATGAGCTTTCTTGTCTCTGAATTTCTTTAGTGCTTGCAGTCTGAACTGAACACCCACATGCTTGATTTTATCCAGCCTGTTATTATTCACCAGTTGTTTTATGTACTTATCTGTCATCTCTTGGTCCAGAAGTAACCTCCTCAGAGGCAGGAACTGTCTTCTATTCCTTTTGCATTCTGAATGGCATTGCACCATGTCAGATCCTATAAGCACAGGAGAAACATTCATTCATATACTATGTACCTATATGCTTAGAAAACACAGTGGATGAATGAATAGGGAGTGCCCATTTCTTCTAGGATGTCAATTTTAAAAAGAAGCTCCCAGAAGCATGTCTGCTGGATTTGAGAGTTTTGGTAAAAATTAAGTCTTCCTCATCTGCATCTGAATGTTTTATTTGTGTCATTAGTGGTTGCCTGAATATTCCTTTCAAATTCTTTGTTGGAGAAGTGCTGCATGCCATCATTTACAGCCAACAGTGATGCAGCTATGAGCTTACTCACTGCTTATCTCATGTGAACTGTGGGACTCACCCAGGCAAGACTGTGGATAAGCAAATTCTAGCTCTGCTGTCCCCACTTAGGACTGTTCATATCCTCATCCTGTCCCCCAGCTTCATTGTCCAGTCTCCTCTTTAATAGACACATAGCCAGGAAAAACTAAAATATTAACACTTTAGAAGACTTCTTTATTAAAGGAAAAGATGCAGCTTTTAGAATCTGGAGAAATTAATTGCACATTTTTGTATTTTCAATACACAATGAAAGTGATATTTAGTGACCAGATTTCTGAAATCTTCTCTTTTAAGAAATCTGTTTTACTTGCTCATGAGGCCTATTCTAGGAAGATTTGTGAAAAAACATCCAATTCCTATGTGAAGTCTAAAAACTCCTTTTTTGTGTGTGTGCTACTAGGGATTGAACCAGGGCTTCACAGTGAGCTACATCCCACAACTTTTTTGACTTTATTTTGAGGCAGGATCTTACTAAATTTCCCAGGCTGACCATGAACTTGTGATCCTCCTGTTTCAGCCTCTGAGAAAGCTGAGATCACAGGCATGTGCCATTGCACCCAGCTAAAACTTAATTTTTAAAAATTTTGCATAGGTATATTCATGCTTTGGGAATGGATGTGAACTAATGAAACTCATAAATCACTAGTTTACAAGTGAAAAGGAAATTGATTAACATGTTTATGGTTTTCTTATTAGAATATTCATGTATTTTGTTTAAAACAGTGTGTCAGACCTCTGGTGGAAGTGCTGATAACTTCTCCCAAACTGAGGGCAGGCATTTATCACTGAGCTGGGACTCTTTCCTCCATGCACAGCAGTTCAAGCATCCATTGCCATGGACCATGATGGCATATTAGGCTGAATTTTTCCTGGCATGCTATTCTTCCTGATATCAAGGTAACTATGAAGGAATAATTTATTGAAATAATGGAAGGAATGGAATTAGAGCAATTGCCCAATTCCAAACAAAGTACAATTAGGAAATGAAATATCATGAGTGAAAATAAGTTAGATATAAAGAATTATAAATTAGATAAAGAATTAAAAAGTAGAAGATTACAATCAGGAGGGGCCTGTTAGTTATGTAGTTAATGTCATTAGAACTTAATATTGTTTGTTAAAAAAAAATATTGTTTGTTGCCATCAGATTTTTAAAAAAGAAAGAAAAAGGAGGGAGGGAGGAAGAAAAGAAAAGTAGATGGGAAGGAAAAAGAAGTTTTTAATTACTGCAATTAATCATTGGAGACTGCTGGGAAGTATACTCCCTTATGCACACTAAGCACACACTCTACCGCTAAGCCACACATTCAGCCAGAAAAAGCTTTTAGATGGAATATCACAGGAGGTACAGCAAATTATGCATTAGACAATGTCTATATTTCTATGACAAATGCCACAATGGACTTAATAAGGTGATTGCTTGTACTATCCTTCAGTAAATGCCAAAAGCACAGACCTCAGACATAATTCAATGAAGGTAGTTCCAGAAACAGACAAGATAATGTATTCTAATTTGATCCTAGAAAACTGGTCTACCAAGAAGCATGGGTAGGTAATCCCAAAGGAAATTTGATAGTTTTATAGGATGTTTTTAAATTTGGGATATTATCCCCAGCCCCCTACATAGTATAAAATATCTGATGACTATAATATCAAAACATAGCATTACCCTTGGGTGAGCTCTGGCAATATTTTGCTCTTCTCCCTCTTTTAAGTAGTTTTTCCAGTATGCCAGCAATTTCTGTCACTTTGCATTCTCTCATAATGGCTATGTCCTATATTAAGGCATTTCCAAGTTACATTTTAGATGAATTGCTTTTTCAAGCATATGAAACCTATTAAATTGACAATATTTCTCTATTCCATAATGTAAGACATGCCATGCTGTGTCCTGAGCATAAAAATAGTACTTGTAGTCATTTCACAACCTGGAATGTGTCTGTACATATAGGCTCTCAATACATATGCATCGGGTAAATGATTATCAAGGATACTTTTGTATCATTTTCTCCTATATATTCCAGAGTCTGAAAGAGAATGTCTAATAGTTTGTATTGTAATAATGATGAATTTACCTTTTCAGATTGGTATGGTATGCTTAGTTTTATCTCATGGACTCAATACAGTCAAATGCAAATGAACATATATTTTAGCCTCATCTCGGTGACCTCAAGTAAATGAAAGGCTGCTTGAGATTATGTTTGGCCCTATTGATTGTGATTTTTTTATTCTCGCTGAGTTTCACTTAAAAAATAATGAAAGACACTTTCTGGTTCTGGAATATTACCTTAGTTAAGCAACTTCTCTCAAACAAAGTCTTTGTAAATAGGGAAGGGTGAAGGAAGTGAAGGGAGGGCAGGGGAATGGGGAAAAATAAGAACCAAAATATATCATGGAAAGGTACAAGATCCCAATGATGAATGTAACTGTATTGTATACCTAAAATGTACCAATAAACTTAATTTAAAAAAAGAAAAAAGAAAGAAACTTCTCTCAATTATGTGTGTGATTCTTACCTCACACCATACCAAAATAAATCCCAGAAAGATTTGAGATAATTGTAGAAAATGTAATAATACTTTGTTAAAAGTAAAATAAAGTTTATAAATTTTTGTCTTACATTTGAGAAAGGACTCTAAATATAAAATCACTAAGGAGAAGGGTGTGGTGGCACATGCTTGTAATCTTAACACTCCAGGAAGCTAAAGCAAAAAGATCAAAAGTTCAAGCCCAGTCTGGGCAATTTAGCAAAACCCTGTCTTAAAATAAAACATAAAAAGGGGTTGGGAATAGAGCTCAGTGTGAAAGCCCTATTTTCAATCTACAGTACCACAAAGAAAAAAAAGCCATAAAGCCATTAAGAAAAAAATTTTAAAGAATCATACCACAGTGACATATGTGCACCTATGTTCATAGCAGCACACTTTGTAATAGCTAAAACTTGGAAACAGCCCAAATGCCCATCAACTGGATCAAGAAAATTTGGTTTTTTTATAAAATGGAGTACTACTCAGCCATAAAAAATGAGAAATTAGAGACATTTATACCTAAGTGGATGCACATTGAGGCGATACTCTTAAGTGAAATAAATAGCACACACATGTATAAATACCGAATAGTTTCTCTGGTGTGAGAAACTGAAAGTGTAAATAAGGACTAAATGTATAATAGGTAATGTGAAATAGGAAGAAAATGGGCAAAGGGGAAGAAAGTGGGAGGGCTAGGGGAAAGGATAGAAGGGAATGGGATTAATATGAGAAAATGGAAAAAAAGGAACAAAATCCTTGTAAATAAGAAGGAATGGAGGGGTTGAAGGCAGGGCTGGGCAAGGGTGAAAAATAAGAACCAAGAGAGACTATGTAAAGGTGCAAATTTCCAATGATGAATGTCATTATGTTGTATACCTAAAATGTGCCAATGATTAGAATGAATAATCGATAATGTAAAATAGGAAGAACAAGTTCAAAGGGGTAGGGGTAGTAGGAGGGGCAGGGGAAAGGAAAGAAGGGAAAGGAAAAGTGCTGAGAAATGGAAAAAATGGAAATAAAGTCTTTGTAAATAGGGAAGGGTGGAGGGGGTGAAGGGAGGGCTAGGAATGGGGAAAAAATAAGAACCAAGATGCATTATGTAAAGGTACAATTCCCAAAGAGAAATGTAATTGTGTTGTATACCTACAATGTACCAATAAAAGAATTTAATTTAAAAAAAATTTTTTTAGATTTTTATTGCATAAAAGTTAAATTCTCCTGCACACAAAAAAATCTAAAGGTAAACAAAAAGTAATAACATAATTTTGTTACTATGCAAAGGTTTAATAGCCTTCACTTATAAAGTACCCCTATAATCAATAAGAAAATTAATTCTTCAATAGAAAGTTTGGCAAAGAGCAATGACAATTTTAAGAAGAAAAGATAAAAATAGCCATTAGAAACACTTCAAATGATCAACTTTAATAGTAGTACAGAAATTGAAACTAAAATGAGATACTCAGTTTGATCTATCACTTTAGTATGGATTTAAGAAATAATACTTAAAACTGGCAAAAGTATAGATTTTCTGGAAAGCATTTTGATGATGTGCCAAAAACCTTTAAACTTTCAGTTTAATAAGGGCAAAGTTGTATTTATCACATTTTTTTCATTCTGTTACTCATGATGGCCAAAAACTGGAAAAAATATAGATGCCTGAAAAGAAAAGGAATATTTAAAATAATTAAATCACATGTAGAATTTTTTTGATGAAACTATAAAGTCTTGAGAAAATTCACATGATAAATGTTATAGTTATCTGTGCAGTATGATTTTTGTTGCCTAGAACCTGTATGTCTATATATACATTGAAAAGTTATGAGGAAACATATTAAGATATTAAAATATTAATTCTGAATCAGATGTTGTTGTACACACCTGTAATCCCAGCACTTGGGAAGCTAAGGCAGGAGGATCATGATTCAATGCCAGCCTGGGCTACTTAAGACTCTGCTCAAACAAACTAATGAATAAATAAATAAATTCTGGGTTGTGATAATATGATTGAATCTTTCCTTCTTTGTACTTTTTCCTTATTTACCAAATTTTCTACAACATTCATATATTTCCCTAACTTTAAAAAATAGCATATTAAATTTAAAAAGAAATAGAGCACCTGATCTAAATACCAGGTTCTAGAATGTTTCCATACAAACATTCAGTTTTTTCTGGGTAAGTTATGTTCAGTACATTCCCTGAGCTCCATGGTCAGGGATTATGTCATGCCCTTAAAACTGTTCTCAATTCACCTCCTCTGGGGGCAGGTTCACTTCAGGGATGGATGATATAATCCCTTTAAGACTGTACCTAAATTACTAACAGCCACATCAAACCTGATTGGTCAGATACGTGGTTTGTAGTAAGAAAAACAAACAAAAAACCCTGGGTCTGGGGGTATAGCTCAGTGGCAGAGCACTGGTACTAAACACGAAGGCTCTGGGTTCAATCCTCAGCACCAAAACAAAAATAAAACAACCTGTCACAAAGAAGAGTCAAAGGTGCAACCATCAGACTTTAGAAAGAAAATCTGTTCAGTACAGTCCCCTCTAAACATTCTTTGTAAACCTCCTGGAGGGTTGGGAGGGCTTCTTTTGAGTTCCCAGATTGTCCTGACTTGAACTCAGCATTTATTGCAGTTCCTGCAATACTCTGTTCAATGTCCCCCACCCCCCATGAATTCCTTTTGCACAAGTCTCTGCTTTGCTCACCTGTGTAGCCTCAGAACACAGTGTTGAGCAATCCAAAGTATTACTTGCCTGGAGTTTCATCTGAATCTTGAGGCTTGAAAATGAATTCAAATAAAAGAAATCAATCTCTTAAACTAGGATCAATAAACGATGGAGAATCCTGCCTGCTTCCTCAACTCAGCATGGCAAATCACACACATATAAAGTAAGTGGTTTCAGAATATTCTGCCCAAAAGTGGCTGTATGAAATCCAAGCCTTGTATCACTCTCACATGTTCTATTACAACTCTCCTTGTCCATCAACAGCCCAAGCATTAACTCAAATAAGGATTTCGTTTAATAACTTTGCTTGGAAATGACTGCATAAAACCATGAAGTTGAACTGCAAGTTTCTTGTTTCACTGAAATTGGACCAACATTTACTGTCACACACTTAATGCTGTGGTCACTGACTGGTCAGGGGCCTTTTCTCTGTTGGCTGCCTGATTGTTTCTTGTTTGTATTGCCAGAGGCCAAGGCAAAATTGAGCTCTGCAGGAATCCTGGGAAACTATCAAGCTGCTAAAATCCTTCCATCTGGAATTTACCTATACTAGAGTATCAGTGCTACTTACTTGGCTAGGAAATCTCCTTGATCCCATCCAACTGGAGAACCAGCTTAAAGGACTCTGTCCTCTGTAAATGGTTGCCCCACCAATCCCTTCCTGAGCCCCCACTGGGTTTTGAACAGGCCTCTTCCCATGTCTGTTCCGCTTGCTGGACTTTACATTCCTTGAGAACCGGGATAATATTTCCCATGTTTTTGTAGCTCAAGTGCCTAACACAGTGCATGAAATGCAATCCATCAAAAACAAACTGCACTGAATCACTGGGAAGGCAATGATGTTTTTAAATGATTATTTTATATTTAGATTCACTGTAGGAATTCCAACTACTTTGAAACAGAATTCTAAGCTTTTTCTGGGGCATAATGTGCCTGGTAGAAAACTTTGAGTGAGAGTTTTATCATGTTACTAGCTTTACACACTAGTAAATTAATATCTCTTGAGTCTCAATATCCTAATCTATTAAAAGGGAATGAAAATAACTGTATCATTGTCAGGATTAAATGAAATTATGCCACTCCCATGGCACATTGTAGGAGGAGAAACAATCTCTCAGCTATATTCAGCATTTTCCGTATGCCTACAAAAACAAATTTTCCCACCAAACTTTTTCACTTGTCCTTTAGGATCCTTACTTTTTTTCCCAGCCGACTCCACAATCCTATAGAGCAGGAATCTACAAATACTTTTTGTAAAAGGCCAGATATTAGATATTTTTGGCTTTCCAAGGCCCCAGTCTCTGCTTTTGTTGCTATTTTGTTTTTCTTTCTTTAAAATCCTTTAAAAATGTAAAACTATCCTTAGTTTATGGACTATAAAAAAACCAGGGCTCCTATCAGATTAGACCCATAACCTATAGTTTGCTAAATTCTGCTGTACAGCCAGCATTCACTGGCTACCAAAGTGTGGTCTCCTAACCACCAGCAGCAACAGCTTTTGGAAATTCATTAAAATGTAGATTCTTTTTTTTTTTTTAATGTAGATTCTTGCCAGGCATGATGACACTTGCCAGTAATGGCAGCACTCGGGAGACTGAGGCAGGAGGATTGCCATGAGTTCGAAGCCAGCCTGGTTTACATAGTGAGTTCAAGGTCAGCCTAAACTACATAGCCAGACACTGTCTCAAAAAAAAGTAGGTTCTAAGGCCACATCTTGACCTACTGAATGAGAAATTTTAAATTTGCACCCAACAATCTATGTTGTAAGATGCCATTGGTGTGATTTTGATACAGTTGGTCAGCCTGGGCTGCATATTTGAATCACCTGATAAGCTCTAAAGCATGTCACTACCCAAGCTTTACCCTATACCAAATCAAAAACCCTGGGAGTGGGACCAACGCATCAATGCTGTTGAAAGTCCTGCAGGTGATTCAATGTGCAGCCCTTGTGGCTAGGGCAACTCTAGATTGCTTTCATATCTGCAAAGAAAGATTTAAGGCTAATGATATTGCCAAAGGGGTGCAATAATTTCAGTCTTCTTGTTTTGATAACTTCTTCAAGAAATCTCACCACAACCACTTAATCAGGAGATGGTGTTCAATACTACACATAAAACACTATGTTGGACACAGGATTTTAAATTATACTGAGTTATCTACTTCTCAGTAATTTGCATAGAAAATGAAAACTTCTCCATTTCAGCTTCACAAGGAAGGCCCAAGCGGGGCAGCACCGCCCACATTTCCTTTTCCAAATTCTGAGCTTATACCTGCAGGATATCTTCACTTCACCACTGCCTCTCTTCCCTCACCATTCCCAGGTTGGGCTGGGTCTATGACTCCATTATTCCACATGGGGTAAGTTGTAGCATGTTCGTTCTTGTTTCAAAAACATATTTTTCTTCTAAGTATTCGTTGGAAAAACCTTCGCATGGTTTTATACTGGTAAGATAATTCTAGAGTGCCACATTTGACAAATGACATCAGCTAGCCTGCTCTAGCCATAAACCAATTTAGAACTCTTATGCATAATTTGGCTTCAGGTCAAGGTGGTGTAATATGAACCAGCAGAATATACAGCACAGTGTGTCCTTAGCAGCTATCCTAAAGATCAGCAAAACTCATTCCTGTAAGAGAAGCTCATCTGTGAAGCAAGGTCAAGCCTTGTGATCATCAGAGAAGGAGCCTTTAACTGGAATCTCTCCTTGCCTGGAGACTCTTCTGCTTTGTGACTGGTGTGTAGACCCCCTGCTTATCTCTCTTGTGCCCATCCCATACTCCCACCAACTACTGCCCCATCTTAACTGTTACAACATTCCCATTTTGTTCAAGAATCAAACAGCTATATTCTTCAGGAAAGGCTGACTTCCCCTCCAGGCTCAGGGGTTGAATCTTGATGGCTAGACAAATTGCAGTAATTCTATTTCCTTTGTCTATGATTGGTTTTGAAATAGGCATATAACCCACAATTCTAGACAATGAGACCTCAGAGGAAGTTTGCAGGGTGGCTTCTGGAAAGTTCTCTTTGCTGTTCAAATGGAATGCAAAAATAAAAATTTTTGGTAGTGCTGGGAATTGAACCCAGGGTCTCATGCATGCTAGGAAAATTTCTCTACCTCTAAGCTCTATTCCTAGATCAAAAATGTTTCTTCTTAGATCACTGGATATAGTTTTATGAGGACATGATGCCTAGATTTCCTGTCTTGCAACAATGGTGGAACATATCTGGAGCCAAAACACACCATAGCATGATAGAAAGATAATGTATTAGTCAGTGTTTTCCAAGAAATAGATTTAATAGGCTGCATATAGATGTTACAGGAATTGGTTCACACAATTATAGGAGCCAAGAAGTCCCCCAGTCTGCCATCTACAAACTGGAGACCCTGGAAAGCTGGTGATATAACTCCAAGTCCACTGCTAAAGGCCTGAGAATCAGGGTAGGGTATTGGTGTAAGTCCCAGAGTCAGGAGTGAGCACTGGAGCTTCAATGTCTAAAGGCATTGCTAGCCACATAACCAGGTATGAATCATGGATGATAGTTTTGTGCCTGATGACCTCAAGCTCATGCTTATTAGCACCAGGTGTGTTTCTGTGGGGAGAAAGTTTTTTCACTCATTCCTTCTGTAGTTTTCAGCCTTATTGACATGGCTCCTCTCCACCACAATATTCTGCTGAGTACTTTATATCTGCCTCTTATTCTTAAAGACCTGATTGAGCTATTAACTTTGCAGCCCCATCCATGCCAGACACTAACACAGTGAAGGATAGGCCCTACCATGCAGGTGTGGTATTTTTATTGTTTATTGCTGGTATTTTTATTGTTATTACCCTTGACATTGTCATCACTAAAGCCATCAGTCTGAGCTCTTTAAAAGCTTCTCTATATGCCCAGTGCTTCACACACAATAGGCATTCAACAAATGTTAAGTAAATTCTTGAGTGAATTCTATTTGCAAATAGAAAGCCAATGAGGAATTGCAGAATTTAAAAATATTTGTGGCTTTATTTTTTAAGACAGAAACTGAAATACTAGCCTTTTCCTGCCCCAATTAAAAACAAAAGAATGAAAAGTATTGTAGCTCCCTTTTAAAGAATTAAGTGCCCTCTCTCTTTTCTCTTGCTCTGAATCTAATGTTTATTGTCTCTGGAATTTTCAGGATGTCAGTAATCTGATTCTTCAAGATCTTTTATTGAAGCTAAAGAATTCCATCATTTCCAAGTACAAGTCTCTGGCTCATTGAGAGGTAGGTATATGTGTGGGGAGGCGGGGTGTGAGTGCACTTTTTGAGAAAAGTAAGCACTGACATCAATTCTGCACTAACTCATTTATTGGACAATTTCAAAGTCATGGACTACATATGGCATCACCTTGAAGAAGTGCGTTCATTGGAACTGTCTCTTCCAGCAGACTGACCCGTAGCTGAAGTAAGGAAAAGATTGGCTTGGTTCACCTTCCGTGTGGCTTTCACCCAGTGAAGGGCCGTTTGTAGCACTCAGAGTGGCCTTGGGCATAGAAGAAAATGTCTTCCCACTTTCTTCTGGAAATTTCACCATTTGTCTTGGAGGGGAAAAAAAAGGCTTCTTCATCCAAGGAGTAAATGTCTCAAGAACCAGATATTACCCAGTGAGAGACTGAATAATTTCAACAGAGAGAAGGGAGTGTCATGGCAAGATGAGGCTTCTCTAGAGAAATTCTGCTTCAGAAATTAATCCCTGGGTGGACAGCACATCTGCAGTAGCTTCATGAAGGAGGAGAGCTTGCTAGAGCAAAGGAAACACGCATATCACATGTGCTTCCTGAAGCCCGCGGTCATCTGTGTGAGAATGTGAAAATTATTACCTGAGCCAGGCATGCTTGGCACACATTTATAATCCCAGCACCCCGGAAGCACGAGGCAGAAGGATTGCAAGTTCCACCCCAGCCTGGACAATTTAGGGACTCAGGGAAGCAGTCTGTGAAAACAGAAAAGGGCTGAGGTTGTAGTGCAGTGTGAAGTCCTTGGGTTCAATCCCCAGTAACACACACACACACACACACACACACACAAAATAAGAGGGGTGAGGAGGGGAAGGAAAGGGAAGGGAAGGGAAGGGAAGGGAACGGAAGGGAACGGAAAGGACATTATTGGCTGAATAACTAATACCAAGGATTAATATTAATCCCTCCACATCAGTGTTGAGCCTTTACCAAATCCTTACTTAATGTTCCTTATGAAATAGTAACTTGCTTGCTTGTCTCTCTCTTCCATCACATTTTAACTGTCTTGAAGCCTGGTTCATGGTTTAAAGTCATCTTTGAAGCTCAGTGACTGAAATACTTACAGTAGCAGGCACTCAGTAAATATTTTGAAATGTAATAGTGAAAAGGCCTAGATTCAGTCAGTTGACAGATATTTACTAAGCTTAGAAGAAATAAGACAGAGACTATAAATAAAGATATTTTGCTTATGTAATGAGAAGAGCTTGGGGTTTGGAATCAGATAGACCACGTTTTGAAGTCCCACATTGTCACTCACAGATTATTCTAATTTGAGCTATTTAACGTCACTGAGCCTGTTTCATCTTTTGTAAACTGAGGATCACAAATTTCTCAAAGGGCTGTTGAGAAGGTTAAATGAGGGATGCTTTGGCCTGAATTGTGGTCCCCTCCAAATTCATCTATTGAAGTTGTAATCACCAGTACTGAGAATGTGACCTTCTTTGGAAATAGGATAATTACAATTGTAATTATTTATGATTAAGTAGGATATGCCACCCTACTCTAATAGGATTGGTGTTGTTATAAAAAAGGGAAATTTAGGGCTGGGTCTGGTGGCAGACACCTGTAATACAAGCACTCTTTTTTTTTTTTTTTTGTACTGGGGATCGAACTTGGGCCCTTGTGCTTGCGCAGCAGGCGACAAAACCACTGAGCTAAATCCCCAGCTATAATATGAGCACTCTGAGAAGCTGATGCAAGAACATCATAAATTCAAGCCCAGCCCAGACAATTTAGTGATTTAGTGAGACGCTGTCTCACATTTTAAAAATTAAAAAACTGTAGAAGGGAAAATTGAGAAACAAACATGCACATGGGGGAACACTGTGAGATGAAGGCAGAGATAGAGTGACGTTCTACAAGCCAAGGAACATGGAGGATTTTCCGCAAACCACCAGTCGCCAGGGGAAAAGCATGGAACACACCCTTCTTCACAGCACCTACCCAATCAAAGAACCAACACTATCTGTAGGACTTGATCCTGGCCTTCTAGTCTCCAGAATTTGGAGGGAACATACTGTTGTCATTTAAGTCCCTCTGTTTGTGGTATTTTAGTAAGGCAATCCTAGCAAATTAATATAGATGACATCAGTAGTATAGAGAAGGCAACATCTGGTATAGTAGGTATTCAAGATGTGTGCTTGTTCAATGTTGTACTTTTCTGAAAGTTTATGCTTAAGAATGACTTTGGTAGAAGGTAAACATTTGATGATGATAGGTATTACTTAAAACAGTAGTGATGATATAATGATTTCTATTGGAAAGTAAAGATTGGCTAATACAAATTAAAATAGAAATGGCATATTATATGGTGTGAATAAAATACAGAGAGAACGGAAAGAGAGGTTAAAAGGGAAGGTGGACACAATAAAAGCATAATATATGTATGTTGGGAAATGTCATAGTGAAATCCATCAATTTGTACAATCAATGTGTTAACAATTGTAATTTTTAAAACCCACATTCTCAAGAAGTTGAGTCTCTTTTTTCCAATATTTTTCTTCTTGAATATAGAAATAATGGCAACTAAGAGGATCTTTGTATTTTTCTGTTTTCTATTGCTATAACAAAATTCCAGGGGCTGAGTGATGTATAAAAAATGTTTAGCTGGGTATGGTGGTGCATGTTTGTAATTCCAGCGTTCGGAAGTTTGGAAGATGAGGTCATGAAAAGCCTTATTGACTTTACTAAGCAGTCTTGATTTTATCTTGTTGACAGTAAATAATTTTTTGTAAACTGTGCATAACAAAGTTTACCATTTTAATATTTTTTGAGTGTGCAGTTCAGTGGTACCAAGTACATTCATAATATTGTACAATCATATCCATTTCTAGGACTTTTTCATCAACTTAAACAGAAACTCTATTTGTTAACCATTACTTTCCCCTAGACCCTGGTAGCACTATCTGCTTTCTATCTCTATGAATTTGCTTATTCTAGGTACCTTATGTGAACGAAAGCATATGAGGTGTGATTTAAAAAATCCAGTGAATGTTTACATTTTTAAAAATTTATTACAGTAGGGCCAGGAATTTAGCTCAGTGGTTCCACCACCTGCTCCACAAGTGCAAACACCTGAGTTCGATCCCTGGTACCAAAAAAAAAAAATTTATTACAGTAAAAGACATATTGCCATTAATCCCCAACACAATATCCCCCTTGCTTCAAACACACTTATCCCATGATTCTTGTAATTTCTGAAGTGGTCCTGGTTCTCTTTTGTAAGGATCTTCTCCTGGCTGTCTCAATATCCTGAATCAATTCAAAACATTTATGGAAATTTCTATCAAATAAAAACATTATGATGTGTCTTCATCCACTGGATCTGTCACTATTCAAGTTCTCTTTAGCTCTTTGCTAAAGTCAAAGTGACCATGAAAGGTAAATGTTTTGAATCGATTCAGGACATCAAATCAGCCATGACAGCACAGCTAAAGACACTCACAAGAGCAGACTTCCAGAGCTGCTTCAGAATGTGACAAGATGGGAGAAGTGTGTTCAGAACAAGGGGGTGTATTTTGAGGGAGATTAATGGCAATGTGTCTTTTACTGTAATACTTTTTAAATATTCACTATATTTTTATCATACTCTGTACATTTGTGTCCTTTATTGCCCAGCTTTTCCTTTAGTATAGTTGTTAGGCTCATCCATTCATAATACATATAAGAATTTTGTTCTTTTTAAACTGAATTTTATTTTAATTTTGAAACAGGGTCTCATTAAGGTACCCAGGTAGACTTGAATTTATTATCCTCCTGACTCAGCCTCCCAAGTGCTGGGATTACAGGCATGCCCCACCATGCCCCACTAAAAATTCTGTTTTTTTTTAAAGGCTGAGTATTATCCCATTGTATATATACTACATTTTATTAATGCATTCATCTGTTGATAGATATTAAGAGTTTCTTTGGCCTTTGGCTATTATGAATAGTGAACATTAATATACAGGTATCTGCTTGAGTCTTGGCTTTTAATTTTTGGGGGTGTAATCCAGACTTGGAATGGATAGATCATATAATAGTTCCATATCTAACTTTGTGAGGGCTATTTTTCACAGTGGTTGTACAATTTTACATTCCACAAGCAATGCATAATAGTTCCATATTCCTTTTCTGTTTCCTTGACAACACTTGTTATTTTTTATTGGGGAAGGTGGCTAATAGTAGTCATCATAATGCATGTGAAGTGAAAAGTGCTATCTCACTCTGGTTGTGATTTGCATTTCCCTAATTCTTAGTGATGTTGAGGTTTTCCTATGTATTAATAGTTATTTGTATATCTTCTTTGGAGAAATGCCCATTTAAATCCTTTGCCTATTTTTACACTGGGTTATTTGGGTTTTTGTTATTGAGCTGCAAGAGTTCTTTATATATTCTGGATATTGCTTGTTTACCAGATATGTGATTTGAAAATATTTTCTACCATTCCACGAGTTGCCTTTCCACTTTGTTGATACAGCCTTTTGTTGTACAAAATGACAGTAAGTAATTTTAAGCAGAAAATTGATCTTGTCCAATTGGTATATGGAGAAGGTCAAGGGGCAGGGGAGAAGTTAGATCCCCACAACATCTCCAGGCAAGAGATGATGGGGTCTGAGCTGGAACAGAGAAGGAATAGGAAAGAATTACCCTTACCTGGGAGGTAAAGAGAAACAGGATTCTTGTGGCAGTGGGACTAAAGGGGGTAGAGGGAGGAAGGAGTGCTAGGAAACTACTTGAATATTCATCAAGAGATGAGAAGGACCTGACTGGAGGGAGCATGGGTGAAAAGTAGAGGAGTGGACTGGATGAGAATCAGTTCTAACTGCTTGGATGGGTGTGGGAGAGGGAGAAGTGGTTGATGACTCTAAACTTGGGCAACCCAGTAAAAGTACTTTGCAGTTGACAACCTAACTTAAATTAGACTTTGTCACCAGACTGATCTAGATATGTTGGCTCCTAGAGCAGAACGATTTACTTGAGACTTCCCAGAATCCTCTCTTTCATCCCCACCTTCCACTAGAATCAGTTATTATAAAAGTATCTTCTGCGATTTATCACAGCTGACAATACCAACCTCAAATCCTTTTAGGAAGGGCATGGGATAAGAAATGAAACTCTGGATTACTAGCATTGAGACTCTGAGTAAGTGACCTAAATTCCATGAGCTTCCATGTCCTCATCTGTTAATAATAGCACCTTCCTCGTAGAGATGTTTAGAGCATCAAGTGGAAAAGGGTCAGGTCAAACCATTAGCACTGCGCCTGGCACGTAGAAAGCCTCAGTGCATGTCAGTTGTTGTTGTGATTACTATTCCATGTCCGGGTCCAAGCAAAGTTCAGTTGGATCTGAAACAACTTGAAGGCTGTGGGGAAACACAATCTGCCCAGTGAGCATGAGGGAAGAATTTAAGCCCTGGAATCAGAAAGCTCTGGGTTTAAACCCCAATCTTCTGTTGTCTGGCTGTATGAGCTCTTCCAGACCTAAGAGAGGGTGGCAGCAGTAAGTCCCAGTGGTGAAGGGAACCCTGTTCCCAACATTTTTCACAGAAGATTGTGCTGTGTTTTGTCTGTCTTCAAAGGTTTGTCAGTTACATCTAGTGAAAGTGACAGCTCTGCTCACTCAGAGCCCAGAACTACAGAATCAGGTTGAATCCCCCACCCACAGGAAGTGGTGGGCTGCCTGGAGGATACTCAGAACAGGAGCTAGTGTTTATGGTGTGGGACAATAGAAGGGGGTACATATCTAGTACCTGAGCCTGCTGATTGCACTGGTGGGTGGTGTCTTCTGCAGTGAGGGAGGCAGTCTGATCCCAGCACTGGGAGGCGGAGCCAGGAAGGATCTCTGAGTTAGAGGCCAACCTGGCCAACACAGTGAAGTGAAGGCCAGCCTGAACTTGGCTCCGAAAATTTGCCTCTGAAAAATAAAAAGGGCTGGGGATGTAGCTTAGTACAAAGGCCCTGGGTTCAATCCCAGTTCTGGCCTCCTTTGATAAAGCAACATAGGACTCATCTGTGCAGATGTCAATAACAATCTAAATCAAGAAGTGCTTGCTGTAAGTGTAAAATACACACTGGATTTCAAAGACATACACAATAAGAAGAAAAATACATCATTAATTTTTTTATATTCATTTCATGTTGAAGTCATGACATTTTTATTTATTGGATCAAATGCAATCTACTTTTTTGTTGTTGTTTTTTGAGACAGGGTCTTGCCTTAAAGTCACTGTGTAACCGAGGCTGGCCTCGAACTCACTGCGATCCTCTTGTCTCTGCCTCCTGAGTGCTGGGATTACAGGTGTGCACCACCACACCCAGGGTAATATACTATTATGAGTAACTTTATCTTTTTCTTTTTAGTTTCTAAAAGCTACTAAAAATTTAGTTACATATGTGATATGTATTATATTTCTGTTTGACAGCACTGGTCTTGATTGTGAATGCATGTTTAGCAGAAATTTACACAAAATTCCAGAAGTTGGAGTACGATGTACACCTTAATGAAAACGGAGCATGAATCTGAACAGGTGAAATGTGGCCAGGTTTGCGTCTTACATCACGGAATCTGAAGCCATGCTGTGACACCTGTCCTTCAATCCCATCCTGAGCCTTCTTTTCCTTCTGCCCTAGTTGGGACTCAAAGACAATGATGAAGATGAAAGAGGGAGGGGAGGTCCTAAGGTTTAAGATTTGAAGACTGCTGCGATTGCCTGATGTGGGGGTGCATTCCTATAATCCCAGCACTTGGGAAGTGGAGGCAGGTTGATCATCTTGAGTTCAAGGCCAACCTGAACTACATAGTAAGACCCTGTCTTTAAGAAAGAAAGAAAGAAAAAAAAGACTTTGAGGGAGTTGTATTTGCTTGGATTCTCTGAGGAAAAGCAAATTCCCAGATGGAACTAAGTGTGCCAGGATTTTATTAGGGAAATGCTTGAGGGAGAGAAAATAGGTCTGGGACAGGGAGTCTGAGCCACAGTGGAGGACAAAGGAAGAAAAGGGCGGGTGGAAGCAGAGGGCCTCAGGTGGTCTAAGGGAGGCTCAGCAAAGGTCGGAGGAGCCCTGCAGCAAAGTCTGGATGTTCTGTGTCTGAAGAAAGTGAGTAACAGGGCCAGGAATCCCAGCTGTGTTTGGTCCTGGGCTGGGAGCAGCCCCTGAGGAATGGAAGGCAACCTCTGTGCAAATGTGTGTGTGGAAAATAATTAAGATTCCACATGTATTTTACCAGTTTTCACAATGAAGGTAATTATTATACATCAGAAACATATATTAATAGAAGAGAGACCAAAAAACAAACAAAGCAAGGACAGCAGTGGCTTTCAGGGTGAAGTCACCCAGGCCCTGGGCCAGCAGTTCTTCGGAACTGCAGGTCGGAAGCCTTCCAGCACCCTCCCTGGTGTCCAACAGGCTAACGGTCACTCTAGAAAAGGCTTGACCAGCATATTCTCTGCAAGAGACCAGACTTAAAATAGCCACTCATCTCTCATGCGCATTTAAAGAAAAAAGAGTAACCCGAAGTATATTAATTACAGTATAAATTGAAGTGTTGATGATCGTGCAGTGAGCAGAATGGTGCATTGACTTCAAATCTTAAAGGTCACTTCCAACTCGAATAGTCCCAATTCTCTAGCTGTTTTCAAGGAAAAACTCTTGAAAGAGTACTCTGACTACAAAAGTGCGCTTTGTAGAAACTTTGAAACAGGGCACTGTTGCCTATTCCAGTAATACTGGCACTTGAGAGGCTGAGGCAGGGTGGATCACCATCCTGGACTACACTCTAATAAAACAAAAAACAGGCATGTGGTTCACAAGTTCTAGCCCAGCATGGGCAATTTAGCAGCAACTCAGCAAGAACTTGTCTCAAAATTTTAAAAAGTAGGGGACAGGGATTTAGCTCAGTGGTTCCAGCGCCTGCCTTGCAAGTGCAAGGTCCTGAGTTTGATCCCTGGTACCAAAAAAAAATTTTTTTAAGTAAAATAAAAGGGCTGGGGATGTAGCTCAGTGTGAAGGCCCTGGATCCAATCCCTCTTTAGCTTAGTATATGTCTTTGATTATTTATGGTAAATTCCTATGAGGTTAATAATTACTAGGACAAAAGGCACAAAACTTTAAATATTTTTGATATGTACTTATAAGTGATTTTATCTGCAGGATAGAAAGTGCCTGTTTTCCTAAACCTTCCCCATTTTTTTTTTAATTGGTTTTGGAGACCTGGTCTTGCTTTGTAACTCAGGCCAGGCTTGCCTTGAACTCACTATGTAGTCCAGGCTGGCCTGGAACTCAAGGCAATCATTCTGTCTCAGCTTCTCCCGAGCACTGGGATTATAGCCCTGAGCCACTACACCTGGCACTTTTCTCAACTATAGACATAATAATTTTTTTAAAATGTTTGCCAACTGAATAGAAAATAACACCGTATTTTTAATATATTTCCTTTAAAAATTAGTAACTTGAACTTTTTCATTTGTTTTTCTTAATCATTTATATTTCCTTTTTTGTGAATTATTTCTTCATATACTTGGCCAGTTTTCTAGGAAGTTTGTGTCTTTCTTATATTTTAATTTAAATAATGTCTTATTTCTTTACATTTTGTAGCAGTGGGGATCCATCCCAGTGTCTCATGTGTGCTAGGCAAGCGCTCTACCACTGTGCTACATCCCAGCCCTCCTTTTCTTATTGATTTATAGGACCTTTTACATATGAACAAGCCATTTATCTATCAGGTACAATATATTACAAGTATTATGTCATCTGTCATTTTTTTTAATTTTATAAATTTTTTTGATATATAATTGTTTCATGCATTCAAAACTTGCAATCTTCATTTATGGTTGCTGCTCACATAAGTCTTACTTATTTCAGTATTACATTATTTTTTAAATTTTCATGTTTTTTCTTCTACTAAAAGAAATACAAAAGTGATCTTATTTTTTACATTTAAATATATCACTCACCTGGAATTTATTATTATATATTGCTAAAGGTAGGCAATGAATTTTGTTATTTTACAAACTGTTGCCAGTTTTCCCAAAACTATGACATAGTCTATCCTTTCCCCATTTACTTGAATTTTTACCTTTCACAGAAATAGTATTTTTAAAACTTTTGTAGGTTTTTAAAACCCCTTTGTGCCTGGTAAGCATAAGGTCCTAAGTTCAATTCCCAGTACAGGCACAAACAACAACAACAAAAAACCTTTATTATTCATTCTCTTTTGTTGGATCATCTTCAGATAATGAAGATTATACATTTTCATACTTTGGGAAGAAGATAGACTTTTCTGTTTTGTCAAGTACTGTTGTAGGTCCCAGTGACTGAACTATAGTGTGGGATAGTGTTGCAAATAAATTTTATGACTAATAAAATAATGGTGTACGTATTTATAAACTAGAGTAGTTTTGATGTCTCACAATAATACCATCCAGTACTGAGTTTGTTACAGTAGGGCAGGTTGATGGGAACTATATGGAATCCCATCTGTGCTGGGCGTGGCTCCTAAAGTTCTAAAGTTCTTTTGGTGTCTGTGAGGCCTATGTCCTAGGGTTTCTGTTCTTGAATTTCCAGAAAGTCCCTGTTTCCCACGATGCTTCAGAGAATAATTACAGGACTTCTTCTTGGTCCTTCTGAATCAAGCTAGTAGGACTAAAGCTCTGTTTCTTACAAATTAAAAAAGAAAATCTAGGACCAGGGATTTAGCTCAGTGGTTCCAGTGCCTGCCTCGAAAGTGCAAGGACTTGAGTTCGATCCCCGGTACCAAAAAAAAAAAAAAAAAAAACCTAATTTGAACACCCATACCCTTCAGGGCTGAGAGAAGGGGAAAGTTCCTATCAGACAAATAAATAGCCTGAGGAGGTGAATGTGAAACTCAAGCAGGATCTCCACGATAGAGGCAGGCCGCTCTGATAGAGCAAGAGTCATTCACCACATAGCTGCTGTTGAGAAGTGACCCACACTTAGCTGGGCTGGGCCTTCCCTGCAACAGACCTGGATAGCAGCCAGCCTGGCCTGGTCCCGCGGTGGGCTTGGCACCCTGAGCCTTGCTGTTGACACACCAGGAAATCGGTAAGTGCCCTTCCCCTTCCGGCCTCCCTGGCGGCTCTCACTCTGGCCTCTCCAGTAACTTTTACAGTGAGATTCCACTGCCCACTTCTTTTTCTTGCTCCTTAGCCCTTTCTTTTGCAAGTAGTGAATTGAGGGTCGCTTTTCTTTTCTTTCAAATGAGTACCACTACATTCAAAGAGACTACCTAACAAGGCTTTTTTAGGTTTTCTGGAATGTAGTAGCTCCTTAGTTTAATTTCTGAGGGTTACATAATTCCTCCAGTTTTGTTTGTTACCATTGTTTTTGTTTTTGGTACCAGGGATCGAACTCGGGACCTTGCACTTTCGAGGCAGGCACCGGAACCACTGAGCTAAATCCCTGGCCCTGTTGGCATTGTTTCTGAACAGGATCTCACTGTGTAGTTCAGGCTGGCCTTGAACTCATTATGTAGCCCAGGCTGGCCTCAAACTCTGTTGATCCTCCTGCCTCAGGCTCCCAAGTGCTGGGATTACAGGCATGTACCACCATGCCCAGCTAGAATCTCTCCTTTTAAAATTCCTTTCAGAGTAGGTTTTGAAGAAGCATGGAGGAATTAGGCCTTTGTGTTTATCATTATGAATTGAAAAATTACTTCTCCTAGTTTCTTTTTTTCATTTAAAAACTAAAAAGTTTTAATTTTTAATATCTCCTTATTGAATCTGCCAATGTAATCATGTAAAAAAACACAATGAATGGGATCAGTTAGAAATACCAGGACATATTCATTAGCTGAAAAGCATTATTCAACATATAACTTGGATACTTTCAAGACAATAGGGACCATATTCTCTATTTATTTATGTTTTTGCTCTATTCTTTTCTCTATATTTTCTTTTATTCTCTTTCTTCTTTCTTATCATATCAGGATACCTAGTGGATGATATCAGGAATGAAGAACTCATTTAATAATTGCATCTGAATCCTATAATTTAGCTCTGAGCAAAGGATTGTAGGAGATTCTGAGGGTATCCAAGTGCTGATGACCACAACTGCCATTATAAGACTCTGCCTTTCCTTTCCTTGGGAGGGGAGTTATTGGGAATTGAAACCATTACTGAGCTATATTTCTAGATGTTTGTTTGTTTGTTTGTTTGTTTTGAGACAGGGCCTCACTAAGTGACTAAGTTGCCCAGGCTGGGTTTGAACTTGCAATTCTCCTGCCTCCTAGAGAGCTGGGATTACAGGTATGCTCTACCATGTCTACCATTATAAAACTATAAGCAAATTTCAAAAGGAGAAAACATGAAAAGACACTCAACATGTCTAGTCATTAAGTAAATGCAAGTTGAAACTACAACAACAATGACAAGCCCTTTGGTAGGCCTGCAACCCTAGCAATCTGGAAAGCTGAGGCAGCAGGATTGTAAAGTCCAGCCTAGGCAATTTAGCAATGTAGCTGGACCCCGTCTCAAAATAAAAAATAAAATGGGCTGGATTAAAGCTCAGATCCTGAGCTCAATCCTCACTGCTGCCAACAAAACAAAACTATAATGGCAGAACATTTCATATCACACCCACTAGGACAGTGACAATTAATCCTGCATGTCAGTTTCATGGGATTAAGAAGCACCTAGCAGATCAGTAGAGCATGTTCCTGGGTGTGTCTAGGTGGATCATGGAGGTGGAACCTTGGGTACTATATTTGGTCTCTTGCCCACTACTCTATGCCATGTTGCCCTGCTGTTTCCCAGCCACATGAATTAAGCAGCTGTGCTCCAGAACGCCTTCCACCATGATATTCCTGCCTTGGAGCCAGCACACCATGGACTGAATTGCCTTAAAACATGAGTAAAATTAAACCTTTTCTTCTTTAAGTTGTGGTTGCCAGTTATTGTGTCTAGCAATGGGAAAGCTGATGAATAGATAGCTATAATAATAATAAAAAAAGAGGGGCCAGGGATTTAGCTCAGTGGTTCTGCCACCTGCCTTGCAAGCAAAAGGTCCCAAGTTTGATCTCCAGTACCAATAATAATAATAATAATAACATAATAATAATAATAATGAAACAGGGAATAAAAATGTTTGTGAGTATCTGGAGAAATTGAACTTCTTGCTCTTTGGAATGATGGAAATGTTGTAGAATTGGATAACAGCAATAGTTGTACAGTCATGTGAATATACACTAAAAGTCACTGAATTCTAGGTACACCTTAGAAAACACATATCTGCCCTGTCATAGTCAGAATTGGTTTACTGTTATAACAAATAAACCAAATTTCAAAGGCTTCTTGAAAACCTCAAAACTTCAAGAAGAGGTGAGGCAGGATGACCTCAGTTCTGACAAGGGAGGTTTCAGAAAGCCTCTCAGGACAAAAAGCATTACAGGCGGTCCCCAAAGTGTAAGGGTTAATGTAATAATAGCCATTCACAAAGCACTTGCCTATTCTCTGTAAGCGTGCAGATTTCCAGGCTTTTTCCAATTCTACATCTGCATAGTATGGTCTCTTTGCTGCAGATGAATAACCTGAACCTGAGAGAGGTCAAGATAACTTGTTCAAGGCCACAGAGCTAGTAAATGGCGGGGAAAGAGCAGGACAGGTTGGGAGGCAGCTCTTGAAATGGGCGGAGTTTGAGGCACCTGGGAAGAAAACAACAGAATATGGGGGAAGGGGGGCGAGTGAGCCAGGTGTTTGGGCTATCTGAACATTTAGCAGATGGAACTGAGGATCAGTCTGGAAAGGTAGGCAAGGGCCAAACTAGAGAAGGTTTTAAAGTTTAGGTTTCATTTTGAACTCTGGAAAGAGCTAGAGCCTTTTAAGCGAGGACGGAGAACTGTGCTTTAGGGAAAGTACTTCAAAATTAAGAATGATATGCAGCTACAGAGCCTGAACTCAAGACAGTTGGTTGAGAAACCAGGAAAGAGGGCTGAGCCTGGACTGGGGTTGCAGAATTAAATAAGGAGAAAATGAAGAAACTAATAAAACTATCCTTTCAAATTATTGAATGCCTCTCTTTTTTCTTTTCTTTCTCTCTTTCCTTCCCCCCCCCCCCCCCCCCGCCTTCTTTCTTCTATGTTTTCACTTTGCAGTGCTAGGGATCCAGCCCAGGGCCTCATGCTTGCCAGGCAAGGACTCTATATCACTGAGTTATACTCTAGCACCATTGAAAGCATTTTAGTGTTTATGTTTACGTGTACTTTCTCTTGACATTTGACACTTTCAGAAAGGTAAACTGTTTTTCAGCTGTGTGTGGTGGTGCAGACCTATAATCTTCAGCGCTTAGAGGGTTGAGATAGGAAGATCATGAGGAGTTTGAGGCCAGCCTGGACTATATAGCAATATCCTATCTCAAAGAACCAAAACAACAACAGATGAATTTTTCATCAACAGTTATTTTGGGTTTTTGTTTTTGTTTTTGTTTTCTTTTTTTTGGTACCAGGACCTTGTGCTTGCGAGGCAGGTGGCAGAACCACTGAGCTAAATCCCCGGCTCACTTTTTTTTTTTCTCAATCAATAGTTATTTTGGACCAAGGATTAATTTAAGTAAACTGAGTGCTGAAGCATGAGAATGCTCTAAGGTGGCTAGCCACCTTTGTTCTGTAATGTCTGACTCAGTTAACAGTCTTCTGGAGAGAGTTAATAAGGAGGTCCCCCAAAGAGGGAAGGGGACCTCAACTTTCGTAATAGAGCAGCTTCCTTGAAAAGTATCTTAAGATGGAGGGGTTGAAGGGAGGGCAGGGGAAGGGGGAAAAAAATAAGAACCAAGAGAGTATGCAAAGGTGCATATCTCCAATGATGAATGTCATTATATTGTACACCTAAAATTTACCAATAAAAGGATATACAAAAAAAAGAAAAAAGTATCTTAAGATATGTGTCAGTGAGAGACATGGGCAGATTAATTACACAGAGTTGAAGAAACACACTCAGGAAGAAAATAGAGTATGGGTGTCTAAAAGAGTGAGACACTGTGGCCTGCAGTTGGAGATATATATATGTGTGTACATGTATACATATATATGTATATTATATATATTTTCTTGGTAGTACACTTTGTTAGTTAATTTTCTCTCATTGCTGAGACAAAATACCTGACACCCAAAGTTAGAGGGGAAGGGGTTTATTTGGCTTACAGTTCATAGAGGCTTCAGTCTGTAATCAGCTGGCTCCAAAGCAGGGATGGCAAACAGACATCACAGAGGAGAAACAACATGGTGCCCACATGGTAGCAAAGGCAACAAGAGGGTTTCACAGCATCTTTCTGCCCCTTTTATCTTATTCAGATTACTGGGATTAAGGCGGTGCCAAGCTAATCACTCACATGTAGTGGTTTAGTAATGGCACGCCCTTTAACCCCAGTATCACACATTCCAGATTCAACTACCTCTGAAAAAGAAAGTCCCACCTCATCTGCATGAGGCTTTGGGGGGACATCTAAACAGAAACCATAATACCCTTCCTCAAAGATGGATGATCTACCTGGATGTGGTGGTGCATGCCTATAATTCAAGCATTCTTGGTGGCTAAGGCAGGAGGATCATAAATGGGAGCCCAGATTGCACAATTTAGCAAGATCCTGTCTGCCTTAATTACTTTTCTCATTGCTGGGACAAAATACCTGACACCCACAAGATAAAGGAGGAAAGGTTGGTTTTAGTTCACATTTTGTTTGTTTGTTGTTTTGGTTCCGGGGATCGAACTTGAGACCTTGAGCTTGCAAGGCAGGCACCGGAACCACTGAGCTAAATCCCCAGCTAGCTCATGGTTTGAGGAGGTTTCAGTCCATAGTCAGTCAGCTCCACAGAGGGGTGGCACAGCAGAGTGGCATAGAAGAGAAGTAGTTCACGGAGTGGCAGGCAGGAGGCAGCAAGCAGGAGCCTCCCTTTCCCTTTATATTCCATTCAGGCTACAAGCCTATTGGTTGGTGCCACCCACACCCAGGGTGGAGCTTCTGTTTTGATTAAATCCATCCAGTCACACCCAGATTCATGCTAAACCAATCAGTGAACTAATCCAGTATCACACACCTTTAATGTAGTATCACATTACCCACGATCCAGACATCTCCCCAAACCCCCACCTATGTATGAGTGTATGAGATTTGGGGGGGAACATCTAGATACAGCCATAACACTGTCTCAAGATAAAAAAAAAAAAAATCAAAATAAGGGCTGTAGGCTCTCTCTCTCTCTCTTTGTCTCCATGTGAATGATCAACGATGGTTTGCCTGAATACATTCTTTGAAACTGTTGAACTTGTTTTGCTTCTTCATGATAAGGTCAGGTTGTTACCTTTTACTTTATTAACTAAGTTAGTTTAGGGACTCATAGTATCTTTAAGGAATTTGAGTGTGATGGACCTGGAAGAAAACAAGTTTTGGGAGTATAAACAATCCCAGAGAATACTAACAAGCCTTGGGCAACTTTGAGCAAGCCTTAAAACTATAGTTTCCTTGTTTCCCTTTTACCTATCTTTATTTCTTCTACCTATCTCAGTCCTTGTGTGTTAATTCCCTTTTCTTCTCCTGATGTCACATAGAAGGTAGAAAGTATACTAAAGATGTCTACCATTCAGCAGACTGCAGAGATAAAATTATTCTTTCCTATGTCCGGAGTCAGAGCGGCTTGGTGTGGACATCAGGATGGTGTAATGGTTAAGTACCAGGTCTAAGAACAAATCCCAGTGCTGTTACTTGTTAGCTGAGTAGCTTTGGCTTCATCCTATTTACTTAACCTTTGTATTCCTCAAATAAAGATAATAATAACAACAATACCTTCACAACATTCTTGGGAGCCTTAAATGAGTTAAAACTAGGAAAATTCAGAAAATTTCTTTATAGATGCTAATACCAAGAAACTATTTGGAACTCTTGTTTTGGGATTTGATGGTTCCTTTTTTTCTCTCTTTTAGAATATAATCTGGAGACAATAGTTTGCATATATTTCTATGATAGTAACATTTTCCATTAGTTCTTAAAAGAATGAATTTCTCAATAATCTGCAATCAGTCCATGCTGTCAGAACCGGGGCAGCTTTTAAAAACTGTAGCACAATCAATGCTAATGACTTATTGGCCGCGTTCTGGGTTGTTTCATTATGGTAAATGGAGATACAGTTCTCCTTGTGTTTATCCCTTCAATACTGTTCCACTTCAGAAAGGGAGTAGGGGAAGGAGAAGATAGTTTCAAAGAGGTGAAAATACAGAAAAATAATGAAAAATAATGTGAGGTTTCTGTTGTTGTTGTTGTTGTTCTTTGGGGTTTTGTTTTATTTATTTATTATTATTTTTTTGAGACAGGGTCTCACTATGTAGTTCAGGTTAGTCTTGAACTCACTATGTAGGCCAGGCTGGTTTTGAACTCAGTGATCTTCCTGCCTCAGCCTCCAGAGTGCTGGTATTACAGGCATGTGCCACCACGCCCTGCTGCTCCCCCCCCTTTTTTTTTTCTCCCAATGTCTTTCCTTTTCTTCCTTTAGTCACAATGTTCTGGCTGTGTCACAGTTGCTGAAATTCCTGGATGTCAGTATTTGCCAACACCACGAATAGATTGGTCCTTCAACCACCATTAAGGATGTGTTGAGCCTGAGCCTGTGGGAACTGGCAGGCCTCCTGTCTCACAGCGCTTACAGTCCACCGAAGGGATAGGGCTAAGGTGTGAAGCAGCCACAGCACACGTTAATGCAGGACAATGCTCTAAGCAGATATCAGTAAGAACCATAGGACTTCAGTGCCTGGGGATTCACAGGTACAGAACACTCACCCAGCTGTCCTACGACCCAGGAGAAAAAGGTTCCACTAGAAAACTAACCAGCAATTTCTGGGCAAAGCAAAGGCCATGAAACAGAAAGAGGAAGAAGCAGGCAGCCCTGTGAGGCTTGGTTTACTGGTTTATCTACACGGGCCTCTGACTTTCTCCTCCCTTTACCTCATTCTTTTCCAAGTCTGGCTGAGTCTCAGTCCCTGATTATGGGTTCTTATCACTTTTTGCCTCAAGCATGAATGTTTCTTGTTTTCTTCTATCTGTCCAACTTTGAAAGTGAAATAAAAGAAAATGCATACCCTATGGAGAAACCCAAGGGGAAAAAATGGATATAAGAGCTATAATTTTCAGATCTAGAAAAGCAGGTTAGTCAGAGTAATTCACACATCATTGAAAGACCAATTAGAACTATTAGTGCGTTGTTAGGTCTGACTTTAAACTCTGTTCTGATTAAGCCCTGAAACATTCAGGAGAAGCTGTATCACTAAAAGTGGCGCCATTAAATCAAAACCTATAAACAGCTCTCCATTCACAAGTGCTTATTTGGGTGCTTTACCTGTGCATGTGTTGTAGTAACGCAAGGGAAGCTACATACACACACACACACACACACACACACACACGTCGTCTCAAGTCTCTAGCTGCTGATCTTAATGGTGGTTCTAACATAACAGACGTGTAAGGCTCTTCCTAGTGAAGGCTGTAAAATTTCAGCAAGTGAGCATATACTAGATAGTCTTGAGGGCAGATTCTCAGCACCCAACATGACTCAGATGGACCTTTCTTTAGGTGCTAAGAGTTTCAGCCTGACACAGTTTGTGATAGCTAAAGCTTGAAACAGCCCAAGTGCCCATCAACTGGAAACTGGATAAAAAAGATGTGGTTTTTTAATAAAATGCAGACATTTATGGCTAAATGGATGCATTTTGAGGCCATACTGTTAAGTGAAATAAATAGGACACACATGTGTAAATTCTGAATAGTTTCTCTGGTGTGAGAACTGAAAATGTAAATAAGGATTAAAATGATTAAAATGAATAATTGATCATTTGAAATGGGAAGTAAAGGTTGAAAGGTGTAGGGGAAATGGAAGGGGAAGGGGAAAGGAAAAATTATGAGAAAAGGAAAAAATGGAAACAAAATCTTTGTAAATAGGGAAGGGTAGAGAGGGTGAAGGGAGGGCAGGGAATGGGGAAAAAATAAGAGCCAAGATACGTCATGTACAGGTACAAGCACCCAGTGATAAATGTAAATGTATTATATACCTAAAATGTACCAATAGAAGAATTAAAAGGGGAAAAAAAAGAGTTCGAACCTGAGCCTGTATGATGGGTTCAGCTTGTAATCCTGGAATTTTGGAAGCCTGCCACAGGAGGATTACAAGTTTGAGCACAACCTGGACAACACAGCAACTCACAGAGACCGTCTCAAAATGTAAAATAACAGAAAGGGCTGGTGATGTGGCTCAGTGTGAAGGCCCTTGGTTCAATTCCCAGTACCGAAACATAAATAAATAGTAAAAGTTTGAGCCTGGCTTTGAGGGATGAATAAAACTGGGGCAGAAAAGCAGAGGAAACTGAAACAAAACAAAACAAAACATGGTTCTTAACAGTTAAAAGTGTGTGCACTGGCATTGGGCTAGTAAGAATCAATCACTTGGCTTTGCATTCATCCCTTCTCCCCTGTGCCTGTTTCTACGTCTACCCGTGAATGTCAATGCTATGACTATGTGATTGTGATGTTGGGAAGGTGGAGTGAGTGCATACTCATTGTGAATTACACAATGCCATGCTCCATACACAGTGATAGTGCTCCCTGTTATTGCATGGAGCAAATGCAAAAGAACACATTTCAAAGCATCTCAGCATCACTTACATTTTAATTGCCCCGCTGAAACTACATTTAACTTGATTATTTAGAAATCTTATTGGAAAACTTGTAACAAGCCACATACATTGCCATTTTAGATTTACTTATACAAAAGAGGATCTACAAGGGCAGTATATACCCTTTACTATTTTTCTTCCATCAGCCTACATTTCCCTTGGTTTCCTTTTTTTATAGTCAAAGTTAAAGGGAACCATGGTCCAGTCAGTGTGGGGTACTGTAACAATGTATAGACCGAGGGACTTAAATGGAAGAAATGTATTGCTCATAGTTTTGGGGGCTGGAAATCTGAGAGCATGATACTAGTTTGGTCAAATGTTCGTGGGGACCTTCTTCCAGGCTTAGAGGGCTGGCTTCTAGCTGTGTTCCCATAGCAAAGTAGGAGGGAGCAAGAAGACACTGCCCACAAGAACTTTTCTAAATCCCATTACCTCCTCCCATGAGTCCTGCTTCCTGATACCAGTCACACCGGGATCTCGGCCTTTAACAGTATGAATTTTGGAAGGAAACAAACATTCAGTGTATAACACAATTATACCTATAGACCCAGCTACTCAGGAAGTGGAGGCAAGAGGATCCAAAGTTCAAGCCCAGCCTGGCAACTTGGTGACTTAGTGAGAGCTTGTTTCAAAATTAAAGATAAACTGGGGATGGTGGCACATGCGCACACCTTTAATCTGAGCACTCAGGAGGCTGAGGCAAGAAGATCACAAGTTTGAGGCCAACCTGGGGTACATAAAAAGACCTTGTCTTAAAAAACAAAATAAATGAATACATTAAATAAGTAAAAGGCTAAGTATGTAGTTGAGTGTGAAGGCTCTGGGTTTAATTTCCAGTGCCGCCAAAGAGAAGAGGAAGAAGGAGGAGGAGAAGCAAGGGGAAGAGGAAGAGGAAAAAGAAGGAGAAGAAGAGAAAGGAGGAGGAAAAGAGGGAGAGGGGAGGAGGAAAGGAAAAAATTTTAATTTGTTGTAATATGAATGGCCCTCTGGGGGCCAAGTATCTAGAAGCTAAAATTGAGGAACAGAAGAAAATTTATTATGATAACGGCATCTTTGAAGATTAAAAAATAATTTGTTTGTACAAAGAGTATCTTTCTTTTCAAAAATTATGTTTATAGTGTTTAAAGGTGGAGTTGAGAAATTTTGGTAGTGTGGAGGGGCAGAGGTGGTAAGGCCAGGAAAATATATGTTTTTCCTTCTTTTTATGTAAGAATGCTTATGGGTATCTTAATAATTAGGGAGAACAGGAGAGATTATCGGGTACTCAACTCTCTAGGGTATGTGGTTTGTGTTGACCACGAAGCTTTGCAGCCACTCCTGTTGCACGGGGAGTGGTGGCCCAAATGGGAGCCGCAAGAGCGTGGTGGTCGCCTGCCTTCCCCTCCCCTGCCACTGCGCTCTTCCGCCCTGTCCTCCGCAGCCACTGCAGAAGTGCCCAGACCTACCGTTCCTGGAGGCCAGGAGTGAGAAAATGTGCATGGTGGTGAGTGGTGGTTGGCTTCACTCCCATCCCTTCCACAGCTATGGAGGAAGGGAGGAGAGAAGACCCAGAGATCCCCGGTGAAAAGGAGGATGTTTATCGAAGCAAGGAATTTCTACAGGAATTTCAGTACCAGTAAGTGAGCTTATTGAAAAGCCCACAGGGCTTGTTTCATGATGTTCATGTACCTGAGCCCTTCCAAGGAGGTTTTGTACTTTTGTCCTTTTTCTTAATTTTAAAAATAACTCCTTGGATTGTGTTTCACGCCCTACAAAACCTGGATTGCTTTGGTCAGCACAGGCATTTAATTCTAGGATATCTTCCATGGGGTTTTGTAGGTTTTTTTGTAGGTTCTGGCATAAAACGTTGCTTCTAAGGAATGACTTATCTGAGAAACAAACAGCACTTATTAACACTGCGCAGTGTGTCTAGGACAGTGATGGCCAACCCCTTGGAGCTTTCAATGATACAAACAGCCCACTGCATCACACGTGCCATAGGTTCACCACCACTTTTCTAGGATCTGGTAAATTGCCAGGTCGCTAACTAGTTTGCTGACTTAATGACAATGAAATAAATGAAGGGAAAATGGGTACAGTGTGCTTGAAGAACTTATTGAGCCCTTCTCTCTGGATAGTGGAATTATGATTTTTTTTTTCTCTATACTTACCTGAATATTTTACTTTGTGTGTGTGTGTGTGTGTGTGTGTGTGTGTGTGTGTGTGTACTGGGAGACTAAACTCAGGGCCTTCACAATGAGCTACATCCCAGACTCCCCACCCTTTTTTGAGATGGGGTCCCTATGTTGCCCAGGTTAGACTAGAATTTGTAACCACCCTGCCTCAGCTTCCCAGAGTTCTGAGATTACAAGCATGAACCACCACACTTGGCTTGAATTACATTAAATTGAGAGAAATTTTCCAAAATGAACATGTAGTATCTTGAATAATTTTTGAGCAGGCTTTACAAGTTCACAGTGTGGATGAGTATTACACATAAACAGACTGCATGCTCTGTGGCCTGCTCTGACTTCTGAGGATGTCAAGTCAAAGGAGGCCACTTAGCCTCCCCGTCACTGTCCCTGGGGGGATGGAACACTGCACAAGACCTTAGAGAACTTGATCCCTTCAGGGCGGTCAGTGCAGGTGAGGGCCAAAGAGGGCAAGAACAGGGTGCGCGATCCTCCACATTACTTTTACATACATATAGATATGTACACACATGTTTTAGTTATGCTTTATTTCATTTGCTCGTAGTAGGTTTCAAGTACGTTCTATAAACCCCAGGAAAGAAGTGGCTACATTTGGATAAATTCAGCAACGATCCCACCTCCCTCCTTTGAAAAAGGAACATAAAGAGAAAAAAGTGTACCAAATTTGTGGTCAAAAATATATACTGAATTAGTAGCGCCTATTCTTTTTTTTTTGGTACCAGGGATCAAACTCGGGACCTCGAGTTAAATCCCCAGCCCCATATTCATTTCTTACTATGTGTCGGGCACAATGTAAAGCGTCTTATTTATATGCACTGTCACTTCATTTTATTTTTCTTTTACTTTCACAGTAAGATTTTGAGGTAGGAACTGCTACTATCAATCCCATTTTACAGATGAGGAAAGAAAGGTTGAAGGAAGTCAAATAAGTTGGTGATGGTAGTAGAGATGGTGAATGTCAGTTTGTCTACCCTCCACCTTCTTAACCACTGCTTTTTGGCTGGACTATAAAAAATTCAGATTGCAAAAAAAAAACTTAAATTAGAATATGGGTATTTGTATTATTTATTTTTGGTATATTGAGACAGGGTCTTGCTATGTCATTCAGGCTGGCCTGGAACTCACTATGCAGCCCATGCTGGCGGGGAACTCAAGGTGATTCTCCTGCCTCAGCCCTCCTGGTGCTGCAATTACAGGCGTGCCACCACATCTGGCTAAATATGCGCAATTTTACAAAATAGAATCCAAGTTGAATTTCGTGAACAATGTGAGATTAGCCTTTCAAGTTGAAAAAAAGGGTGGAAAAGGGGAAAAAGTCTTTTAAAAAGCTGATTAACTAGACATTAATGGGTGATTACTAACTCATTTAATTAAAGTGAATTATGAATTTGCTTTTCTTTTTTTAGGATGAATTTGCTTTTCAATTAAGTATTTCATCACTGTCATAGCTCTGTGACTGTTTCCATTTTGCAACTTCATTTTGGCCGAATACAGAAATGATTCGGTTTGTGTGTAATCTGCAGGACCCGAGGAGGATCTTTTGCCTCTATTGTTTTCTTGGGTGTCCTCACTCTGGGGGCCTGACATTCCTCCCGTGTGTGAGGCAATAAAGGAGCACTGAAGCGAGGGGAAGCTGCACAAAAGACATCCAAAGACCATCGGTGGAGATCAATCCGGTGCGCGCACCAACCACCCAATATGCCGGGAAGGAGAGAACAACACCCTTTCCCAGAGGGTGGGAAATCGTTTCTGTGAGGGTCCACAAAGACCTGCACAGATGAAGTGGTAGACGGCGGCGTTTCTAGACCCCACTCATCTCCCCGCAACGGTGGCCTCACCCTTCGGTCCTCGGAGGCCGGGGAGAGCGGGGAGAGGGTGCAGGAGCCCCGCGCCGTTTCTTCCTCGTTGCCGATGCTCCATTCACCTCGCAGGCGCCAAGACCGAGGGGCTGGGTGGAGGCGCTTGGGTGGCGGGGCCCGGAGGGCCGGGGAGGGGTGGGGCCAACCTTCTCCGCCCCCCCCCCCCCCAGCAGGCAAAGCCCGGTGGCTGGGCACCGATCTCCCGTGGAGCTGCGTCCGCTCGGGCTCCGGCATGACTGAGTGACGGCCCGGAAGGCCAGACGGGACGAAGCCTTGCTCTCCAGGGTCTCGTCCCGCGGGCCGGTAGCGCGCACATGCACACACGCGCGCACAACCCGCGGCCCTGCCTCCCGGGGCCGCGCCCCGGCGGCCTCCGCAGGCCCCTCCCCGGGGAGGGCGCAGAACAAGCGGGAGCCACGGAGGCCGGGCGGAGGAGTGTCTGGTGCCCCCGCCCCTCGCCCCTCGGAGCGAGTGACTGGGCGCCGATGTCCCCTCCCTCCCTCCTCCCATCCCCTCCCTCGCCCTCTCCCCGCCAGCGCCCGCTCGCTCCCTGCCCACTCCCGGGGGACGCTCCGTGCCGGCCGCCGCTTCTTTCACACTTTAGTTGGGAGCCGCGCCGCGCTCAGTGACTGGAGAGCTGGCCGCGCGCCGCCGCCTCCCGCACGCACGCACGCGGGCCGGCGCCGGGGCTTTGGGCTGGGACTCCGAGCCGCGGGGAGGGGGCCCGGACCTTGTGGGGAGCAGGAGGAAGAGGAGCAGGAGGGAGGAAGAGCGGAGGCGAGGAGGACTGGGGGGCGGGGGGCTCGCCACCTTCGGCCCCCCGCGAGCGCCCAAGGTAAGCGAGAGCCGTCGCCAGCCTCGGGGCTCCCGGTCATCCCGGGCCGGCTGGGAGGGCGGCCTGCGGGGTGTCTGCCGCGGCCGAGAGGGGAGCCGCGGCGGTGGCTCGGGCAGCTAGGTGCGGGCCGGGGCTGCTGCAGGGGACGGAAGCTGGGGTGAGGGAGCCGCAGGGGGGGGGGGTCTGCTGGCCTGGGTGGATGGGCTGGATGCGGTCGGGGCTGCTGACGACTTTCGTCACAGTGAGGCCTGGGTGGCTGGTGTTAGGCACCCCTCCCTTCCCACCCGCAACCCCCGCCGCCCTCAGCCTTCCTGCTGGTCTCTAGCTTTGCCTAAAACCACTGTACTTTGCAAGCCAGAGCTGGGGAGGAAAAAACAAAATTTAGGATCCATGGCTGAGTCTCCCAGTCCCTTCTCCCGCTCCCAGTAATTGATGTGTTTATGTGGGTGGTGTGGTCCCCAGGATTTCTGAAGTTTTGACCTTTCCAGGGTGGCTTGTTTCGGTGCATGTTTGCCCTCCTCGGTGTTTTTATTATTTGTGCTCGTGCGAGGCAGCAGGAGGATGCTTGTATTGTACACTGAACAGATTTCACTCCCCTCTGCAGGCAGTTCGAGAAGTGCCTTTGGTCTGCTGGTTAATGTCCTTCCCTATCATCCACCCTGCCCCCTCCCTCTACCGAGGGTTTTTTTTTTTTTTTTCCCCACTTAGTGTTTGTGAGAGAGAAGTCCCTGGGCTTAAGGGCTCTTATCACCCATTCATTCCTCTTCAGAAGCTCTGAAAGGCACAGGCACATTGGTGAAATCGGGTGGCTTTCTTTGCTCCAAGAGCTACACGGTCAAATATAAAAATATACACACATAAACACGCATTAATCTTGAGCGATGGCAAGCACAGTTTGAGAGAAGTGATTTGTTTCCAATAGGAAGTTGACAACCTATGAGATACCTCCATTGAGTGTGGGTTAGGAAAATTGTTTTAAAATAGATAGAGCTTATGTTCTCCCTGGCTGGAAGACAGCCATAAATTCAGTTACTGGAGCGACTCTGGAAGTGATACAGCCTGATCAGCCAGAACCTCAGTAGAGACACACACTCTGACTCAGGGATTGGGAGGGGACTGACTGACACACCATAGATTCCATGTAGTACTGCTTTTTTTTTAAAGATCCTTTGAGGAAATGACAAGTTTATCACACAGACAGATGTAAGGAACACTTCCCCATTCAAGGGGATGGGCCCACCTTCTACCTACTGAGAATAACTGCTCAGTTTGGTAGAATCAATCCTGGTAGATATACCAGGAGAGAAAGAAACATGGGTGGAGTGGGTCAGGGCTACTTTGGTTCTGGTGAAGGAGAAGATGATGTTTCTGAAGTTGGGGTTTTTTCATACTTCTAGAGTTGGGTTAAACGAGTAACAGACTATGTTCTGTGCTGACTGGAAATGCAGTTGATTAGACGTGGAAATTAATTTGGACTTGATCATCTATTTTTGTTTTCCTGTTTTTTTATTTTTTTGCCTTTCTGGGAATTGAACCTAGCTTGCATGCTAGGCAAACACCCTACCACTGAGCTATATCCCTGGCTTTTGTTTTGCAACTTATAAAGTGGGAAGTGCTAATGTGTATGATAGAACATCCAAGTGTATTTATAGACCTGGAACCTATGCTGAGGCCAGCACCTCATAGAGCACATAGGCAGCATCAAAGTGTAATCTCTCAGTGTTTCCTGCTGTGCAAATCAGCTTCAGACAATAGCCCTAGATGGCTGTCAGGAGATCAACCAAGACAGGCACTCTGGGCCCTTGGATCATGGATGCCTGAGGAGGAGCCACTGCCTCCTTGTCTTGCTGTTAACTCATTTGGACCAAATTTCCCCCCCAAAATGGCCTCTGGTGGTAGAGAGAACTCACATCCTCCAAAGTGAAAATTCATTCTACAAGGATCCTGAGGTTCTAGCTTCCTTCTTTAGGGCTGACTCCATTTCCCTCTGAGTTGAGAAAAATGACAATTTTGTTTTTTTGGACTAGTAATTTATCCCTCCCCTACCCCACCTCACTTTATGGTTTCATGTGGGTTTCTAGGAATTAATAGGCCACTGTCAAAAGTGGTTTGAGGTTTTAGTTTTTTAGTTTTTTTTTTTCACCAGGGACTGAAGCCAGCTCCTTTGCACTGAACTACATCTCTAGTCCTTTTACTTTTTTCTTTTGGTTCCAGGGATCAAACTCAGGATCTTGCGCTTGCAAGGCAGGCACCAAAACCACTGAGCTGAATCCCCAGACCCCTTCTTTAACATTTTATTTGGAGACTTGGTAAATCCAGACTGGGCTTGAACTTGGGATCCTCCTGCCTCAGCCTTCTAGAGCCCTGGGATTACAGGCACTGCCCAACCTGCATGTTACATTTTGAGTGGCTTGTTCCAGGCTCCTTGTAGCCCTCTTCTACTGGATATTTTTTGATATCTCAGATATCAAAGACTGGATAGAGAGTGTCCCTGAACCTCCTGTTAGGGCAGGAGATGGCAGGAGACTTATTTACAGAGTTCCAAGTATGCCAAGTATCACAAGCTTCATTTGAACTTATCAGTAAAACTTGCAGCCGTGTAAAGTACCTTTTAGGGTGTGCACATTTAAATACACAGGTCCTTCCAAGCTTCCTTTCAGCTCTCTTTGAGGATGGCCCAAGGAGAGAATATGACAGAAATTCTGTGGAAGAAGAATGTCAATTAGCAGAGAAATTGTCCAAATCTCATTGTCTTACAGTACAACACTTTGTTTTTCTCCAGTTCATTGGAACCAAATATAAAGGGAGGAGGGGTGGCGTTGCTTTGTGTGTTCTGTATGTATTTTCCTCCTGCTATTCTGCTGACATTTCAGACTGTGGGCACCACTTATTTTATGTGGTTTGAGGTATTTAATTTGGACCTCTCCATGGGTGGAATGAAATCCAAACTCCTCAGAGGGTTGTTAGTGATGGGGATGTGCACACGGATGGACGCAGTGCTCCAGCGAGCCCTTGGAGCAGCACATTGCTGTTTATCAATCAGAGATGAAGGCTGGCAGATCTGGTCTTATAATGCAAAGTTATGGGAAAATGGTTTGTATGTAAGAGTTGATTTGCCTCCCACTTATCAGGAACATATTGACTATATAAATCAACTTATACATCAAGTAAATAGGAATTCACTCAGATACTGGATGGGTCAGACTTGCTTTCATGAAAATGTTAATCTTTTTAAAAAATGGTATTGTAGAGGTGGATAGAGTGAACAACACCCACCCAAGTGAGCAGAGGGTTACAGGAAACACTGCAGGGGTGAGGACCCCACCAGTACATGGCAGGTGGTCAAATGTTTCACTGACATTTTTCTTTTAAAATTTATAGGGATACTTTTGTTTTATTATTATTATTATTTTTTTAGCAAGTAAGCACATATTTTGGCCATTTCAAAGTCTTTTGAGTTTTAACTCCATACTATAAGGGAAGTAAAAGTTGTGTTAAACAGATTTTTGATAAAGCGTGAGAAGCAGATTACAAGACAGTATAAGATACTGCTAAGAAACTACAAAAGCTGGGATAAGGCTTGTGTGTAGGAAAATTGTGACAGTGAAATTATGCATTTAAAAATGGTGACAGTTTTGACTTCAGAGATCGTAATTCAAGAGCTTATTTGAAGTAGCATGTAAATTATAGACATTTTAAAAGTAGGCGATTATTTAGCATTACTATCTCAGTTCTGAAGTTTAATTGTACAAGTTACAGTTGCAACAAGAAACAACATGACATGCTGTGATTATGCAATTATGACAAGAGTGGTTGGACATAAACTGGGCTAGGATAAACATAGAAATGAACATACAACAGTGTCTGCAATTGCCAGGTATTCAGAAGTTCCCTTATTTTCTTATTGATTATGTCGCTGGAAAATGCATTTCCTCGGTTGTAGGCAATGTAAAGATTGCTTTCTTCTTACACTTGTGAAAGGACATGCAGCGTGCCCAATCTGAAATGGAATCTGAGAAGTTTAATTGGCCGGGCTACCGAAGGCAGGGCTGTCTTGCTCATCTCAGCAGCTCTGGTGGCAGCCAGCACACTACCTTGCACTTGGAAGCCACTCAAGGAGCAATCCAAGGAATTAGCCTAATTAGTTAAGATCTGTAATGTGTTGAAACCTTGAAGAGCTACATTAGATGCAGACACAAGTTTTAATAGATCTGTGTGATAATTTATGAAAAGTTCAGTAATAGGGGTAGGGGTGTGCTCAGTGTGAAGACTCTGGATCCATTCCCCAGCACTGGAGGGAAAAGTTCCATATTATGCCTCAGGTAGGATTTTTAAAATGTTGAAACATGTATATATTTGCCAGGAAAGTAAACATACCAAACATGATGTTCTGAAAGATAACTGGAATTCCTAGTTAGGGGTAACTTAACGTGGAATATACATACTTTCCCCATTTGATAAGTACTTCTTTCTTCATGATTATAAAGGTCTTTATCTTATTTGTCCCAGGGGCTCAGTGGATAACATTACATCATATTTGTAGTGTGGGACATGGTTGTCAAAGACCTTTCATGTCTCCTGTCTCATTGACATTCGGCCGCTGCTTTAGTAATCAGGGTTTTCCATGCTGCGATGTCTCTGAGAGTGTGCTTGGACCAAGGAGGGATGGAGGGGTCCTACAAAAGCTCAGGTAGCCTCAGTTTATTTGTTAGATTCACAGCTGCTCCCCCTAAAATAACTTGAAAAAGAAAGCAGAGCCCTGCCTAGTGCACTGAGCTCCCTCAGGCTGTCTGTATCCCATGGCTCTCTTCAGAAATCTGTTCTCCCCTCTTGGGCTGTCTTTTTTACTTCTTGCTCGTCTGCCAGAAGCCTCTTTCCCCTTCCTACTTTTCCCAAAGCTTTTTCATGTTTTTCTGTTCCACAGATTTTCATCCATAGACCCTCTTGCCTCTTATCCCACCACCACCTTTTGATCGTAAGATGTGGGTGTGTGGGTCTGAATGCACTGTTGAAGTATCTTCACCACATCTCCGAGGCCACTTTCTCTGGGATACTCTCACCTGTCTGCCCAATGGTAGACTACCTGCTTCCAGCCAAGCTTCTCAGGGCCCTCAGGGCCACTCTTGCTGTTGTCCTACTTTGCCCCACAATCTCCTCCCTAATTCCTCCCACCCACTTCTCTCCATCAAGCCTTAGATCTTCCATCACATGCCTGTCTCTGCCTGTTTCACAGGCTCCCACCATCTCAGAAGATGTGTTTATAGCATCCATGAGTCAGTGGTCACATACTTTATATGTTGTTAGAAAAATGGAGTAAGAGCACCCCAAGTTTAGGGATCTTTCTGCCTTTGTTTTCACTTTTGGTTTTACTATGTTATACTGTTGACTTTTAAAGCCTCTTAAGCCATTTAATAATACAGCTGAAGTACTTTGGCTCTTCAGTTTGCTTAGGTATTACATACTCTATTGGATAATAGATAAAGGAAATTTGATGATTATTGTTATTTTTAAAGGTTTGGTCAACAAATCTTGTATAGCATTTCAGAGCTCTTCATAATAACACCATTCAAAAGCTTTATTATACATCAGATTCTACCTGCTAATCATAAAAGTAGAATGTTTATTTAGTTTCATCTTCATTACCTTTTTTCTCCTTTGGCTAAATAGGCATTACTGTAACTTAAACTATATATTTTTTCTCATTTGTTGTGGTTTTACTGCCCTCCATGACAATATAACAAGCTTATAGGACACATTTATGCCAAATAAAAATAATACCTAACATTTTCTTATTTCTTCTATAGGTTTGTAGCCTATAGTGACCTTATTTGTAACATTAGTAGGAGAAAAATGGTAAATTTAAGATGGCTACTGGGAAGAGATATCCTACTGATTTACTAGATATGAATGTGGATTGGCCTTTTTGAAAACCGCACTTCAAAAATAGATCCAACACTGATTATGCAATATCCTGAATGCTTTAGGGCTTTTGGAAGATGCTTACAGCAGAGGAGAGAGAGAATGGCTTTTAAGTAAGAATTCCCTTTCCTTGATGGATCTCTGTTTTATTTGAGTGTGGTAGATATTGCAGTAGTTTCAGTTCATTGTTAAGCCACGTTACGATGTTAGGACTCATTCCGTTTCACTTGGTGACTTATAGCTTTTCCTGCCAAAGCTGAGTAGGGAAAGGAGACTGAGTGTGGATAGTTTTCACTGGAGTGGGGACATTTTTCATAACCCATCATCACAGAAGTAAGACTCAACAACAACCCAAGAGATGTTGCATGAGTCAGAGCCACTACCAACAGCTTCTCCCTCAACCCCAAGATTGACAGAACTCTGCATGTAGTTGTTTATAGCATAGTAGAGCCCTTGGATTCATGTTATAATTTTGCTCATGAGAAGATTGAAAGACCAGGGGTAGAGTAAGGAGATGCTGCAGGCTGAGGTTTGCAGAGTGCTTTTCAGACATGCAGATGTGTCCTGCATGCTGGGGGAACCTGAGCAGTTTTATCTGAACATTGTGCCAGAAGCAATTTTCCTAAGATAATTCTGTAACAGTTGTTACAATTAAAACATTATAAAGGCCAAGTGTGGTGGCACATGCCAGTAACCTCAGCACTGAAAGGCCGAGGCAGGAGGAACTCCAGTTGAAGCCCAGCCTGGTCAATTTAGTGACTTAGCAAGATGCCGTCTCAAAAATTTTAGAAAAGTTTGGGGATGTAGCTAAGTGAAAACCTTGGGTTCAACCTTCAGTACTGCCAAAAAAAATTATAAAGGAATAACCAAAATATATCTCATATCAGATAGATTTTGATGAAGGAATTGATAATCCAGCCACCTCTCTGAGTTCTTGAATATTTGCTGCATATTCATATGTTCTGGTTTTTGTGCCAGGAATCCATGACAATCTAAATACAATTCCCAAAATAAATCTTGCTTTCCTTCATGGCCTCCCCACACCCACCCTGCCCTCCCTCAGGATGCCTTTCCTCCTGTTGTTTCTCTTGAGGTGGAAGCTGTTTCTCAAGTCTCAACTCAAATTCTTCCTCCTCCAAGGAGCCCCTTTTCTGCCATAAGAATGGTTCTCCCTTACCTTCCACAAACTCCTGTAACACTCATTTTATGTTCTTGTTCATTATATGTTATTTATTTACTTGCAGCGCTGGGTTATTGATTTAGGGCCTTACACATGTAGGGAAGTGCTTTACCACAAAACTACACCTCCAGCCCATCATTTTTATACATTTTGTCCCCAGCCAAATGTAAGCCCTTCTCTTATGCATGTCCTCTGAGCCTGAAGTAGACTGTGCTGAATAAGTAGCTATTGGCTGATGGACAGCTGGTCATTGATCTGAGGCTTTGGATTTCTCTTTGAAAACCTTGCTCCCATTTAAAACTGTCTTTAGTCAAATGAGGAAATGTAGTCTGGAGCAAGAAAAGATAATAGGAATTAAATTTTTGTTGTTGTCAGCCAGGGTTAAGGCACCTAATCTTTCTTACTCTGTGTCAGATAATTTATTGAACAAACATTTACTTTCGTTGATGTTGATGACGCTTTGTGTCATCTTGGTGCCTGGCACTGGAGAGATGCTGGAGATAGATAAAAAGCCTGACCCTGCCTTTGTGCAGTTCTTAGTCAAGCAGGAGAACTGACAGCAAACGTAAGATACATAGTGAACAGACCGAGGTGCTCTGGGAGCCGAGATAAGCAAGCACCAATCCTGTCTCAAGGTAGGCTGACAGTTTGCCCCGGTTTCCCTGGGAAAGGCATGGTTTATTCCTGCTGTCCAACACAGTTAATGATATCACCCCTTTACTCTCAAAAAGGTCTCAAGTTGAACAATAAATTATATGGTTCCCCACATTGAGAAATCGTGGAAGCTTCCAAGAGGGAAGTATTTGGGCTGTTGAATGATACATAGGAGTTCTTTAGACTACTGCTTACATTTCAAAAAATATTGGGGGACTAACATTCATTTGACAACTTTTATTTTTTCTCATCTTATAGAATCAGATCAGTTCACAGACAGGCATTTGAGGATAAAAGAAATTGATAAAGTTGTGCATTTCAGGCAGAAGATGTGTGGATGTGGATCAGCAAGGTTGGACTTTCCACATGTAATGGAGAACAGTGTGAGATAAGGCTGATTAACTATGCGACATCTCACAGGTCATACTGTAGAGTTTGGATATTTGCCCAAAATATAAACAGTGGGAGTCACTGAAAGAGCATAAGGAAGGAAGGGCATAATTTACACAACAATTGGTTCTTTCATGAGTGTAGGTAAGAGATTGAACAGGGACTGAGATAGTTGAACAAGTAAAATCAGCTGGACATGGTGGTAAATGCCTGTAACCCCAGCAGTATAGGAAGCTGAAGCAGGAGAATTTCAAATTCAAGCCCAGACTGGGCAACTTAATGGCTTAGCAAGACCTTGTCTAAACAAACAAACAAACAAAGGCTAAGGCTGTAGTGCAGTGCAAAAGCACTGAGTTCAATCCCCGAACTGGGGCGGTAGGGGGTCAGAGAACAAAAAGGACAAGTGAACTCTAATACTAGGCAGGAGATGCTGAGAACTAAATTAATGCCTAAAAGTGGAGAAAGAGGGCAGCCAGTTGAAGGATTTAGAAAGCAGAATTGGTAGCACTCAGTAAAACTGGGTGGAGAGTGTGGTGAAAGGAGTAAAGAATAATCACAGATTTTCTTCATGAATTTACCCACTGGGATGAGGAAGCCAGGCATTGAGAGGGAAGAGTAATTAACTTAGTTAAAATATGTTGAGTTTTAGATGTGCATATTCTCCTACGTGGAGACACCTAGTATGTGACTAGTCTGGAAATTCTAGTCTGGAATTCAGATGAGGTTTAGGATGGAATTACGAGTTTGGGCTCAGCTTTTCCTCAGGAAATCATGTCACAATTTCCATGGTGAAGTCAAATCCCTATCTCTTGCCCTCTTACTACACCATGGACCTCCTTACCTGCACATACTGTGCAATATTGTAATTGCACATTTATTTTTGTGATTCTCTTATTGACATTAATTCTACTCCCCACAACTCTAAGGTCCATAAGGGCAAGATTCTATCTCCTTTTTTTTTTTTTGGTACTGGGGATCAAACTTGGGACCTTGCGCTTTCAAGGCAGGCACTGGCACCCCTGAGCTAAATCCCCAGTCCCTATCTCCTTTTCATCCTTTTGCATCAAAAGGACACCCACCAGACATGGTGGTGCACACCTGTAGTCCCAGCACTAGTGAGGCTGAGGCAGAAGGTCATGAATGCAAGGCTAGCCTGGGCTACATAGTAAGTTCAAGGCTGGCCTGGACTACATATGAAGACCTTATCTCAAACAAACAAACAAACAAACAAACCAAAACCAAAAACAGGACACCTACCACACAATGAGGGTGTAGGACATATGTGTTGAATGAATGAGTGAATGAATGGATGGATGAATGACAGCCTTTTCAAATGTAGTTGCTATTCTGTTTCAGCATGTGATTGCTCAGACAGCATATGTAAAAAAAATTGAAGAATTCTGGGAAACCCCAGCCTTTCAGGATAGAAAAGAAGCAGGAGTACCAGGTAAGAGTAAAACCTGCAGAGAGAAAAGAAAGGATTAAGCAGTGGCATGTTATCAGAATTTCTTTATGAAAAAGCAAAATAATACTGAAGAGGTTTTCCCAAGATTTGTCATCACTGATATTAAATAAAAGTGGAAGCCAGGCCAGATGGCACACACCTGTAATCCCAGTGCTCACGAGGCTGAGGCTGGAGAATTGCTGTGAGTCTGAGGCCAGCCTGGGCTACATAGTGAGTTCAAAGCCAGCCTGAATTACATGGTGAGCCTCTGTCTAAACAACAGTGAAAACAGAGGTGAAAATGTTTGCCATATTAGAGGATATCAAGGTATTTCCTCACTGTTAAAGGAACTATGACTTTTTGGAATTGTAATATATTAGCTTCTGCTGCATGCAGATTTTGGTGTTTTATCATTGTTATTTTGGATGTTTGAAATCTGAGTTCAGCTTTACAGAATTTATTTCAATACTTGATGTAGTAAAAAATTGGAGCCATATTTTGGGAAGATGATGAAACGCCACAATGTTTAATCATTGTGAATTTATGAGTGTGCATATTGATTTATAAGGGGCTAAAACTACATGGTTCTTACATTCCACTAGATGAATAGCCATCCACATGAAGTTGTAACATTATAACAAATGATGGCTAATTGTCTGATTCCAGAAGTGGAGGCTGAGAAGCAGTGTTACTGAGGGTTTGTAGTATAGATAAGGAAGTGTATGGCCAGGCATGCTTGTTCCTTGTTCTTAGTCTCCCCTGAGATACTCAAGCTAGAAATTGTTGGGGAGCATCATAATGTAGTAGGAAAATGCAGGCTTTGGTTGAAACACACTCCATTCCAGGTCCTCCACTTCTAGTTTGGTGATCTTGAATAACAGTGCAATAATTGACAAAGACAATAATAGAAGTTAATATGCTGTTATGGTTTGTGTTTAGATGCCCCCACCCTCAAAGCCTCATGCAGATGAGGTGGGACTTCCTTTTTCAGAGGTAGTTGAACTGGAATGTGTGATGCTGGGGTTAAGGGCCTGTGATTATTGAACCACTAACACTGTGAGTGATTAGTTTAGCACTGCCTTAATCCCAGTAATCTGAATAAGATAAAAAGGGCAGAAAGATGCTGTGAAACCCTCTTGTTGCCTTTGCTACCTTGTGTGAGTCATGTTGTTTCTCCTCTGTGATGTCTGTTTGCCATCCCTCTTTTAGAGCCAGCTGACTACAGGCTGAAACCTCCATGAACTGTAAGCCAAATAAACCCCTTCCCCTCTAACTTTGGGTGTTAGGTATTTTGTCTCAGCAATGAGAGAAAAGTATCTAACACATATGCCTTAAGTGTTTACTCAGTGCCCAGGTTCTATGCCAAGTGCATTACATGCATTATCTTCCTTAGTGCTTGCAACAGTTACTGCTATTATCTCTACTTTTAGATAGGAAGACCTGAGGCTCTGTGTGTTTAGGACTTTGAGCAAGGTCTAGTGACCAATAAGTGGTGGTACTCAGACTGGAATCCAGGCCTGGCCACTCAACTCAATGATCAACTCCTGGCCATTTCTGCACATCCCCCTCCCCCAACTTATTTCTTTTCCCTTTCCTTTCCTTTTCCTTTCCTTTCCTTTCCTTTCCTTTCCTTTCCTTTCCTTTCCTTTCCTTTCCTTTCCTTTCCTTTCCTTTCCTTTCCTTTCCTTCTCTGTCTGTCTTTCTTTCTTTCCTTCCTTCCTTCCTTCCTTCCTTCTTTCTTTCTTTCTTTCTTTCTTTCTTTCTTTCTTCCTCTCTCTTCTTCTCTTTCTTTCTTTCTCTTTGTATTGGGGATTGGGCATATCTATGCTAAGTTTAGTAGATTTTCTTTCTTTCTTTCTTTTTTTTTTTTTGGTACTGGGGATGGAACTCAGGACCCTGTACTTTCGAGGCAGGCAGTAGAACCACTGAGCCAAATCCCCGGCCCTAGGGCCCTTTAATTTTTTTTTTAATTTGAAGTGGGTCTTGCTAAATTGCTAAATTAGCCAGGTGGACTCAAACTTGGACTTCTCCTGCCTCAGCCTCCCAAAGTGCTGAGATTACGGGTGTGCACCACACACCCAGTTTATATCTTCCTTTTTGTGTTTAACAGCATATTTCAGAAATCACTCTGGAACCATATACTAAGTTTTCTCATTGCCTTTTATCACTGCAGAAATTCTGTTGTGAAAATATATCAAAATTATTTATATAGCCATTTCAGTCTTGCTCTACATTGTAGTGGGGAGTGTTTTATTTTTGTTGATAGATTTTATTTGCAAATCAGAGTTAAAAGCAAGATAAACGGACATTATTTTCCATTAACTGTTCCATGCATAGCTAAAAGAACAGAGTTAGAGTAAAAAGCTTTGTGGATGTTTATGTTAGTAGTCTTGCCAGTTTATCTTTGTGGCAGATTCTTAGAAGTGGAATCACTGGGTCAGAGGTTAAATACATTTCAGTTTAGCTAGATGCAGTAGTTTCCTCTTATTCTCCAGGGTATGTTTCAAGTCCCCCAGTGGATGCTTTGAAATACAGACAGTACCAAACTTACCATACCTATGTTAAAATTAAATTTATAAATTAGACAAAGCAAAAGATTAAAATGAACAATTATAATATACTGTAATAAAAATTATCTAGAATTTATGAATTCTTTATCTTTTTAAAAATTTCCATTTAATATTTTTGGACCCTCACTAATATGTACATTGTAAAACCTTTTTCTTTTTGACATTTAATAGTGAGAAATAACACTCCTGTGCAATTTTAATTTGCATCTCTCATCATGATCTGGCTTGATATCTTTCTTTTGTTTATGGATCATTTGTTTTTCTTTTTCTGTGATTGTCTCTTCATTTTTATTGGCCATCTTCATAGAGATGTATTTTTCTTTTATATTAGGGATATTATCCATAATATTTGAGGAACTTTTTTTTTGCAGTTTATCATTTGTCTTTTTTTCTGATTATAATATTTGCTAGATAAATTATTTCCTCTGATATAGTCAGTTTTATGTTTTTCTTTATTGCCTTGTGGTTTTGAGTCATAGTTCAAAAAATTTTCTTTCAGGTTGAAGAGCAATATCATCTAGTAGAAATATAATATAAACCACATATATGAATTTTTAGTAATTACATTTTTAAAAAGTAACAAAAAGTTGGGCCAGGGATTTAGCTCAGTGGTTCTGGCACCTGTCTCGCAAGCGCAAGGTCCCGAGTTCCATCTCCAGTACCAAAAAAAAAAAAAAAAGTAACAAAAAGTGAAATTAATTTTAATAATATATTTAACCCAAGTATCAAAAATATTGTTTTAATAAACAGTCATGTAAAATTGTGGAGATATTTTGTGTTCTTTTTTTCATACTATATTTTAAAGAGCTTTTAACACATCTCAATTTGGTCACTAAACTTTTTCTTGTAAATATTTGATTTGTATTTAAATATCACCGTCATACAGATGCAAAAAGTAAATTCACACAACCAAGTTGTTCCAAGTGACTTGAAAGTTTTCTAATAACTGAATTGAGTATCAGTTTTTCAGTTTCACTTTCAGTTAGGTTAAATAAAATGATGTTCAGTTCTTCAGTCATATTAGCTGCATCTTAAATTTTCATTCGCCATGTATACATAGTGACCGTCTTTCTGGAGAACATAGTTATGTGGAGGTAGAGTCATTCATACTTTCTTTTAGTATTTATGTGCTTTTATCATTAACAAAATTAAATCTATGAACTTATTTTGATGTGTAGTATGGGGAATGAGTCCATTTTTTTCTTTCTGCCACGTAAGTTATGTGAGTATTGCAGTCTGTCTTTACCCACTAATTTGAGATGAGTCACCATTAAAGAATTAATTTCCATAAGTAGTCAGCTGTATTTCCTGTATTTCTACCTTTTCTATTTAATTCTGTCCCTTCATGGTTCACTACCCTACTGTTTTAATTACAAAAAATGAATAATATCTTTTTTTTTTTTTTTTTGGTACCAAGGATTGAACTCAGGACATTGGGGTTGCAAGGCAGGCAGCAGAACCACTGAGCTAAATCCCTGGCCCTGAATAATATCTTTTAATACTAAAACCTTTCATGGTGAGATGCCGTGCCACATCTACCAGATTGGCAGATTTGTTTATATCAAATGCTTGGCAAGGACATGGAACAAGGGAATATGCATATACCACTGAGGGCACTATAAATTGGTACAAAGATTTTGGAAAGAGGTTTGGAATACCTTGTAAAATGGTCTCCCAATTCCCTTAGCCATAAGGTTAGGAAAGCAAGGTCTTACTAGGGCAGGTACTGAGGCTGGAGAGGGAGCAGTTTTGCTTAGCTTCAGTTTGTAATGCCAGTATTACCATTTTTATATAAGTTGGGTTGTGCAAAGGCTGGGAAGCGCTACATTAGAGAAACTCTTACATGTAAGAGTCCATAAAACACTTCATAGTAGTGAAACACTTGGAGCAGCCTATATGTCTATCACCAGACTATTGAACAAGGAAATTGTGGTACATTCATACTGAACAGTAGTGAGGGATGACCTACAAGTGTGTGTGTCATACTGTGTTACTCTTTTACCTTGCTTTTCCACTCCGCATTATGTTTTTGAGTTTCATAATGTGGAGTGGAAAGCCTAATGCTGACTGGAAAAGCAAGATCGAACACTGCATTGAAGCAATATATTGTTTAAGGGTAGATTCATTCATATGTGGGAATACTATTCAAAGAAGCAAGGGAATGATTAAAATGCAAGAGGATAGTTTATACTTCTACATTGAAGGCTAAGTTGTACTTGGGATGCATACAAAACTTCAAGAGTGCTTGTGATGATCTGTAGGTAGGTACATAAATGTTCGTTTTGCTTTTATATACTAAAGTGTGTATCTGTAGTTATTTCATAACAAAAGAAAGCCAGCAGTAACAAAAATCCAGACATAGGCATAAACTAACCAAAACTCAATTAAATTAATGTTTGAGAAAAATTCCTGTCAGGAGATACTTGGCTCTTTTTGTTTCTTTTTTGGTGGCAATGCATTTTTAGTTGTTATATGAAATATTGAAGGCAGAAATTTGCTTTTAAAGTTGAGTCAAACAGCAAGAAACACATTATTGTATAGTGTACACATAGCATTGACTGTTACATCACCCAGAACAACTACAAGTAGTGTCCTTGACCCTTTGCCAGTAGTAATTTTATTGGTACTAATTGTGCAAAATATCATCTTGGCCAATTTTATATTTTATTCAGAAAGATTCTTTTTTTTTTTTTTTTTGTGGTACTGGGGATCAAACTCAATACCTTGTGCTTGCTTACAAGGCAGGTACGGTGCCACCAAGCTAAATCGCCAGTCCCCAAAAAGATATTTTTGAAGCACGCTTTTATTAAGTATAATTATGTGCCAGATGTAACATGTACATTAACGCATTTAATCTGAAAAACAGTTTCATGAAGAGGTAGATCTGGTCTTCCTTTTACAGATTAATAAACTGATGATACTTAGAGAGGGTAAGCAGCTTGTCCAGAGTCATACAAGAAATACATGATATGATTTCAATGGAGGTTTTTTCCTGTCCATTTTTTGTCTCTTTTTAAAAATTTGGCACTGGGAATTGAACCCAGGAACTTACGTATGCTACAACAGTGCTGTATCACTGAGCTAATCCAGGTTTATCTGGCCCCACAGGGTATAGTCAAAATTTCTGTTCCCAAGTACTGTATCTTATTAAGAACTTCAGGTACTGATCTATCCTTTTGTCAATGGCAGCATTCTTTTTTTTGGTACCAGGGATCGAACTCAGGACCTTGCGCTTTCGAAGCAGGCGGGAAACCACTGAGCTAAATCCCCGGCCCTATCCTTTTGTCAATCCTTGGAAGTTTTTTTTTTTTTTTTTTTTCTTCCCCTGGAAGTTTTTATTTCTACTCTTCTCCTAACGTTTCAGGGAGGGAAATCTTTGACTATATTAGTACAATTCTTCACAATGCCTAAATGTGTATGGCACCACATCTGACTTTCTAAGTGATTTTTTTCTTATTCATTTTTTAGTTTTCATTAGTACATGTGTGTAGCACATAATGACTATGATATAAGATCTTGCCATGTTCTTCAGGGTGGCCTTTAACTCACTATGTAGCCCAGCTGGTCTTGAACACACAATCCTCCTGCCTCAGTCTCCAAGAGTTGAGATTTCAGGTATAAGTCACCATGCCCGGCTTTCTTAATTTTTAACCTCTGTTTTAAGTTTTCTTCTCTTTAGTACCATAAGCAGTTGTTCTCTACTCCTCTGACTTCCATGTATTTGCTGGCATTAAAGAATTTGGTTCATTGAATGGTGGTAAACCTGTCTGGGTATCTTTGTTTTCTCATCCTAAAATCCTTTGTTTTGCATCCTTAAGATTACCCTAAACTCCAGAATCTCTCTTGGGTATGCCTGTGCAAAACCTCTGCAGCCCATTTTCTCTTGCATTAAGATTCTTTGTGTGGCCAGGCACAATAGTGCAGGCCTGCAATCCCAGCTACTTGGGAAATAAGAGGATCACAAGTTCAAGACCATCTTCACAGAAAATAAAAAGGGCTGTTAGAGTGAGGCCATGGGCTTAATCCCTTCTACTGTAAACCAAAACAAACCCAAGCCCCCAGATAATATGTATCTATTTCTCCAGCTTGTCAAACCCCACTTTTTTGTATCTTGGGTTTTGAAGGATAACCTATGTACCTCAAGTTGTAACAGCAAATTAGATTTATTTGCTGGTGTTTCCTCTGTGTCATTATTTAGCAGGTTTTTAAATCAGATTCAGCACTAGGAATTGTTACTATGCTGTGAAGTTACTATCTCCACAGTCCCCCCATTCCTACTACCCCTTCCTTCTAACTGGTGTTTTCACAAGAAAATGCAGCTGATGCAGTGGACAGGGTGGAAGGAGAATTCAGTTGAGCATTTGGTTACTAGGGAACTTGGTTTGCTTAGAAATTGTGATTAATAAAAGTTACATCAAAATCACAGCAGAATTGCTTGCGGTCTCTGTCCATTCCTTTTTAGATTGGTACCCCTCTAGCATTGGAGCAGGCGTAAGCTCCTATATCTACTCCATCTCTTCTTTAGGTGCTGTTTGATTTGCTGATTAAGGGAATCAACTTGGTAAAAAAGCTTTTTTAGGAGCCGGGAATGTAGCTCAGTGGTAGAGTGCTTGTCTAGTATCCCCAAGGCCCTAAGGTTAATCCCCAGTACCATAAAAAGAGAGAGAGAGAGAGAGAGAGAGAGAGAGAGAGAGAGAGAATAATACTGAAAGTGATGGGTCTCTGTTTATCTGGACTTCTTTTTGTGCTTCTCCATGCCCCAGTGGGATAGTTATAATGACACTGAAGCCATGTTTTTATATTTCTTCTATTTTCATTATGTTTGAGTTTCTGCCAAGTTTGCTTTACTTCAGATATCCAGGAAAATACCTAAATACCTTCTCATAGTATAATCTCAAAAGAAAGTTTTGTGATGCCCCATGTGAAGATAAAATCTCTTACATGTGTTTTGATTTTTCACTTTTTTTAATTATCGTATCTCAGACTAACCAAATTAAAAATGAATGAAATTTTCATTTGGAGAATCAAACTCATACAGTTATCAAGGAAATAAAGTAAGTATATACAGAAGTGAAACACATATGAGATTCATCTTGAGCATAGGTGTGAAATCCCAGCTATTCATTAGACTGAGGCAGGAGGATCTCAGGTTCAAACCCTGCCTATGTAAGACCGTGTCTCAAAATAGAAAACAAAAGGGGCTAGGGATAGAGTTCAGTGTGAAAGCCCTTGTTTCAATTCAGTCCCAAGTACCAAGAGACAGGGAGGGGAAGGGTCATCTTGGTTTTCTACTGCTTGCTTAGATCATGTATTAACAGTTTTGGGACTCTTCTTTAGATCTTAAATATCAGTCACAAATGTGGTATTAGAGTGAGGGCAAGAAAGTATTATCTTTGATGATAAATGTCTTTAATATTTATCATCAAATAGTATAGTTTGAATCATACATCCTGAAGACAGCAAGACAGCCTTACAATGTAGGCAACCGCATTTTGAATTTTTTCCTCCACCTCCTCTTCCTCCTGCTCCTCCCCCTCTTCACCCTTCTTTTCCCCTCCTCCTCCTCCTTCTCCTCCTCCCCTTCCCCTCCTCTTCCTCCTCCTCCTTATTTTGCATAGTGTTGGTGATTGAACCTAGAGCCTCAAAAATACTTAACCAAGTGCCCTACTGTTGATCTATATCCCCAACCCCAGAATGGTTTTTCTGATTGTACCTTTAAAAGACTCTCCAAGGACTTGAGCTGTTCTCTGTCCCTTACATTGTGCTTTAATAGGCCTGCTGCACATGAAGAGAAAGGGAAGCTTGTGGAAGACTTGGTCTGAATTTGGATGCCTTCATCACAGTAAATGGGTTTTGTCCTTTTGATTGCCCCCCCATCTCTCTAAGGAGTTGAGTCTTTGATATGGAACTAACTGTGGCTATAACAATTTTACGTATCTGAGATGATTGGGAGAAAATTAAATAGGTACCTAAATGCTATTTCCCATAATTGAATGAATATACAACTACATTTGTCTGGTAACATTTAATTTGAAAAACTCAGAAAATCTCTCAGGTAAGGTTTTCTTCCTCAGCTAAATGAAACTTTCCCCATGGGTCACATCCTGAGCTCTGCTCCATCTACTTAGTACAGTGTGTGCATCTGTTAAACACATGAGTGCGTGCTAGTCCAGAAATCCACAAACACTCTTTTCCCTCTGAAGCAAATAACATACATTGTCTTGGGTTATTTTTTATTTTTTATTTTTTTGCTTAATTCTTTTATTGGGACATTTTAGGTATATAGTACGTTTACATTTATCATTGGGTGCTTGTACCTTTACATGATGCATCTTCGTTCTTATTTTTTCCCCATTCCCTGTGCTCCCTTCCCTATTTACAAAGACTTTGTTTCCATTTTTTCCTTTTCTCATAATTTTTCCTTTCCCTTCTTCCCTTTCCCCTTCCCCTCCCACCACCCCTACCTCTTTGAACCTTTTCCTATTTCAAATTATCAGTTATTCATTTTAATCATTTTAATCCTTATTTACACTTTCAGTTTCTCACACTAGAGAAACTTCAGTATTTACACGTGTGTCCTATTTATTTCACTTTAGAGTATGGCCTCAATATACATCCATTTAGCTATAAATGTCTCTAGTTTCTCATTCTTTATGGCTGAGTAGTACTGCATTTTATAAAAAAACCACATCTTCTTTATCCAGTTTCCAGTTGATGGGCACTTGGGCTGTTTCCAAGCTTTAGCTATTACAAACTGTGTCACTATAAACATGGGTGAGCATGTATCGCTGTGGTATGATTCTTTTAATTCTTTGGGGAAGATACCCAGTAGGGGAATAGCTGGGTCAAATGGGACCTCTAGTCCTAGATCTTTGAGGTATCTCCATACTGATTTCCACAGTGGTTGCACCAGTCTTCACTCCCACCAACAATGAAGAAGGGTTCCTTTCTCCCCACACCCATGCCAGCATTTGTCTTGGGTTATTTTGGTAGCTTTAATCTCTTACCTGTTTACCTTTGATGCACCATGCCTATTGTAGGAATGAAGGACAAAGTTACAGGGGCATTTAAGGAAATGTAACAGATCGCTAGCAAATCTTTCCTGGTTAACGGGATGTCAGATGAACATTATATTTAACATAGCTATTCATTCTTCTTTTTATCAAGAATAAAAATACTCTGAAATAAAAGATATCTTGGTTGCATAATAGTCAATGATAAACAAGGAGCAGTCTGGAGAAACCTCAGGGTCTGATTTTTAGTACTGCCTGGGCATACAATCTCATCATACATGGGTGAATGTGTATCAGTTGAAGAAGAGACCCATTACCTTCCACTGTCAGAGGTTAGAAACTGCTGGTGGGCATAGGGAGTCTGGGTTTTTATTTTTAGTTTTTGTTAACCTAACCTCTAACTTTGTTACTTCAGATGGCTGACACACGACAGAGCAGTTGGAGAATTAATAACTCAGTAATACTGAGATTAGGCAGCTAAGAATGAGAAAAGTGTCCTAACTAGAAATGGTAGCAATTCAGTACAGTATTTCCTTGCTGAGTAGGTAGATGACTCAGTACACTTGGTAAAACATTAAAATTGCTCTATTAAAACTGGAAAGTGTGTAAGTATTATTATTACATCACAGTGGGGAATAGTTTATTTTTGTTGGTGGTGGTTTATTTGCAAATCAGATATAAAGCCTGAAAGGAAACATTACTGTTCATTAACCTGACAGCCGAATGAACAGAAAAGGTGAGTGAGTTGATTCTGCCGCAGCAGCCCAGGGCTTGGAAGGTCTGTGTTAATGGGCGAACCCTGCCCCCAAAGAGACTTTTGTACCTGTCACTGGGGCCTGTCAGTGAGAAATCACTGCTCTGCTGGACTTTTTAATGCCTTGATTTTTTGTTTATTCACCATTCGTTATATTGAATCCAGATCAACAAAGGATTGTTATTTGGGTCATTTGCTAGGACTTGGAGCTTTGCAAAATTGATCTCTAAATTAAAATGCTTATTATCAAGGAAGAATTTTTGTCTGTGTTAGAGGGAGGAATCCTGCATAAGCACTTGGAAATGGGAATAGTTACCAAGCTGCTGCTCACAGGGTAGACTGTGAAGGCCTGTCCTCCTGAAGACTACCATCTACTGGGGATAGTCTGACATTTAAAAAAGCAGTTGTAAGACTGGTCAGATTTCACCACCTTTTCTCCTGCATCCCAATCTGATGAAGTCTCATGCATAACCAAAATGGCAAATTAGGGTCCTTTTATTTAATTCTAACAGTACACCATCAGAAAAGTTTAGAACAAAGACAGTGCCTCAATCACATGGCCATTATTATAGTGACCTAATGGGTTTCGATCTCAGCATTGTTTCTATAGGAGGCTGCCAAGAGTTATTTCAAGCTAAGAAGATGAAAGATGGGTAGTTTCCAATACTACATATTCTGTTTAGCACTTTTTGTTTTCATTCTTGCTCGGTGTTCAAAGAAAGTTTCCTGTGGCATGTTTTGTAGTGTTGGGATGGCCTTGGCCAGCAGTTGGCTAACATAGGGTGGGATCTTGTCATGGTTTCTTCTTGGTCCAAATGAATCACAGCTGAAGAACACAGAAACCAGCTGTTTGTTCTTTTCAATGAGTAGATTCTTCTTACATTGCATTTGATTATGATCTTTACCTTTTGTAGAAAGAAATCACCTCGTAATTAATTGGGGAGGAGGTAAATGAAATGAGGTAGCGATGGAATGTTTGTGGGGTGCGTAATGTAGGCTTGAGGGAAGGGAAGAGAAGTCTGCAGAACATGACCTCCATGTGGATTTTTAATACACGTGCTCTTTCAGGTATCCAATTAGGATAGAGAGTCATAGTAGATCTTGGTGAATTAAAACAGGAAAAAGAAGTAAGAAAATGATCTTCACTAAGTGGTAGAACTCGGTCATGAATTATGAGCTCCTTACAGAACACTTAGTGACAGCTGACAGAGAGGACTTTGGTCTACGTGGTGTACCCCATCTTTGTAGCCCATCTTCTTCCTGGCATGGTGCTTGGTACACGGTGGGCCTGGACAACTGCAACAGATGCATGGTAAATTGAATTTAGTGTTGTGGTAGCTCCAGGGGCTCTGAGTATTCATTGTTTCATTTCCCTTCTCTGTAAGCTATACCCTCGGTTGGCCTTGCTCTTATTTATGCTCTTTCAGCACTGCAGAGTACTATTAGCAGAAAAAAATCAAAACATTTATATAAATTTGTGTAGTATCAGGCAAAGAAATATAGCAGAATAAGGATAAAGTATGAAAAATTGACAAGCTTATGAGAAATAGAAGAGATATATGAGATGTGTTTTATGGTAAAGAAGGTATAGGGACAATAGGAAATTTATTTTTTCAATATGGATTAAAGTATTTGATCTGAAATTTTAAAATATAGTATAGTATACTGCAAAGTTCTTCTTAAAAATTTATTGTTCTGGTTATTTAAAAAAACTGTGTTAGATAAAAGATCTATGGGTAGTTTGTCTAGAAAATATGGCTTTGGAAACACTGTCCTGATAATTGTATAGGTGAAGAAGTTTCAAGAAGTTAGAATTTATCTGGGGAGGCTTATGTTGAAATACAGGTTTTTTTGGGGGGGGATCAATATCTTCAATTTTATGCTTTTATACTATTGAAGATTTTGGATGATTTGATCAAATTTGTAATAGCACAAGAAATATCACTGATGGTTTAGCATTGAAATAATAGTGACAGCCTGTTGGCTTCCAAATGGACATATTGCTGTAAAATAAAATGAATTACAGTGGATTTTATATGGAGAGGTTGATATTACACAAGAACCTGTAGTCAGTTTTCAGATTTTTCTTCTAATTTATTCTTTGCATTTATTTTATTAGGTATAATGGAAGGTTAATTTGCCAAAAATATTTCCCCCCTATATCTCTGTATCAAATAGAGTTGCTTCTCTTGGGCAGTTCTAAAATCCTAAATAGATGATTTAAATTAAAACTTCCAGTTTGTAGAAAATGCCTCATTGATTTTCTGTTTACTGCTAATATTTGTTTAAATGTGACTTAAGAGAAAGTTTGTGGTGAAATGCAAGAGTCTTTGAGGTTGCATCTAGTTTCCAGGTTTTAGCTTTTAAATGGGCTTGGAAAACCTGCTGGCTTTTCAAGTCCCCAGTGAGCTCTTCTGCCAGTGGACTGGAGGATGCTACTCCCTTATTAATGACTTGCGAAACAAGAATATTTATTTATTCTTTGCAGTAACGCATGGCAACTGACAGCTTTCCATGCTACTTTCAAATTAGGGTGTGGGGAGTGCTGTCTTTTCCTTAAGCCATCATAATTAAAGAGTATTGGTGTGTGCATTCCTTCAGAGGCTTTCAACTTCTCTTTCTTTTGTCATAAGCTGAAAGTTAGCTTCAGTCCACCAATTTGCCTCACAGAGTTCTTCTGTGAGATATGAAACTTATTTGATCATCTCCTGGTATTAATACTATGGCTAGGATACCTAAAATTGTGCGAGGTGATTGTATATTTTGAAATTTTTTGATTGAACTATTCATTGTCCAGTAAAACTGCAGAGAAACTAGAAGGAAAAGATTTTGCAATCTACTTTTGCCTTTATTGTAGAAGTACAGATAGCTTTTTTTATATGATGGATTCTATATTGAAGATGCTAATATTGGGTGGTTTTATATTTTTCTTGTTTTTAGTTATTCTACCTCCATAGCCCAGATTTAAAAAATATTACTGTTAAATAAAACAAAGATTTTCTTAGGAAATGATGAAGCCAGGTTTAATTACTACTTGAATGGAAGATGGCATTACCACCCTCCTTTTTTTTTTTTTCCTTTTTCTTTCTTTCTTTTTGAGACAGGTTGGGCTCAAACTTGACATCCTCCTGCCTCAGCCTCTCAGAGTGCTGAGATTACAGGCATGTGCCATCAAGTCTGGCTCATCCCACTCTTTTTTTTGTTTTGTTTTTTGGTACTGGAGATCAAACTCAGGACCTTGCGCTTGTGAGGCAGGCACCGGAACCACTGAGCTAAATCCCTGGCTCATGTTTCCATGTTTGAAAATGACCTCACAGGTGGTAGGCATCCCTTAGGAAGAGTGTAAGGAGGGTAAGCAAAATCTAGGTACTTCTTTATTTGCTTGATTCTTAAGGAAACACAGTAATAATAAAATGAAGAAATCAAAACAAAAATGACATACAGATCAAACACATGAAACCAGAAGAATGTTAATTCCAGAATGTTAATATCCAGTCTGTGAAGTCCTGCCTGTTGATATTAAAAGTGGTCTGTAAATCTGGCCCTGAGATTCCCTGTAGCCATATAAAAGAAAGAAACACTATCACTTGCAAGATTCAACTATGAGACAAAAATATATCATTGCTTTGGATCAGTGCAGATGTTCCTGCTATTCCTACAGGGAAAATTTCTCATTGTGAGGGGACACTGAGTATTGACAGTTTAACTTTGGTGGAGAAAACATGCATGTCTTCCCAAACCTTTCTAGAAATCATTCGATTCGTGAGTGCAGGCAGGGAGCAATGCAGGATACCACAGTTTACACAGCTAGAGGAATTAACTCTCAGGATACAGTCAACCTAAGACCCCCCAGGGCAAGAGGAAGAGATCTAATCTGTGCTGCTCTTTCTGTCATCATATGCTTGGTGGACTCGTGTTGAGGGGGGCATCCTGCAGGGTCTCCTGTGAGCACCTTGTACATTTCTTAAGAAGAAAAAGGAGGGAGTGATGGAGGGCTCTCTGTGTATGTTGCGATGTATATGTATGCACATACACGACAACATGTATGTGCAAGAAATTCTTAAGACATGAATATTTGTCATCAAATTCCAGAGGTAGAGCTTATCCTTACATCTCCATAAAAATTATGTAGTGTATTTGTACTCAATTCTAGTTTATTCTAACTAAATCTTAAGGTATTAAGAATGACTGAAATAAGGGAGTGAGTGGTTGCTTTGGATTAGCAGATATTTCTTGTAGTAACATGTTAATGATGCCAGAGTTGGTTTTTTAGGTTCATTGATGTGTTTTAAATCTCTGGAATATTTCTTTCTTGTTTTGATCAGCTCCAGAGCATGGCAGCAAACCTCTGAGGTGTCTGTGGTCAGACCTGACCGTGCTGGGGGAGTCTGAAAAGTACCCAGTAACCTGAGGCGTTGAGTTAGGGGACACAGTGGGCTCTGTGTGTGTGTGTGTTCCCGAGAGAGATATAAGAAACGAAGTGGCAGGGCATGCTACCTTTGCCCTTACTCCTAGAGCCTCGTAGAAAGGTATCTTTACCACTGAAAATGTGGCCATGTGTATAGCTGGGGCATCTTCAGGACTGTTTTTCCATTTTTACTGTGACAAGAAAGTTGAAAGGAAAAGAAGGAAGGAAGGAGGAATCTCAAAGCCAGAGAAGAGGAACAAGGAGAGGTTATTCTGCCTCAGATTTGCATGTTTTCCTGAAACATATATCCTTCACTAACACACTGCATGGGCCACCTCCTTCCTATAAGTAAATCCAAGGCACCACTCTGTACCCCTGTGTGATTTCTAAATAGCACGATGCTGATGGAAACTCAAGGGCCTTTGCAGTAGAATATGTAACTGGAGAAGTGCAGTGTCCCCATATCCCTAAGCACATATTGAATTAATTTGATTAGGCCCTTGGAAAACTGCCTTTGGGCTGCCTCTGGAAGCGACGACAAACATTATTCAGCAGAATCCTCATTGAGCACTGCACTTAGTGGGAATTACTGTGTCTGTGAACACTAAAGCTTGGTCATGTAAACCTGAACCAAATGGAAGCGTTCTCCTGGTAGAAAAATGGTATCAGAAAGGCAAAATCAGAAAGTCTGCCCAAACTGTGGATTTGGCAATAAATCTTCCAAGTTCATGATCTAATTTTATTTTCTTACATATAGCTTTGTTTAGCACCCCACATTGACTTGCTTACATTCTTTCCCTCTCTCCTTCCTTTCCTCCTTCCTTCCTTCCTTCCTCCCTTCTTGCTTCCTTTTTTTTTTCTTTCCTTTGAGACAAAATCTTTCTAGACGATCCAGGCTGGCCTCAAACTGGCCACCTCCTGCCTCAGCCTCCCACGTGTTAGGATTACAGGCCTGTCCACCACACTCGGTAAGTGACTTGCTTTTTGTTAAGATTGTTCCTTTGTTAAAATCTTGGAAAACTATTTGCAGGTTTTATGATTCAGTAACTAAAACTGATGATTCTGATTCCTAATTTATTGATTCTTTTGGCCATTTTAAAGAAGCATAAAGGGATTTATTAGGCAGAAATTTAAAAGTACACCCTCAAAGAAATAGAATATGGGTCCTTAAGAGAGAGAAGTGTGCTACAGTTTGCATCTGGGAATATGTATGTGTTTGCCTGTCTTTGAATCATTGATGTAATGTTTTCTCCATCCCTCTGTGTGGCAGGGAAGCAAGGCACCTATGCTTCTATTATCTCATTTTTTAGCCCTTGAGATAATTTGTTTTGTTAGCTCAGAGGTGCATGTGAAGGAAGTCAGTACTTCTTGAACAATGTGATGTGAGAATTGCAGAGTATCTTTTCCTACCCTCCTAAAACCTGACACTGGACTAACCAGAAGAGTTGAATTGGCCGATTGTGTGGAGGGAGGGGCCCTCCTATCTTGTTTTTATTTTAGAAATGGTAGGGCGTACATTCATATGGTTCTTTCTGACTCCCCCGGGACCTGGCACTGTTCTAGGCATTGAACCATGGTCGTTAAGTAAAGTGTAGGATCCTGGATTAGAGATGGACATGGGTATTCAAAAGAGCTTTATGTGATTAAAGAATACTAACCAGGAAGGCAAGAGGCAAAGATCCTACTGTTGGCTTTCCTGTCTATTAGAAGTGTGACCTTGATAAGTCACCTAGCCTTCTTGGACTTACTTTTCTTGTGACTCATGACTAGATAACGATGGTCTAAACTTGTTTTCAGATTTTAGAACAATCAGAACCACCTAGGCAGCTTATGGAAATGACAGTTTCTGGGCTTCACTAGCAGCTGTTCTGTTGCAGGAGGTCTGAGATAAGCCCAGGAGTGTTCCTGTCTTGCATGTTCTGTTCTGATGGGGGTGGTCCGTGGCCCACATGATGAGAAACACATGGCAGGGTCAGTGCTTTCCAAACTGTAGGAGGTGACCCATTAACAAGTCATGAAGTCACCTTAATAGATTATGAAAATGAAACAGAAGAGAAAATATCGCAGGTATCATGGAGTGGAGATCAGTAAAGTTAAAAGTAACTGGCTCCATTTTTAGGTATCTCACTTCCAAGTACTGTATCTTGAAAAAATAGTCGTGCCCACTCCCTGCCCATTGACTTCAAATGAGAAAGAGAGATTTAGAGCTCATCTTTCTCCTGTAGTGCTGATTATTTCAAGAAGGTGAATTTACCTGTCCAAGGGCTTTTGATACTTATGGTGTCACCTGAGCTACCACAGGACAGACATGTTGAGTCCACCATTGAGAAAGAAACTTTCTCAGTGCGATAAAATATAGGAAGGTCATTCCTAAGTCTTCTCTTCAGGAATATACAGTACTCTCTCCTCATACATGGTTTTAGTTACCCGTGATCAACTGTGGTCCAAATATATTAAATGTATAATTTTAGAAATAAATAACTCTTAAGTTTTAAATTGTGAGCTATTCTGGTTAGTGTGATGAAATGTTGCACCATTCTGTTCCATCTTGTCTGGGGTTGTGAATCATCCCTCTGTCCATTGTATCCAAGCTGTATACTGTATCCACCAGTTAATCATTTAGTGGTTGTGTCTATTACCAGAATGATAATTGTGATATTGCTGTACTTGTTTATGTAACTGTATTGTGCTCAATAATAGTGCCAAAGTAATAGAGTAGTAATGTCTATTACCAGAATGATAATTATGATATTGCTGTACTTGTTTATGTAACTTTATTGTGCTCAGTAATAGTGCCAAAGTAATAGAGTAGTAATGCTGTACGTGCAATTGGATATGCTGAAAAGAAGCTGTGAAAATGCTTCCTTTAAGTGAAGAGGGGAAAGTTCAAGAAAATAATTTGAAAGATAAAAGCTGGGTGTGGTGGCCCAGTCCTCTAATCCCAGCATTGTGGGAGGCTGAGGCATGAGGATTGAAAGTTTCAGCCGAGCATTAGCAATTTAGCAAGACTCTGTCCCAAATAATAATAACAATGATATAGTTCAGTGTGAAAGCCCTGGGTTCAATCTCTGGTACCATAAAAATGAAAAGAGAGAAACCCAGACTTTTACTTGTCACATAATCATTTATTCAATATATTGTTACAATTTTTCTGTCATTAGCTATTGTTAAATATTTATTATGTTTAATTTATAAATTAAACTTTATCAGATGTATGTATGTATACGAAGAAACATAGTCTTTATAGGGTTTGCTACTCTATAGTTTGGATTTTGTTTGGCCTCAAAGGTTCATATGGTAGAACTTGGCTCCCCAGTATGACAGTATTAAGGTGGTAGAACCTCTAAGAGGTGGGGTCTACTGGAAGATGACTAGGTTGTTAGGGAATTGCCCTTGGAAGGCATTAATGCTGGCCTTGCAGGCTAGTTGGCTCTAGTGAAAGTGATACCACCTTAAGTGCTCGACCCCTTCTGCACTTGGGCTGCTCTCCTTTTTGCTTCCTCGTGTTGTGTGGCAGCCAGTGGGGTCCTTGGCAAGGCAAAGCCTCATGCTCTTCGGCCTCCAGAGCTGTGAGCTAAATAATATTATTTTCTTTATGAAGTACCTAGCCTTAGCTAAGTTGTTATAGTAATAGAAAATGGACTAATGTAAGTACTAGTCATGGTTTTAGGGATCTTCTGGGGGCCTTGGAATGTGTCTACTGCAGATAAGAGGGGACTACTGTAACAGGAAGCCCTTCTTCTTTTAACGTAAAACAACTTAGATAACATATAAATAACAGTTCCAGACCACACAGATTGCCAGGAATAAACTATATTTTCATAGGAGCAAAAGTGTCTTCCTACAGATATGGTTTATTGAAAGGTGATTGCTCCTAGCACTCGCATGCTCTCTCTCTCTCTCTCTCTGTCTCTCTCTCTCTCTCTCAGTATTTGCTCAATAAATATTTTTTTGGATGAAGGCCCTCTAAAGCGACTTTAATTCTAAGATGTTACATAAGACCTTTTTTAAATTTATTAGATCATTTGTTTCTTTTCTTTTTTTTTTTATGGGTAACGGGGATCGAACTCGGGACCTTGCACTTGCTAGGCAGGCGCCAGAACCACTGAGCTAAATCCCTGGCCCGATCATTTGTTTCTTGAAGGAATCATATATTTTAATATTTTGTTTTCATTATAGTAGATGTTTTAACTTAAGAGAATGACAGTGGAAAAAGTGAAGTTTTCTGAAAAGTAATTAAAATGTTAGATTGTGAGGCAGATAGCAGAAGTCAATTTAATTTTATTTATTATGTATATGCACATGTGTCTGAATGGGATGTCTTCAAAGTAGCTTTGGTGATTTTTGTACTAAATCCAAAGATCTTGCCATTGCATGCAAACGAACAAAAACCAAGCATATTCACCATGAAACAGTTTTAGAACTCTTCCTTTGAATTTCCTTTCAGAAGTAGGTATGATCCTCAATGAGAAAACCAGTTTCATTACTTAGTGGTTATACCCCATTTTTATGAACAACGGCATTACACAGCATGATTGCCTTCCTTATTTTGCTATCTTGGCTCTGAGTGCTTATTGGTTGTTTCCCAGCTTCAAATACATTTTCTAAGAATGACAGTTTGCTGCACCCGAGCTACTGGAATGGGACATGGCTCTGAATGCTGTTCAGCAGGACCAGTTTCAAACCTATGCAAGCTTGGTCCCCTTTTCATGTGTTCCTGGAGGAAGTGCTAGATTCTAAAGATGACCACTTGGAAAGGCCAGTGTGCTTTTATGTGAAATTTCTGAAGCTTCCATTTTAAAATAAAAATTGGGCACACTTAACTTGATGATTTTTTTAAAAAATTAATTTCACCCATTTCATTGGCTCATTTTTATTTATTTATTTATTTGTTTGTTTGTTTGTTTGTTTGTTTGTTTGTTACCGGGGATCGAACTCGGGTCCTTGTGCTTGTGAGGCAGGCAGCGGAACCACTGAGCTAAATCCCCGGCCCAACTTGATGATTTTGATTGATGGTTGCCAATGAAAGATCTGGAAACTTGAGATGGGAATTAGGCCAGTTAGCTAGTGACAAGGACCTGAATGGACCTTGTGTATGATTCCTTCAAAGAGTGAATGATGGAATGAATGAATGAATGTGTGTGTGTGTGTGTGTGTGTGTGTGTGTGTGTGAGAGAGAGAGAGAGAGAGAGAGAGAGATCCAGTTCATTTATGCTTTGTCCTCTTGTTTTTGGCTCAACAGTGTGTGAGCAGTGAAAGGGAAGGGTGACTGCCTAGGGAAGGCAAGGCATGCTACAAACTAGGCGGATTACTGTCAGAACCCTTCTCAGTGAAAAGAAAAGCTTCATATAAAGAATATGGCCTTTGCTAGCTAAGGAAAAACAGTCAAAATTTAGAGCTGCTTCCATAGCGACAATGCTAATTTTTAAGTACAGTGAGAGCCTAAGCACACCCTTCCCCTAAAGACATCCCTGTGTCAAGATAGCGCTCAGAGTGATTGCGGAATACTTAGGAAAGCTTTTAATTTGAAATTTTTCCCTTAAGGAAAACCTATTTATTTTATATTACTGATAAAGTAAGATTGCTGCAAATTATAGGCATGAAAAATTAAGGTTAGGATTACTATCCTGATTAAAACAGTTTAAGCAGGGGTGTAAAATTTGGAAGTTTTAGTAGTTATCATGAAATAAATTCTTATTCATGTATAATCTAATTTTAGATCTTTGAGCTCAAAATATAGAATTAATAAATAAAAGGGAAACTTCAGTTATCCATGTGTCTGATCTGAATCAGGGAATTTCAGACATTGAAATGCTATATTCTCCTTTAACCTCCATTCCTAGTAACAAAAATTGCCACCTCCCATCTCAGAAAGGTAAAAGCAGGTGTTTTCTTATGCAGTGTCTGGTGGAGAGACCACTAGATGAGTTTGGGCAAGAAGGTATAATGGACTGTTGAAAGAAGGCCGGGCTCAACAGGTGACCAAACATCATTGCACACCATGTGTGAGGATTGGCCTTTCTCCTCTTCTCCTGTGTCTCTGCTTGAAAAGTTGAGTAAGGAGGTGATGTCTCCTGGTGGGCATTCACAGCCTTGCCTCTCTCAGCCTATTCTAAGCCAAACAAGTGGCTGACTGGTTTGGACTGTTTCCCTTTCTGTGAAGAGAGACTGGCCCTTCTGGAAACTCTTGCTCATAGATCCTGTCTCTTTTATTATGGCTGGGTGTTAACCAAGATGTTGGTCCACCACTGTGATGATTCAGAGGAAAGGACCTCCAAAAGGGTTATCATGACTTTTTCTGCTGCTCTGGGACTTGCTGGACTCAGCTGTTTGAGATGATTAAAGTTTTCTCTGTTGGGCTTATGAAATGGCTCTCAAATGACTCCTCCCATGCCCAGAAATTGTGATCAAGAAATAAGAGTACCTTTCTTCTATAGATTTATTTATTTTGCACATAGATTTTTCTTATATAATGTCCAGATCTGCAGGACTACATGAGGCTGGGCAGCATGAGGCCCAGTGAGGAAGTCAGGGACTGTTCTGGTCCATAGCCTGACCTTAGGGAGGCTCACGCTAGGGTCAGTAGGGCATGCTTTTTCCTTCTCATGTTTTACTCTTGGTTTGGCTATAACAGTGTCAGAATGATTGTATATGGATGACTATATGTTTTATTATAAAAGTACAACTTCTTTCACAAAATTTTATTATCTTTATCTTTGTAGTCCAGGTTTGTTTTTAAATCATTAACTGCACCCTAGAGCCTTCTATAACGTGTCCGTGGGGTGTTGCTGTTTGCTGCTATTGAAGAGGTGAATTAGTTTTATAGTAAAGGAAGCAGAATGGGATCATAGACTGCCCTGAATCTGCAGAAAGCCCAGCATGGGCATTTGCAGTGGTATGTGAACTTAGTTTCTTTATTTAATCTTTCTGAGCTTATGTTTTCTCCGCTGTAAAATTAGGGTAATAATGTCTTGCTCACTGAATTTGGCAAAGGTGTTATGAGAAAACATGTAAAACATGCTGCCTGCTGCATGATAAACTCTCACTAAATGGTGGTAGGCAAGTTTTTTGTACTTTAATGTCTTAGTTGGTTTTGTATTGCTATAACAAAATACCCAAGGCTGATTAACATTTTTTCCCCCATTAACTTTATTGGTACATTTT
>NW_004624814.1:9201355-9213025 GCF_000247695.1 Heterocephalus glaber | reverse complement strand
TGCTGTTATCTGAGTAATTATTTCTGATTTCATTTTTCCCAGATCCTCTTTTGTTGCCAGTTCAGAGAGTCCAGGTGGTTGAGTATCAGATTGTTCCATTTCTTTTCCTTTTGGGGTTGCTGTAGGTGATCTGGAACTCTGTTTTTGAGGCTTATGTGTCTTCTCATTTTCACGGGGCGGGGGGGTGTGCTTCTGGCGCCCACGCGGCTCAGCGGCGGGGGAGCTTCCTTCTGTGTGCTGGGACCGGCTGAGCTTCTCTGCCCTAGGAAGGGCTGCTTAACTTTTAAAGAAAAGAAGTTTATTTTGCTCTCAGGTATGGTGGCTATAAAGTCCAAGTATGGTTTTGAAACATTCCCCTGGCTGCATTACTATATAGCAGCTGATGTGGCAGCAGCATGAGCAGGAATGGGTGAGCAGGTGCATGTGGAACATGCCAGATATATGGGTGGTCTTGCTTTATAACAACCCCCTCAGGTAACCAATCCAGTCCTGTGAAAGAGCCAGAACTCACTCTTTGAAAAAAGCATTAATTCTATGTAAAGGCTCCAACACCTCCCATATCCAAACCATATCATTTAGTAATTTAGTTTCTTGACTTGGTTTCTGTGGCGAATAACCAGTCACCAGTTTACTAAACAAGGAATGCTAAATATTTCCTGGAACTGTAAGGATTAGAGCAATAGAAGATCTTATTCACTCATTCTGCAAATATTTATTGAACACATGATACTTACCAAATGTTTGAGATTTCACTGGATAAGAAATCCAGGCAAGTCTCAGTACATATATGCTAGCTGGGGAAAAACAGACAATAAACAGTGAACACAGTAAATAACTCAGTTATGACATTTGTTTGAAAGGATTAAGTACCATGGGGGTGGAGTGGGGAATAGAGTTTAAAGACATGTAATCTGGCATGAATCTAATCAGAAGGGAAACATTTATTCAAAGATTTGCAAAGATTTACAGGTGAAGTAAGTAGTTAGCCATGCAGTTGTTGGAAGAAGAGCATTCTAGGCAGGGAACAGCTGGTGCAGGGAAGGCCCTGGCCACCCAGGCCAATGTGCCCTGGAGGGAGTGACCAAAAGGAGAAGGGCGGGAGGTGAAGGTGCAGAGGCTAGGATACATAGGGCCCTGGAGGCCACTGAGGGCCTTTGATTTTACTGAGAAGGGTAAAAGAGTTTTTAGCAGAGGGATGATATGGATCTGAGTTGAGTAGGATCATGGCCAATGGACGTGAGCAGTGTAGATGGAGAGTGTTGATCTCAGAGGACACCTTTAACACCTGCTGTGAGTTAGCAAAGAATCTGGAGTCAGGGTTTGAATCCTGGGTCTGCCTCTGTTCCTGTGATATCAGACATGGAAAACTGAAGGAAAACGTCAAGGAAATCTTGACACTATTCTGTTACTCCCAGAGAAGCCAGGATTTAGGCTATGCAAGAAGGGAAAATAAATGCTGGTGCCATTTATTTTACTAACAGTGTATCTTCTGGGGATGAAAGCTGAGGCATTTTTGGAGCCTAAAGTTACTTTTGGGGTGTTTGTTCACATAACTTTGAGTTTATAGATAAATACTTCATAAAAGATGTGGGATTTCATTGTTAGCTGTGACAAGTCATTAGATTTAAATTCTCTAGATCTGGTAAGCTGTGAAGTTAGCCATCAAGGAGTTATGGGACCAAAATTCTACAGTGGTGTTAAAAATTGAAGTGTGTAATAATATATCATCTTTACCTGAAGATAGCATTGCTGAGGTATCTAATTTTAGACTGTTAAGAGAGAAGATAATTTAGTTTGGGTTTGCCTTACCATTCATCCTTATCATTATTATCAGTGGCCAACAGTGGATCCCCTCAGGCTTTCTTCCTTACCTCTGCTTTGGGGAAATCTCTAAAATGTGTTATTTGGCATCAAAATATGTTTTCATCCTCCATGATGTTAGCCTGAAGTTGTTAAAAATGGGGGTAATGTCTAAAATACCCCACAAAACATTAAACCTCCTTCAGTTACTATTTGCTAAGTATTTTAAGCACATGAATTGTTCATGGTACTAGGATCAACACTAAGGAGTGTTGATCTACATCCCACCCCTTTTTATGTTTTTTATTTGCAGACAAGGTCTTCCTAAGCAGCCTTAAACTTGTAATCTTCCTGCCTCAGGCTCCAAAGAAGCTAAGATTACAGGCACATGCTACTATATCTGGCAAAGCTTTTCATTTTTTTTTTAACTAAGGAGATCTGTAATAAATAAAAATTAATTAGGGCTGGGGATTTAGCTCAGTGGTTCCGCCACCTGCTTCACAAGCACAAGGACCCGAGTTTGATCCCTGGTACCAAAAAAAAATTAAATAAATAAATGAATTAGTGCACAGATGTTTAATTAATAATTTGGGGGAGAGATGTTTATCTAGTGTTTGGATTGTCTTGGTCCTTTTGCTTACTTTCAGTCACTTGGCTTACCTTGTGACCACAAATTACCTCACTTTTATGATTAGGCTAAAAGAGGGAAAAGAGATGGGATTTTTGTGTGTTCATTTTCATCCATAAACTTCCATTCATCATTGTTTTACTGCATTTTCTATGCATTATCCCCAACCCATTGTTACACTTCTACTTGAGTACATTTCTTTTTTTTTCTTTATATATTAATTGGTACATTTTAGGTATACATTTACATTTATCATTGGGTGTTTGTACCTGAACATGATGTATATTAGTTCTCATTTATTCCCCATTACCTGTGCGCCCTTCACCCCCTCCACCCTTCCCTATTTACATAGACTTTGTTTCCATTATTTTTTTCTTTCTCATAATTTTTCCTTTCCCTTCTTCCCTTTCCCCTTCCCCTCCCACCACCCCTACGCCTTTGGACCTTTTCCTATTTCAAGTTATCAATTATTCATTTTAATCATTTTCATCCTTAATTACACTATCAGTTTCTCACACTAGAGAAACTATTCGGTATTTACACATGTGTGTCCTGTTTATTTCACTTAAGAGTATGGCCTTGATATGCATCCATTTAGCTATAAATGACTAGTTTCTCATTCTTTATGGCTGAGTAGTACTCCATTTTATAAAAAAACCACATCTTTATCCAGTTTCCAGTTGATGGCCACTTGGGCTGTTTCCAAACCTTAGGTATTACAAATTGTGCCTTTATAAACATAGGTGCACATATATCCTTGTGGTATGATTCTTTTAATTCTTTGGGGAAGATACCCAGTAGGGGAATGAGTGCATATCTTGAGGTATTTGATCAAACAAGAAGTTGACTATAAGAAAAAAAAAATTCCTCGGGCTTTAAAATAAAACAACACTTGACACAGCATGTGTGTCAATACATTTCTGATATATATTTTTCAATATATTTCTGTGTCAGTGTTTCTGATCATTTTTAACATAAACTTCTTTCCCACTTTCTTCCTCTCGACTTTTATAAGGAAACCAATAAAGCAATGTGTCAAAGTTTCCAGTAAATAAGTCTTGGGGATAGTAGAGGTTTCTTTGTCTTTGGTTCTTCTTTACTCCTTACACGGAGTGGCAGTTTTAAGTAATAAATCACAACTTACTTCCCCTGTTGGTCAGAAATCCAAGATGAATTAGGATAAGTATGAAATGCCATTTACAGTGGAGCTGTAATGGGGATACCACGTGGGGATGGTTTCTGATTTCAGTTTTGAAACGAAATTGGTATAACCAATGTCTCTGAACTTGAGCTGGCCAGCATGGTCTGGGGTGGTGCTTCATAAAGGAAGCTGCATAGACTTCACAAGCATAGACTCCTTGGGAAGGTGTGCATGGACATGTGCGTATGTGCACAGGTGTGCAGACGAAGTTGCAGCAGTATTCACAAGATTAACCTTGACAAAATAGGCACTGAGCAAATCATGGGAAGAAGATTGGGGTTGACTTTGTGTGATGGGTAAGATGGGTAAGAATCCCTGGAGGAGTGTCAGGCAGAGGAAAGGATGAACCCTGCCGCAGCAGCAAGGCGTGTTAGACGTTGAAGGTTCCCATCACCAATCATTACCCTTTCCTTTCCCTTATTCCCTTATTTGCCTTTCAAAACTCAGCTCAAGCTTGACTTTGTCCTAGATGTATTACTGAGGAAGGCTTTGTTAGAAATGCGTATGGCAAAGGAGTGGGCATGGCAGCACGGGCCTGCAGACCCAGCACTTTGGCAGGCTGAGGCAGGAGGATTGTAGTTTCCTGTCCAGCCCAGACAATTTAGCTACTTAGAGACCCTGACTCAAAATAAAAATAAATAAAAAGAGGGTTGGGAATGTAGTTCAGTACAAAGGTACTGGATTCAAGCCCTAGTACTGCAAACAAGCAAACACACACATGTGGATATTGGATTTGTACTCTTGTTTTCTGAGTTCCCGAGCAAGTTATTTAATAACAAGGGAAATTTGTATGACTCTGGCTGTCAGGCAGCATTCTTGGTGCCTTGTATTAGTTTAGTCTTTTAATCTCTACAGGATCCCCATGAAGTAAGAACTACTATTGTTCTCATTTTATAGATGAGGGAACTGAAACACAAAAAAGATAAGTAATTTGTTTAAGGGTACAGAGCTAGAAAAGAGCAATTCTGAGAGTCAGACACTGGCTCTTCCCTGCCACACTGTAGTTTTGCCATTCCACAGTCTGTTCTTTGCAATGCCTTGTGATTTTCAGCACAGTGTTCGGCATGTACTGGATGCTTGATTTTTGGAAGTCATTGCTTTTATGGATGTTTCCTGTCCCTTCAATTTGACTAAAAGGTTTTTCCTCTTGTACATATTTCTCTAATAACATTGTTGCACTGTGCCACAATAATTGATGTGTTTGTTTCACTTATTAGACTGTAAGCTTTTTGAAGACAGAAACTATATACAGAGCTTGTCCTTTAAAAGTGTCGTCAGCACTTGGTGAATGACTGAATAAATGAAGCATTTTGACAGGGATGGAGATGTGGTTTACTAGTAGAGTGCTTGTGCTTGCCTAGAGTGTTTCAGGCCCTAGGTTCAGTGCTAAGCCCCACAAAAATACAAACAACAACGATAATATAACCCTATTTTAACTGCCGTGGATAGTGGAGTGGTTCATATCCAGGACTTTTAGATATATACTGCTAGGTTTGAATCCAACCCCTAGCATCTATTGGTGTTGAGTCTTATGCAACTTACATGTTTTCCTTTGAGCCCTCACTTTTTTTGTTTATTTAATGGGGATGATAGAGTTGGTAATAAAAAGCAGAAGAGATGATGCATATCAGAGATTTAATAGAATGGTGTATGACAACCAATAAACAGTTCTGATTATTATTATGGAATGACTATTGAATGCCAAGTACCCTACTGTTTGTTGGAGGTACAGAGATAAAGACTGTTCCCTCTTTCTTTCAATTCCTGAAAAGAGGGCTATCATTAGATGTATTTATAATTATTTGCATTAATATACAATAATAGACGTAGCTTGGATAAACCATGTTGGGGAAGAAGGACAAGAATAGTCAGTTTCTTGGTGGATTATATCTCTAAGTTGGATTTTGAGAAATAAATAGAAATTCTTAAGATATCCCAGGCATGGTAGTTTATGCCTATAATCCCAGCACTTGGGAGACTTGAGGCAGGAGGTAAGCTGAGGCAGGAGATCCCCAGTAGTTCTAGGCCAGCCTGGGCTACATAGTGAGTTCAAGGCCAGCCTGAGACCCTATTTCAAAACACAAACAAAAAACACCAAAAAATTCATAAGGCAGAGTTCAGGAACTTAATTGAATAGACAATGGAGAGCCATTAAATTTTTTTGAGTAGGAGGATGACATCAACAGAACTGTCCTTTAGGAAGATTAATTTGACAAAAATATGTAGGATGAGTTAGTGGAGAGAGAAGTGAGGAAATAAATATCACATAGACCTTTAGTGGAACCTCCTACACGGGATAGAAATCCATTCTGCAGCAGCTGTTACAGATGGTCATCCAACTGATGCTTGAATGTACCCAACAAGGGGATGCACCCCCTTAGGCAGCTCCTTTTTTCTTATCTTTCTTGTCTTCTATTTCCCTTCTTCCTTCCTGTCCATCCTTTCATCCATCAGTCCATCTAACCATTAGTTCATCCAGCCATCGAGCCATCCATTTATCCATTAAATATTTTCCCATGTGCCAAATACTAGACTAAATGCTGGGAGTGTCAGGTTGAATATGGTAGTTCTTCCCTTGAGGATTTCACAATCCATTGATCACACTGTGTGTCAATTATAGAATAAACTTGTCAGAAAGTGTTCTGTTTTCTTTAGCCTGAGCTAAAATCTGTTCTCTTTGAAGCTTTTCTCTTATTGGTTCAACTTTTTAATTTTTTCCCTATGAAACACATTATTATACTCTCCTTTTATGTGACTTCTTTAATTTTACTCACAAACTATATCATGGAACTTCTTGATCTTGTTGAAAAATCCAGTTCCCTTAAAACAGCCTCATAAGGCAAATTCATAAAATTTAAGGACTTTGGGAGCTGAATGAGACTTTAGAAAGTCATTTAGAATTCATATCTCAGCCCTCATCATTTTACATGTAGGATCTGAGTTACAGATACATTTGTGACTTGCCACATCACAGAGCTAGTGAGTGACAAAACTAGGACAAGAGCTTGGGCTTTCCAGTGTCCAGACTTGCAAGACTATTGCTTTCTCAAACTGTCTGTTCCAATAACCCTTCCCAGATATTCTGTAAAATCTTTAATAGCCTCAAAGATGTAGAACGCAAAGTTCAGTGTAGTGTCTCAAATCTGTTCTGACCTTGGCAGAGAGCCACAGTGAGAACTAATAAAGGCCAGCGTTGCGAAAATGTGCCAGCTTCTTGCCAGCCTTGTTACCTGAATTTTCTCTCAGCAAGCTGTAGGGTTAAATTAGTGTGCTAGTTTCCAGAGGGGAGGGGGCTGGGGATTGAGCTCAGTGGTTGTGCTGCCTGCCTCAAAAGCACAAGGTCATGAGTTCCATCCCTGGTACCAAAAAAAAAAAAAAGCTACATAGTTTCCAGATGGGAAACTGAGCTCCACAGCAATGAAATGGCTTCCAGTCCTTGGCCACAGAGCATATAACTTGGATGTGCTGAAAAATCAAACTCAGTGCTGTCTGACTACAAGGTTAGGAGGTTACTCATCTCCTGCCACAGAAACATTTTCCCCGCAGGATCTCTAAGCATACCTGAATGAAGACACACCAGCTAAAGCATAGTATATGTGAGCATGTGTTGGGTTTGTGGTTATCAGATGCTTAGCTCTTTAATAGCTTGAACAGATCAGCTAGGTGTTCTTTATCTTGCATTTCTGCAGTTTTTGAGCCTGAATGAGGTCTTTATTTTAACCTCTGTTAAATGTCACACCTTGGACTTGCCAAATCCTGTTCATCAAGAGTTTCCACAAAACTCTTCATCAAAAGGCTCATGAATAGGGCCTGACCCCTTGGGTGTGACTTTTGGCTCTGGCCCATGTGGTTGGGTGGTGGTACAGCAGTGTTTTTAGATATCAGTCCAGATCAGTCATACTGACTTCAGCACAGATGTGAGATTAAACAAGCCAGTATATATGAAAGGACTGTAAAAACTAGTCAGTGAATGCTAGCCCTGTTCTTTTAAAATATGTATCAGAGCCTGCCTCCCCTGTGGGCACCCAAAGACTGTCTCTGTTCTTGCCTTCCTCAGGCTTCTCCTGCAGCTAGGAATACTCCCTTCCACTCTTCTCTTACCTCTGTTACTCAGTCTTTAAGGGCAAGGTCAGAGGCCAATTTTGAAAAACATTGAATTACATTTTCTTGCCAGTACATGTTCACACAACTGTTTATAGCACTGTGAAAGCTCTTATCTTAGTCTGTCTTGACTAATGTTTGTTTTGCCCAGACATCCCCCGCTAGCTGAGAGCTCCTTGAGAATACAGACCTTATAGTTTTCATCTTTATGACCTTTTCTTTCCCCACCCTATAAAAAGTCAAGATATGCTTCAGTTGGGTCTTTGATACTGGCCGCCCCTCCCAAAGTTGAGTGCTCAGCAGCATTGCTAGCTTCCCTTCTGAAATCATCTCCATCAAGATAAAGATGTTGGAAAGGATGGAGACCAAGGGCAGAGCCAAGGAGAAATGTAACCCTGCAAAGCTCTTCCTCCAAATTATTATCCAAGCATGAAGTAACTCAGTTATTGTTGTGTAACGGTGAATCCTCAAAATGCTGTGTAATCCATATGTGTGACCATTCAAAACTTGCCAGGATTTCTGTAGGATTCTGCTAATTGGGGTCTTCTCTTTCTCACTCCAGTATGTTCCCCATGCACTGCTAGAGTGATCTTTTCTAAACCTGTCTGATCCTGTCATTCTCTGGTAGTGTTAAGCCCTTCACCTCTCTGCTCCATTGCTTTTGGAGCAGGAATCTTTGAGAGATCCCCCTACCTCAGATGGTTGGCCCTCTCCCCAACCCATCTTGGGATGATCTCTGCCTTTATCCAGGCTCACAGCCCTTCTTTCAACTCACTGAGCTCCACAGGCTTTTTCTACTTCTAGAAACGTTGTCCCTCCATCTATTAATTTGGTAACTTCTATCTTGATCCTTGGCTGAAATCTCTTAGAGCTATCTCCCCTAATTCCCCCTTTTGCAGCAATCAGTGCTTTCCCTTCATAACACTGTTTTTTACTTGTATAATTATAATTCATTTAGTACCTGCCTCTTCCACTTGATTCCAAGTTCACTGAGGGCAGCAGGGAGGGACCTTGTCTGTCTGCTGACGAAGGCCATGGGTGCTTAGCACAATAGCAGACACATGGGAACTGCTCCACAGGTAATGGCTCAAGGATCCCAAACACAAACCATGAGTTAGCACATTCAAGTGACATTTATTGAGTGCATCCTATGTGCGAGGCCCGGAGACCCACCAGCTCCCACTTTGAGGGATTCAGATATGTGAAGACCCAATACAAGATTTTTTGAGCACAGCAAGGGAACAATCCCCTGGGAGTGCAGGGCTGAGGCCTACAGGGCAATGTAGAGCTGATAAAGGTGTTATAAGGTTATGTTGGAGCTGAATCCAGATCTTATTTAGCCATTTTATTCTCCAGGTATCAGACTGTCACATATACTGCCAAGCTCTTGACACCTTATGTGGACCAAACTTTTTCTGCTCACCAAGAGCTGTGAGAAACAGGATATAAAAGTTAACTTGATGTGATATTCCTAGTGAATCCTTATTAGTGCCTTGTGCTTACAAAAGCTGCTAAAGCCCCTTTTTAGCTTTGAGAGAAATCTGGCTACTGGATCTACCATTATCAAGAAAAAAAAAGGAAAAGGAAAACATGACAAGTCTTTTGTTTGCAGAATTTCTCTTAAAGATTTCACAGAAAGGCTTCAAGGTCAGGATCTTTTCATCCACCCTAGATTGCCTCTTTTCTTGCCCAGATATTTCTAGTTATTTTGTCTTTTACTTGTCACTAGTGGGCCCAGGGTGACATTTAAGGAGAAGGAATTGAGCATGGAGTTGAGTCTGGAGACCTAGGTCTGATTTGGCTGGGTGGTCTTGAGCAGGTTATTTAACCTTTCTTGGCTTTGGTTGAAATGAATGAACTTGATGTCTTCCTCCAGCTCTTGGCATTAGGAAGCTTTATTTTCTAATGTAGTGGCCTTCTAGCACCAAATTATTGACTGAGTAGCACCACTTTCAGTTTCAGACATATGCATCTTACCTTTTCTGTCTTCACCAATGTCCTTGATTGGGGGAAAAAAAGAGAAATCTTGATTGTCTTTCTTCCTCAACTCTCTCTCTATTTTATGCTAGAATTAGCTCATTCTGGGCATGACCACTGTAACATTCTTACCGACTTGAACCACACATGGGTGATGATTTCTGTCAACTTCATTCCAGGATTACAATGCTCTATGACTTACCTAAAATAGAATCAGGTTACCCATGTTTAAATCTGGCTCAGCAGTCTAGCCCTGGGCAAGATACTTAACCTCTCTGAGTCCCATCTCAGGATGAAAACAGACCCAACTTCTGTGGGTGGTGGGAGGTGTCAGTACCTCACTGAGCCTAGTAACTTATGCAGGGTGAGCACTCTTTCAGTTAGCCATTTTTAATATTTATGTCTCCTAATTTTTCAACCATTGGAACTTTTCCCAGCAGACCTACACTGAATTCTTTTTTTTTTTTTTTTGGTATCGGGTATAGAACTTAGGACCTTGCACTTTCAAGACAGGCAGTGGAACCACTGAGCTAAATCCCCAGCCCTACACTGAATTCTTTAGCTGTGCCATTGGTACATCAGTGTGTAGGGGTCTATGGATGAAACTTCACAAGTCAGGAAATTTATTGCATAAAGAAGAGCATCACTGAATGAGCAGGTTTGAAGAAAAGGATAGGAAGTAGGGAGAGACTAGAAGACTGTTTTCAGTGCTGCAAGAGGGGATTTATTAGGTGATTTACACTGTGATCATAGGAGCTACAGAGGAAAGAAATAATGTGGACAAGGCTCACCACACCTCATGTATTGGAATTAATAAAATGCACCCATATTTAACAATATGAGCATTGAGTTCTTGATCATTGACTTAAAATAGTATTTTGCCAACATTTAAGCAAGCATTTATTAATTTTCGTAGTTTTGATTTCCTTTCATAGTGTGGAGCTAATTGTTTTTTCCTTGGGTCACAGATATTTCTGTAGGTCTGGGAAAAGTCTGTGGCCCACTAATCTGTACCCTCATGGGTAAAATGAATCCTGAAAAGGAAGAAGCTGGATCTGAGCTGAACTCAGGCTGAGGTCTAGTTGTTTTCCTATTTAAATTTAATTCAGGGAGTGATGGCATCACTGCATAGTTAATAGAATTGTGAAAAACAGAAGACCTGGTTAGGAACATGGCCTGCAGGAAGGGCTATGGTCACAATGCCTTTGGGCCTGCTCTCCATCTGGACCTCAAAACACATTGGTTTCAGTGATTCAAGACTCCATATACATACTGGGTCATTCGTCACCATCCATGCAGTGCCCACTGGGTGCCAAACACTTGGGGTACAAAGACACTGGTTGGGCCCTTGTGAGCCTCACACCTATTTCTTTACATCATCTCCATTTATATTACCACTCCTTAAGCTGTCCCTTAACAAGTTGCTAACATTGGAAAAGTAAAGAGAATCTGGGACTGCAGAGGCATGGTATCTTGGCTCTCCTGAAGTTGAATGTGCTGTTCTCATCCTTCCTCTTACCCCCATGTTGGTAGCTGATCACAGGAGCACTTGCTGAGCACGTGCAGCTGAGCACTTGCAAATGACATAATTTTTTCTTTAAAAAAGTAAAAATAAATCTATGCAAGTTTCCAATTCTAAAATCCTATGATTGTATGATTCTAAATTAATTTAGGAAGGCAGACAGACAGTTTTTGAAGGTGTTTCCATGGACGTTGTGGATATTGTATAGAGGTGTCTGCTTAGTCACATTTGGAACCATCTCGCATAAAAGAATTACTGGATTTTGGTCTGAGGGCAACTCAAGGTACTTAGAGGGATCTGTTCTCTTTCTGGTATTCACTTAAAATGTTCTAACAGCTTTGCATAACCACCAGACAACATTAGATTTGCCAGGTAAATCACAGCACACAGAAACTATGAATTATTTATTTATTTATTTAAAAATAACTTTTTAAAATTTTA
>NW_004624814.1:9179555-9201206 GCF_000247695.1 Heterocephalus glaber | reverse complement strand
CCTGCCCCTCCCACTACCCCTACCCCTTTGGACCTTTTCTTCCTATTTTACATTTTCAGTTATTCAGAATGGAATATACTTATATCAAAACAGTTATCCACTGTTTATCTGAAACTATAATTTAACTAGAGCCCCCCCCTGCCCCTTTTTGCTAAATTTGACAGGGTTAGGCAGCATCCACCTATAATCCATGACATTGAGAACATATTGGTACAAGTATATAAATAATAGTGCATAAGTGTTTATCAAATGATAAGACACTTTTCAGCCAATTTCAGTGAGTGTCCTCCACTCTAAGCTCCTCTTCAGATATGAGGAGTTACTATTTCAAACACATTTTACCATTTGTAGGATTTTGATTAATGTTTCTTCCCTGCCTCCACTGTTAATGGCTTTCTATTAAGGCCCTTAAAATATCCATAGATATAATTTACATCTTAATCAGCAGTCACTTATATTTTGAAAAATAGGCATTTCTAAAAAATTAAACAATATTTGATGAAATTTAAATTTATAATAATTTATAAATGCTTTCTTAGCTTTGTTTTTCTAATCTGATAAAACAGCTCTGGAATTTATGTGGGTCAGGACCTGTTAACTCATGCACAACCTAGCATCCACTCTCCAAGCACCAGATTCTTCTACAGTTCATCCTTGATCCTCATTAGCTTTGGAATATTTATAGCTATACACATTCATCATTTCTTCTTTTAAGATCTGATGCCTCTATGAGGAAGGAAAAATACAGTCCCATGTCTTTGCAAAATTTATAGGTGTTTGATAAGTTAAGATATTTGCTGATGTCCTAAATAGAGAATATGAGATGTTTGCAAAAATCCTTGAGATAATTAGGAATTCCTCTGCTTACTTTTGCTGTTTTTAGTGAAGGGGAATGAGAATATGATGTATGAATTTGATGATTTTCAAGAGTTACAGAATCTTTTGGGGAGACATTGGGGATTGAACCTAGAGTCTTTGCACTGAACTACATCTCCAGCCCTTTAAAAAATATTTTATTTAGAGACAAGATCTCACTAAGTTGCCCCTAGTTTTGACTTGAATTTGTGATCCTCCTGCCTGAGCCTCACAGAGTGCTAGGATCACAGGCATGTACCACCATGCTTGGCTCAATCATGAAATTTTTGATACTAAAATTCAGGATAGGTGGTATCCAAGGCAGACCTAAGAAGTACATGTTTTTGTTCCCTGAAGTATGTTTATAAGAAAGAAACAGCCAAGCAGTGTTCCTAAGATTAGAAGAGAAGGTGGGAAATAAAATCTGCAGAAGAACTTCAGTAGCTCAAGTCAAGAGACTAGAACTACTCAGTCTTTTCCAAGTCCCTAGGTACAGGCAGACCTTTTCCAAGGCCTGGAGTTACTCTTGCTCTGGGCATCCTTGGGAAGATGGTGTCTTGGCCCCCAGTGATATAGCAGGCCGGACACCCCTTACCCTGGTGTCAGGTTGGAGTGCATATGTGTGCATGATGGTCATTCATGGCCTTGAGTCTTCTCTGCTCTGGTCCAAAATCATAGCTGTGGAAAATGCTTCTTTGATCTGCTCAGGCTGCCCAGAACTGGGATTGGGGCTCTCCACTGGGCTGGCAGAAAGAAGAGGAGGTGTGCAGAGGCTCTCTTTCCAGAGGACTGATTTGAACTATGTAAAGCATACTTGGCATCACCTGCATGCCTGTCTCTGTAAGTGCAGCTCTGAGCACGTTTCTTGCCTACGTAAATGCTTTCAGCAGCTCTTAGAACCTATAGAATGAATGGTTATAAAATAAACCCAATTTCCTAGTGTAATATACAAATCCTTTCATGACAAATCTCTATCTTTCCAGACTCTTGGTGTCCAATTGGAAAATAAAGCAAGCCACATAATGTAATTTTTTAGTTGCCACAGTATAAAATGTGAAAATAGATCAAATTAATTTTAATAATTTCATTTAATACAGCAAATCCATAGTATTATTACTCCAATATCTGGCAGTAGTCCCTTCTGCACTCACCAGCTGTATGTGGCTAGCAGCTCCCCTATGGGACTGAGTAGTTCCAGTCCCGATCTTCAGCTTCCCTGTGGACCCTGTTCAATCTTAGGAACAGTGCTTGCCTGTTTCTTACTTGAGAACATCTGCTTGAGTCTCCTATACTTGAAAAATTCATATTGTTTCTAAGGACTTGTACAGCATCACCTCCTCTAGCATCTTTCCCTGCAAGGCCCTCTCTGCCCACTCTGCTCACCAAGGAAGGCAAAGAGAGTGCTCCATGGCCAGAGCTCTATAGATCCTTACTGTCTTGGTCATTTTCTCATCCCTGGGACAAAATAGCCAACACCCACAACTCAAAGGATGAGAACTTTATTTTGGCTCACAGTTTCACTCTATGGTTGGCTGACTCCAAGGCAGAAACAGTATGGCAGAGAGGCATAGCAGAGGAAAGCTGAGCACATCATGGTGGCCAGGAAACAGAGAGGAGGGAGGAGCCAGGGAGAAAGATAAATCAGGAATTCCTGGTCACATCCCCAGTAACCTGCATCTTCTGACCAGGCCCTACCTCCTAACAGTGCATTTAACTATGAGTATAGCATCCCCATGACCTAGTCACTTTCCAAGCACATCAGGCTTTTGGGGGACACTTTAGATCTAAACTGTGACACTTACTCTCCACCAGGATTCTTCATTCTCCTTTCTCGTTGTAATTATTTTCCTGTTTCTGTATTCATCCTTCACTACATTGTGAGTGCCTCATGGCAGGTACTGTTTCTTATTTACTTTTGTAAAACCAGCATTTATTTTTGTAAAACCACCAGTGTTGGGGTACAGTTAGCATGTAATGGCTCTTGAATAAATGTTGGGGTAAAAGTATCAATAGCTAGGGCCGGGGATTTAGCTCAGTGGTTCTGCTGCCTGCCCAGCGAGCACAAGGTGCTCAGTTCAATTTCCGGTACCAAAGAAAAAAAAAAAAAAGGAATTTTGAGCATGAGATATTTCCAAAATATTTATTCCAAAAAAAAAAAAAAAAGTATCAATAGCAGGTATCTGTTGAGCACTCATAAGGGTCTGTGTGGTATCAGACACTTTTGTATATAATCAGTTCCTAACATTCATTATATGATCAGATAGGTACTATTGTCTTTACCCACAGTTGAAGCAATTGAGGCTGTAAGTCAGTCAATCAGTAATTGTTTATTGACCACCAGTTATATGCTCGGCCCTGTTCTGGACACTGAGGATAACAGCAGTGGACGAGACACAGAGTCCACCTTTCAGGAACTTAGATTTGGTTGGGGGAGGCAGGCTATAAAAATGTAAGCAAATGAGATCATTTTAGGCAACTGAAAAATGCCAAAAAGATAACATGGTGAGTTGCTTAAGGTGGGATGTGATAATTGTGGCCCACAAAGTACCCACTGAAGAGGCAGTATTGGGTTGAGAATGCAATGACGAGAGGATGATGAATGAAAGGGCATACACAAGAAGATCTGGGAGAAGAGCCAGGATGAGCGACATACGTGTAACATGTTCCTGGGAACGCACTGGGCAATGGCTACAGAACAGAACTGTTGTCACATCTAGAAGGCAGTAAGCAAGGAAAATATCGGAGGGATGAAATTGAGAGAGGGAAGCAAGGCCTTATGGGAGTTTGTTGAAAGATGATGAACTTTGAGGGAGAGTAACTTTGGAACCCAGGTTTTTTCAACCTTTGAGAGTCTGTGAGTTAGTAACATGCTTCCTTGAACATCAAAACTAAATCTGATCTATAGCTTACTATTTCACTCCCCAATGAGTTGAATAGTTGTTAGAACATTATAAAAGTGATAACCTTTTGCTCCTGTTATGATTTGGATCAAAATGTACCCCCAAAGGCTCATGTATTCAGAGGTGGGGTTTTTGGAAGGTGATTAGATCATGAGGCAGCTAACCTTATCAATAGGTTAATCCACTGATGAGTTCTTAGCTGAATGTGCTCTTAGGAGATGAGGCCTGGCTGGAAGAAGTAGGTCACTGGGGGGTGTAACATGGAAAGGTATACACTTGTCCCTAGCCCCTTCCTTTCTCTGGTTTTCTTGTTCTTTCTCTTCCTGGCTGTCATGAGGTGAGCAGCTTTTCTTCACCATCCCTTCCACCACGATATTTCTACTGCTAGCCAGCCAACCATGGACTAAAGCCTCTGAAACTGAGCCCACACAAACTTTTCCTCCTTTAAGTTGTGTATGTCAAGTGTTGTCCTAGCAATGGAAAGGTGACTAGTACAGCTCTCCTTACCACTCTAAGCTCTTCTTTATTCATCCACTCCACAAACATCTGTTACACGTTTAAGAGTGCCAAGCATTGTTCTCTGTGCTAGGCATACGGTTTCAAACAAAGTAGAAGGTCCCTGATCTCATGGAATGTCTGTTCTAAGAGGGCCTGGCAGCCATAACTGAGTAAAGAAATAATTGCACACATTTATTAAAAATGCTGATAAATGCTATAAAGTAAATAAACTGAGGCAGTGAGATGGAGTAGCCAGGTTACGGAGGAAGCACTTCCAAAAGTCTCTCTGAGGCTACAACCTCTGAGTTAAGACCTGAAGGGCAGGAAAAAGCCAGCCATGGGGAATCTTTGACAACCTGGAGACTTTTCTATCCATTGTGAAGAAGAAGAGAGTAGATGAAAGAGGGCTAGTGTGGGTGGGGTGATGGAACTCTCTTTAAGTTGTTGTTGTTGAGAAAGTTAAAATGTTTGAATCTCGAAACAAAAGTATACTGTAAGCATAAAAAGGGCTTTGGTATTCAGATCAAGCTTACTCCAAACTGAACACAGAAAATTGACCTGAAGTACAAAATCAAGGCTCTTGTTTCAGTAACACAAACAGCAATAAATAAAGAAGTCTTTTTCTCACGAGAAGTTCTTCCCAGGCCTTCTCTTGGTTCTTGTTTTTCCTCCTATTTTAACACTGTGGGTTTGGTTCCTGTTTTACCTGAGAACCCTTTTCCCTGGTGGCACACCCTTCATGTAAAGATAGTGAGCTCTGGGGGATAAAGGTGGGTGGGTAGGAGACACAGATAAGGTGTGGATGGTGTGTGTGCTTGCTGGGTGGGGCTCAGAGGAATTTACATGTAATCTGCAGCCATAACATCATTTTATATGCTTTTCCCAGTGGGGAAAAAAAAGGAAAGCTAAAGAGTTCACATTCGTAGGAGCTGTTAGAAATCAACTTCTCTTTCTCTTTTGCAGTGTGATATAAAACATTTCATATTCAAACTCCAGGTTGCCCTGGCAATTGAGCAGGCATTACACTGAGAAAAAAAGGTTTCATTCTCCAGTTGTATTTCCTCATCAGGGGTTTTAGAGCTTGTGTAGTTACTCACAAGGTCCTTTGACTCCTCCATGCCTGTGGTTGCCTGTGTGGCAGTACTTTGCCTCAATGTCTTAGTGCTTGAAGGGTAGCTTGGCCCTTTTCGTATAAACTCTCAAGATCCATGGTACAATGCTTCTGACATTTTCTTACTTCACAGCACACATAGAAGACAATACTCTTTAGCAAGGCACACTGAGTGGAAGGATAAGGCTGCTCGAGGCCAGACACAGAATGGGTTCTGGGGCTGAGGGTGGGTGTCACAGGGCAGAGGGGATAGGGGGATAGAGGGTAGAGGGGATGTCAGCTCACTCACAATCCATTGGTGGCCCTGTAGTTGAGAAGCTTTGCAGACAGGCCACATCTCTTCACTAGATTGTGTGCCCTGTGAAGTTAAGAGCTGTGTTTGGTCATTGTTGAATACCTCCTCTGTTATTATACCAAATACCCGAAATAATCAACTTATGAGGAGAAAATATTTATTTTGTCTCCGTGTACAAGTTTCATCCGATCATTCATTGGCCTTGTTGCTTTGGGGCATGTGGCGAGGCAGTATTTCATGGCAGGAGCATGTGGCAGAGGAGGCCTGTTTACCTCATGGCTGAGTGTAACAGAGAGACAGGAAGAGGATGGGGCTGGGGTCCTACAGTCCCCTTCAAAGACTAAAACCTCCCAGTAGGCCTCACTTCTTAAACTTTCCTCCACCTCCCAGTAGCATCAAGCTGAGGACTAAGCCCTTAACCAGATTTAAACCCTAGCACCTTAGTCCCTTGAAAGATCTTCAGCATGTAGAGAGTCCATGCCTGTGGTTGCCTTAAATGCAACAAAGATTTCTTCAGTGGGAAATAAGTACAGAGATTTCTTTCTTAGCTTCATTGATAACTGAAGATAACATCATTGGGTAGTACTCAAGGTATGTCATGGAAAACTGTTCCTTTTCTGCTCCTGTCTTATTTGTTTACTTCAGCTCTGGTTTGAGACCTGGTTCTGCCACTGGCTAGCTGTTTCATCTGAGGAGTTTACTTCATCTCTTGATGCCATGATTACCTCACTTGTATAATGAGGATCATAGAATTTATATCTTGTGTGTGATGGAGTCTGGAACCTACTGCAGGGCTGTCTGACTCCAAAGCTCTTGCTTTACATGACTGTATCAAATTCCCTATGGAGAAACCTTTTTTACCTACACCACTTCATGTGTCACACACCAGAGGAGACAGGGATTTCATTTTTTAAAATGATTTTGCAATTTAGTTAAAATAGATGTTGGCTAACGCCTAGATTTGTAAAATACTTGATCAATCCAACAGTGTTTAAAGTACTTGAGATCAATAACTCAACATATATAATTGAGCATTATCTTATGTTTCTGAATTACAAAGATAGTTAAAACAAAGATGCTATGAAAGGGGCAAAAACATTTCTTTAGGCTTTTTTTGTGGTTGTTAATTTAGAAAAAAACAAATGCAATAAGAATTTAGCTTGGTAGCCAATAACTTTCTCCAAAGAAACCAAACCCTGAGAAGTTATTGTAGACATGTTTCTTGATTCTGCTTCCCCAGCTGTGACCATCTCATGAAAATGAGGAGCCACGGAGTGGATTTTAATGATTTCTGGGAGAGGGTGGTGGGAAGTGATTTCTGATTTCTCCCAATAGATATTGATTGCTTTGGTAGAATTTAGCTTGATGAGACTTTGAGATGAGTAGCAACAGAAAATATGATTATTTCCTTTTTTTAAATTAGAGAAATCTGTCTAATATTTGCTGTGAGAAAATTCAAAAATTCTATAAGCTTCTTTCAAGGTTTGCCAAGAAGTTAAACAAACATACTCCAGTATATCAAGATAAAAAAATTTGGAAAAATATTGCTGATACTTTAAAGGCTCCAATATGAAAATTATACGTGTGTGTGTGTGTGTGTGTGTGTGTGTGTTTGTGTATAGAGGAGGGTATTTTATAACATTATGAAGTGTGTATGTTACTTGAAAATACTTGTTAGGTTATACATTCAGCATTTATGTTAAAAAATTATTTGGAAATGCAATTCACCATTTTCAATAAAAGTGACCTTGCTGAGAGGCCAGCCAGATTCTAGTTCCTCCAAGAAAATCAAGTCCTACAAAGGATTTGTTCTTTTGAATATTGATGCCAAAGATACATGAAAAGTGTGTGTGTGTGTGTGTGTGTGTGTGTGTGTGTGTTGGGGGGCAGTTTCCCTGTGTATTGAACAGAAACGCCCTATTTTTTTCCCTCAGTACTGGGGATTGAACCCAGGGCCTTTGTACTTGGTTGTTTTAGTTTGAGACAGTATCTCACTAAATTGCTATGTACCTGTGTAGTTCCGGCAAGGCTTGAACTTGTGATTCCTCTGCCTCACCCTCTCAGAGTGCTGGAATTACAGGCTCTATCTGATGTTTTCTGATTCACTCAATCTTCAGAATAAACTGAAATTCCACTAATGTCCTTTGGAAAGATATCAGAGAGGTGCCTTCTAAAAAGTCTCAGCCTTTTGATAGAAGAAATCTTCCTCTTAGCTAGTGGAAGTTTCCATTCTCAGGATAAGTAGGCATTTTCACCTCAGCACAACTTCCTCTAATTTTTTGTGATTAAGTTATTTTTAGTAAATTACCATGTTTCCCTTAGCCCTTACTTAACTGTGCTGTATCTTTTACTTCTCTTTCTCCATTAATTATTTCCCAGAGCTCGTCTCTTAAACCTTTCCTTTACTGAGAGATACTTTAAATATTTTTTATATTTCTTTTAAGAAAACAAAAAGAAACATCTGTGTTGTCTAGAAATCAGATATTGGATCTGCCCCAAATCAGATGCTTGATTCTAGCTTTAGACTGTTGTGTTATATAATGGAATTCAGATTCATTCACTAGTTTTGTGGGGTTTTTTATTATTATTCAACCTAAAAGAACACTTTTGCTCTTACATCCAATTCCAAAATATAAGAGTAATAGCAATATTGTGGGATTATTATTATATTGAGTGACTATTATGTGCTGCTAAGCTAAGTACATACATGCTGTCAGTTAAATCTCATAGAACAGTCCTATGAAATAGATTTTGTCATCCTCATCTTATTGATGAGTAATCCAAGCTGATAATTTTCACCACTGTGTTTATACTGCCCGTGAATACTGTATAGATAATGTATAATCAAAGCTTAATTGAAAATTTATTCATGTATTTAAAACTGCTAGAAACCCAAGATAATCTTGAAATTTTTAAATCTATTTTAGAAGATTGTCAAAAATTTGACAATAATAAATATAATGTATAGGCCCATTTTACAGTAGGTCATGTCCAGCAGGTATAAATGTTTTCTAGGGCTTGCTAGTCACTGGTAATATGAATATCACAACCCAACTCTTGGACTCCATTAACTGGAACTGCCCAATAGTGAAGTGCACCAAGAATTTTCAGGTCCCACAGAACTTGATTCAAGTCCTGACCTTTTACTTTCTCTTGGATGATCTGTCAAACTACTTAACTTTTCCAACCTCAGTATATATATGGCAGTGGTTAAATTAAATGGGAATGCTGGGCGTGGTGGCGCACACCTGTAAGCCTAGCACTTGGGAGGCTGAGGCAGGAGGATCACCATGAGTGTGAGGCCAGCCTGGGCTGCATAGTGAGTTCAAGGCCAGCCTGATCTACACAGTGAGACCCTGTCTCAAAAAAAAAAAATTAATTAAATGGGAAAATGTATGTGAATTGCTTAGAACTTTACACATAATAAAAATTCAATAAAATGATTGTTGTTAATAACATTCATAATTGTAGAATATGAGTTGGGAAGGATCTTAAAACCCAGACATCCCTAGTAAAAGGTCAGCTTAGTTAAGTTACTATTGCACTTTGAGTTTTCATTTCCATAATGGAGATAATATTTAATAGAGGATTATAATAAAGATTATGTGAAATTGTGATATCTGGAAGTGTCCCGCACTAATTGACCTTCTTAAATGGTTGTAACCTCGTCCCTTTTGCTGACAGCTTGGGACAGGACAGTTCTAGGGACCTAGTACTACAGGAAAACATTACTTACAATGAACATTAGTTTCCCTGTAGCATTTACTAGTTTGGCTCTAGTCCTATGATCTCAATGATTAAGAAAGTTATTTTTGCTGTCTGGGCTGTGATTTTAATTAGGTCTAGAATAAGGATTTCAACTTGCTTGATTGTTAAGATTAAAGTTCTTATTCTTCTGTAGTTGATCTTTATCTCCATTTTCCTGGATACATTCTGTGCTGAACAAATATATTTGTGTATCTGAAAAAAGGAGTTCTAAACCAAAGGAATATATGACAGGCAGTATATCAATTCACATTAACATGGAAATTGGATGGTTCAATATGTGATGGTTGCCAATAATTCAGAAGTTAATACTGAGACCATCAGCATTTTAAATAATTTTAACATTGTGTGAAATTTTAATTTTATCACAGCTTCATTCTCCCTGTCCAACTTTGTATGAAGTACTGTGGTTTAAAATCAGTAATAACAATAGTAATAAGCTAAGTTTTGAATGTGAAAAAAAGCTGAAAAAAGCAGCTAAATAAGGAATTTTACTGTGCGCAAACCTGAAGGGTGTTCCCCAGCTTGCAGGCTCTTCCTTGAGGTTTAGGTGCAAAATCTCTTGATCATTTATTTAGCACTTCTACTCTTATGTGCAAATTTATTTTATTTCTATGGACTATTCCTGTGTGCCCTGAATGAAAACCTCTGAATGAGATTATTATGTGTAATGTAAGATCTGAGCTAACTTTTCACTTTATGGAACTGGGGAGTGCAATACCTGTATAGTTAGCTAACTTTGAAATCCAAAATTTTGTTCACTGTTGGGTGCAAGATTTTATATTCCTGGCTAACAAGTCTATAAACACCATATTAGTGCTCCTCCCTTCTCTTTCAGAAAAATTTCATTCCCTGTAGCAATTCTTATGAACATATGCCTGTGGTAGGCTTCTGAGGCCTTCAAAGCAAAAGTTCCTTTATAAAACACTGTACCTGTAAGATATTGTTTGTGTACTTGGTGTTATTGAAGAAGCATTGGGAGAGTTCTTTTACTCCAAGTTACTAGGGAGTAATTACACTGTTGATTTACCTCTCTGAGGTCCGAATCCCTCCTTTCCAAAGCTGTCCATGCTTCCTTGGAGACTCTAGATTCCAGTACTCTCCCATCACTTCCTTTTATTCAGCACTGCTTTGTAGTGCTGCAGAGGGGATGGCAAGCAGGGTAGGTTTCCACTGGCAGAGTCCTTGAAACAGGGATACTGGGCACAGAAATCTAAGCAAAGGCTGAAGTGCTGTGAATTCTGGTACATTTGGAGCCTCCTGTCCTCCAGTCCCACAATGGGAGCTGTAAATGGGCAACATTTTCCATAGTGACTGGGCATAAATCACAAAATTTTAAAATGAGTTAGTAATTGAAAATTCTTTCAATTAAAAAATTCTTGTTTCCAGGAGAAGTGCAGACTCCTAAAATACCTTTCATATGAATTTGTTTAGCCTGACTCTCATGGTAGGCTCTGCCTGCCAGTGAAGGCAGTCTGTAAAGAGATCGCAGGGCCTCACCAGTGAAGTCTGGATAAAGAAAGTTTTCATCTCTTCTTTTACCATTTATCCCCAGGGTTCTTGTAGTGACCACCCCAGTCCATTCTTTCCTTCACCCACCTCCTCTGAAAGTGGACTGGGTTCCATGGTATCTGCTTACTGGCTGTGAGACTTTGGAGAAGTCATTCTTACATTTGAACTTTCTTTCTTTATGTAAAAATGAATGTATGATACATATCTTCCCATGCACCTCACCAGGTTGTTGGGAGGAAAATGAAGAAAGTCTTTGAGTATTTAAGGAACACATTTCAAGCCAAAGTTGGGCTAAGTACAAAGGCAGATGTGGTTCTCTGACTAGGGAGATAGAAAGAGGGCACTTCCAAGCAAAAAAGATTCTATCCTCACCTGTTGGATGCTCAGCACATAACCTCCAAGGATGAATATAGCGTTTGCTCAGTGGTCATGTAGAGCTTGATTTGTGCTAGAGTAGAAATGATGTGAAGTGGGGAAAAGGTGCGGAAAGACCTCCCAGCAGAAGTAATGTTTGAGATAGGCCTTGATAAAATTAAAAACTTATCACATTGCCTTTATTTTTGTGCACTTCATAATGACTACTAATTGTTTGTCAGATTGGTCTTGTTTGTCTCTAGTCACTAGTCTCTGTGCTGGCATCACTCACTGACTTTTGACTTGTCTGTTCATCCTAATAAATCACCTAACAGATGTGCTTATAAATCCATTAAAAAAAAGGTTTATTTTCAGATGAAAAGTTTTTAGCATGTAAACTTTTATAATTAAAAAATCTATTTACTTCTTGGGGCCCTTTTTACCTGATACTACTGTATTCTAATCTTAAAATGCACTTTCTTTTTAGACCTGGAGATTGTTTCTAATAACAGGATAATTATGGTACCTGGGAACACTTAATGCATTGGAATTTGTTTGCTGTGGATGTTAAAATTTGTTCTTTTGAGGCAGGGACAGGAGAAAAATCAGGGACAGGTTTTCTGAAGAGGACCGGTTGATGGCATTAGTAAGTGGAGCTTTGTGTTTCTTACAGGTACATTTTGTAAAAATGAAAGCTTTGGTTCCTGTGGGTGAGAGGAATGTCATGTGGGGATAATGCTGAAAATGAATTACAGCTGTATACATAATCTTGAATCTCTCTATTGCTGTTTTGTTGTAATAATTACATCAATGATATGTTATTTCCTAAATATTTTTCTTGCAGGGTAGAAAGATGAGATTATATAGACTATGTTTACAAGATAAAAATAGCTACCCATTCGAATGACATAGTATGAATTTTCTTGGGAGCTTAACTCTTAAGCACAGAAGTTTCCAATTTTGACAATTTTAATGATAGAAGTTTTTTTTCTTTATAATAATTTTATTCTGTCAACTTCCTTGAAGTAGGTATTGTTCTACTTAATATATAAATCCAGAGAGAAAGGCACAGAAATTGAATAATGTGGCTGGATGATATTAGGTTTCAGTTCCTAGTAAGATATTTTGTTTCCAGACTCACTCAAGCTTTTTTCTTCTTTTTTTTTTTCTTTTTTCTACACAGGGGATTGAACCCAGGGTCTTGTGTCTGCTATAGAAGTATTCTACCACTAAGCTACATCCTTAGTACTTTTTTAAAAAGGCTTTTAAAGTTTTCAGACACAGTCTTGCCAGATCTCACAGGCTGGCCCTAGCCTCAAACCCGTGAACCAGAGTAGCTGGGATTATGGGCATGCACCACATTTCCTTCTTTCTTTGATATATAATGATAGAAGTTTTTAAAAGTCTGAAAATGCTTAAAACTTTTTTTTTTTGGTACCGGGGATTGAACTAAGGTCCTTGCGCTTGCACAGCAGGCGGTGAAACCACTGAGCTAAATCCCCAGCCAAGAAAAATACATTTTATTGTGTTTACCTTGATTAAAAGTTTTGAGGGCCGGGGATTCAGCTCAGGGGTTCCACTGCCTGCCTTGCAAGCAGAAGGACCCAAGTTTGATCACTGGTACCAAAAAAAAAAAAAAGTATTTTTCTTCTTGATGTCTAAGCATCACTATGATAGTACCAGTTATTACTAAAATGCCATGGAGAGATGCTCAGGGTTGCTTGAAATGGTCCCAGAGCACACACAATGCTTCATGAGTAGAGTATGCACTTGCTTTTTGTCCTTTGGTTTCTCTCCTTACCATTCTCTATGCTTTTCTTATTCTTCAAGTTTACCTTTTTTACTGGCTTTTTCCCTAGCAGATGAGTATGATTCTTCATCCCATCTTTTTTTAAAAAAATCCTGTTTTTGTGTCTCCTAATGGGACTTAGCACACCCTGTAAATTATTCTTGCCAAAATATTGAACCTGAATCTGATCAAATCTTTATAACCAAGTGTCAGTCTACAGGATACAAAAGGAATCAAATGAACACATTAAATGATAGTTAAAAAATATATTCAGCAAAATCCAAAACTTTATAGGACAAGTGACCAACGTAAAAAGAAAGATAGACATAAAGGGGAATTGTGTAGCCTAGAAGAAACTAAAGAGAGTGGCCAGCCAGTTACAATGAGTAGACCTTATTTGGATCTTTTTTTTTGCAAGGGGGGGGGTTTACTGGAGATTGAACTCAGGACCTTACACTTACAAAGCAGGTGGCAGAACCACTGAGCTAAGTCCCCAGCTGGATCTTGATTTAAAGAATTTGAAAAACAAAAGGGGAAAAAAATATGAGACAATTGGGAGAAGTTGAACACCAGTTGGATTTTTTTTTTTTTCCAGTACCAGGGATTGAATCTGGGGCCTTTGCACCTTACTACATCCCATTCTTTTATTTTCTTATTTTGAGACAGAGTCTTGCTAAGTCACTAAGTTGCTCAGGCTGGCCTCAAACTTGCAATCCTCCTGCCTCTGCCTCTCAGCGTTGTGGGGTTACAGATGTGCACAAGCACACGTAGCTACTAAATTGGATTTTTGATGATTTTAACTTCTTATTGTTAATTTTTAAGATGTGATAATGTTGGTTTGATTATATTTTTTAGTGGTCCTTTTAAAGATAGAAACTGACATTTAGGGATGAAATTTTATGAGTTGATAATCGTTGAAGTTAGATATAAGCACAAAGGCCTATATTATATATGTTTGAAAATTTCCATAAGTAAATGTTTAAAAAACAAGAGCAAATGAAAACTCTACTTTTTTTTTCTTTGGTACCAGGGATCGAACTTGTGACCTTGTGCTTACAAGGCAGGCAGTGGAACCACTGAGCTAAGTCCCCGGCCCGAAAACTCTACTTTGAAACACAGTCCTGTCTGTTCATACTGCCCCCATTTCCCATGCATGTCTGGAAAGGGCTGTCTGCAGTTACTGTCAAGACTGCTTCCTGACTACTTACATCGTCTTTTCCTGTACCTGATTTCTTGACTCTCTTCCAAACCTTCTCCTCTGACATATCATGGTTTGTCTGTATATGCAGTTCTGTAGTTTTTAGGAGTTGGGCTTATGACTTTTCTGAATTTCAGATGTCTGTGATTCAAGAAGATCATGGACTGCCTCATTACTTACCATCTTGAACATAGGTATGGATATAGATACCTAACCTTTTTCTTTTACCTGCATGTTTGATAGCTCATCTCTGGTCTCTGACCCACAGGTCTGTCATTTACTTCAGCCCTGGCCATCATCTTGTCTACTGTTTATCTCCACTAACATCGCAGAGATAGCTCATTGGGGTGATGGTTTTATCATTTACCCAGTTGCTGTTCATCCCAAATACCACTGCCTTACCCTAGACTTCACTTTCTTCCTACTTAAACATTGCCATCTAATCTGTTGTGTCCTTTGAATATTTGGTACAGTATCTTAATTCAAACCCTCACCACCTCTCACTTGGTTACTAGACTTTGACTGTCAGCCTTCATACTAATCTCCTTGCCTCCAGTCTAGTCTTTTCTGTCCCAAGAATGATGTCAGTAACACAAAAATCTGTTTGTTTCACATCTCTGCAGATATTAGTGGCTTACAGGGTCTTAAGAAAGCTTTTCATTGTCTACTTATGTCTGCTTACACAGACTCATTTCCTGACACTCCCTCCTCAGACCTATTTAGAGCATGGTGTATTTGTCACGTTTCCTAGGCTTTAATAATCTATTCAGTCTACATAGAGGTCACCACCCCACACTACCCCCCGTCCCTCCCACCTCTCTATCCATCCCATTTTAAGGATGGCCCCTCTCTCTCCGGCTTCTCTGATGGTCTGATGGAGCTCTGGGTGCAGCTTCTCCAGTACTTCACCTGCCATTTGCAAATATTGTTATTAGGGATTGGTGTTGCTTTTAATTGCCTTGTAATTGTTTATAGGCTGTAAACCCTTAGTACCTTCATAGCATCTCTGAGAATACCTAGCTTTTGCCTGAGAAAGAAGGCATGAATTTGCTAATACCTCTGAGGTTGCTGAATGTTTGCAGCTCGGGCTTTTAGAGACTTTCCGTTCTCCACCTGTGGATGTCACTTGAGGTCTCAGGGAGATAGTGGCAGGAAGACCACAGGGCTCCTTTTTCTCTTGGCTCCCATTCCTCCAAGAGAGGAAAGCTGTGAAGGCCCTGTGCTGGGAGGGGTGGTAAGAGACATTTTTTAAGCAATTTTTTTCTTTGGTGACTTTTATCTTCTGCCCTAAGTTCCCCTCCTCCCTTTCCTTTCTCTATGACCCCTTTTAAATGCATGAATAAAGGACTCAAAGTAGAACTACTCTCTTCTTAATCTTCTTGCCCAAATGTGTATTTTTAATGAATTAAAGTGATCAAATTTTATTTTAAATTTATTTTACAGTACTTTTAGCAATGAAAGTAGGTTATAATTGGATTGCTTAATATCCAGGAACCACTGAACTCAATATTGATAGAGATCAATATTATAGAGATCTCAACATTATACATGTTATACCAGTCAAAATTAAGATCTCCATGTCTAATGTATTTAAAAGCCTGCAGCTTAGCAGCTGTGTGTTTGTATCTGATTGTGTGATCATGTATCTCCATATAGCTCTCCTTCAGTGTTCAGTAACTTCATCATGCCAGAGGCTTGGTGGAGAAGGCAGGACATGGTGTAGCCCTTATTAGTCCTGAAAATAGGAAAGGAAGGCTTGTGTTGGCCTGGATTTTTGCCCTGTGTGAAGGATATGTGTAACAGACAGAATACAAGGTGCAGGAAGGTGTTTTATGGTAATATTGGGGTGTATGGTGTGTTTAATTAAGGTATTACAATACAAATTGCCTAGAAAACTGCATGGTGGAGTTATGAGTGTCCCAGTAGAGCCATGAAGGGAACACCTTATAGATGATTTACATGAAGCGTTTGGCATTCAGTATTCAACTTGAGAAGCTCCTCTTTACTGGACTCGCCACGGCCTATGAAATGAAGAGTTCAGCGTGTGTGTTCACAGGAGCTCTCCAGGCCCAGTAGGGGGTTCTGATCACTGCCCTTTCCTGGACTCTTCTGGTCCAGGTAGAACTTTCTAGGTGACTAATCAGTTGCAGCCCTGATTATGGGAATAGTGCTAATGACAATATGTTATCTGTGAAATAACTGTAGTTTAGAGGATGTCAACAGTGTCTTACAATGAGATATCTGTGAGCTTTATTATGTCAAGTAGCAGAGGTGATATTCTTATTCAGTGAAGTACCTACTTTGTAGGTTGTGGCATACCAAAAGTTGTGCGTCTGCATGTGTGTGTGCGCACACACACACACACACACACACAGCCAGATAAACATTACTAAAGTAAACATATAACTAAATTGTCTGTCCTTTTGCTTTAACTTTCCTATACTCTGGTATGTCCATATTGATATTACACTTAATGAAATTTTGTGAAAATAAAAGGCTTTATAAAGATCAGGATAGAACCTAACCTATTTTTTGAGTAAATGAGTTATTTTAATCTTTAAAATCAGAAATGAAGATGAAGAATAAAGAAGTTTCAGGTGACTCTTGAATTCACCATCAGTTTATACTTATTGCTCATTAAAGCTATGATTTTTAAAAATAATCTCCATGTCTGTTATTTTTAAGATTTTATACTTTTACTCAGTTTGGCAACATTGGTTTTAATCTCAGTCAATAGTTGTTTGTTTGTTTTTCCTGGTACTGGGGATCGAACTCTGGACCTTGCGCTTACCAAACAGGTCCAGTGCCAATGAGCTACATCTCCAGCCCCATCAACAGTTGTAGTATTGTGTTTTGTGGGTCTGATAAATTCTATACACACACATTTCTGTAAAGACTTAGGAAGCATGGTTGTAAAGCATGCTCAGAAATAAATGAGTTAAAATCTAGCTGCAAAATTTTCCCCAAAATGAGTATCTTGCACATTGAAAGCCTCTTATGCTTCAAGTTCACAAAAAGGGCATTAGCAAATTACAAGCATCTGAAAACTTGAGTTTCCCATGTTTATCAACTTAATGAGAAAATGCACCATTGAGTGATTACATTCTTTATAAATAATTTTGTTTTTAGAAATAAATGTTAATGTTAGTTTGTTTTTGGAAATGGATAAAAGTGCTAATCAATCCCCAAGTGATCTTTTCCTCTCCTTGGAAGGCAAAATATTTTGTGACATTGAATTCACAAGTCAGAACTAAAGCCAACTACTTAATTGAAATTTCTCTCATGGTGGTGTATGGAATGCTTCTGAAACTCCTAGACATGTGCCTGAGAATTCTACAGAAAGCTTTTTTTGAGGGGCGGGGGATCTCATTATTTACAAGATACAAGATTGGCTGTCAGGAGAGTAATGAAAGGTGATGGTTACCACCACAATGTCTCGCATGAAAGACTTATTATTTTAATAAAGTGATTTGAGTTTTTTGCTTCCCAGTATCCTGGTGCAAAACAAAATGTCCCTCTTTGGCAATTGTGGGTATGAGGACAACTCTGTCTCTTGGAATGGAGAAGACACTTCTCATCTCATTGGTGGGGTCACCCTTGGAGACGGGTTGCTGTTGTGTTTGTCAGAAATAGAATTAAAGACTGCACCGAAATGAGCTCTGCTTTTCTGCTTGCGAAACAAGGTCATGTTCACTGCACGTAAGATCAGCTTCACTCCATCCTGGCTAAGTGGTGACCACCACCATCGTCATTTACACAGAGAACCACTGACGACTCAGAACCAACTGTGATTAATCATTTTATCAGTAAAGGACACACTTGGATGATTTTTTTTTCACCAATAAACTTTGGTTGATCTTTTTATCAGTAAAAAACACAGAAAAGTTCTGAGTCACTTTATTTATGGCATTATAGAAATTGATGAAATTGGGTTGTATAGGGTAGGAGCAAAATCTTTATTGTCCTTGTTTTTTCCCTCTGCCTTGTTCCTTCCTCTTGAGCTGTCTCTCTCTCTCTCTCTTTTGTGACCCAGCATAGTTTTATTATAAACTGTTCTATTTGATGAGAGATTTTAAGGCCTTTAAAAAATTTAGTAGCTTTGCCTCATCTCCATTGTTTGTACCTTAAAAGCTTTTTTTGGCCTTTTGAGTGGAAAACTTTCAGTCAGAAGGAAGCATAAAGCCTTTGGCTGGAAAGATTGCTTTGTTCCAGAGGCAGCTGGTCTTTCTTTTTTTTTTTTTTGGTACTGGGGATCGAACTCAGGCCCTTATGGTTGCGAGGCAGTCAGCGGCACCACTGAGCTAAATCCCCAGCCCATGCATGGTCTTCCTTTATTCAGCCAAGGCTACTTCTCTCCTGAATGTAAACTGACTTAACAAGAGCCATGGTCTGCTTCAAGAAAGATCTTCTACAGCCGGATATTTAGCTCAGTGGTTTCATTGCCTGGCGTGCAAGCGCAAGGACCCGAGTTCAATCCCTGGTACCAAAAAAAAAAAGATCTTCTAGCTGGGAGTGCACTATGAAACATTTCTAACTGATGAGGACCACACCCTGCATCACTTCATTAGAATCAGTTGTATCATAGCCACGTTTACTTTGAAGAACTGAACCCCATCCTCTTCTGCAGAGATTCTAGGAGCAAACTGGAGAACATAGTTTTAATGACTTTTGCATTCATACATTTGTATCTAGGAAGCCCCAGGTGAAAGCAGCATTACCTCTGGTCCAGGTAGAGCAGAAAACAATGCTTCCAGCATCGGCTTTTGTTTTGCAATTCTCTTTGGTTTTCATAAAAAGTTTACTTTGAAGAATTGCATAATATACAATATAGCAACACGTTTTTACTAGAATTGCCTTTCTCAGGAAACTAGTTTCGTTTTCCTAAAGGAAATACTGCTCTGTGTATGAATGGTCCGTCTTTTCATTAGTTTGCTGAATGAACTGATGTTAACATCCTCTTTATGTTCAAAGCCTTGACTTTGTTAGATACTTCCATCTATTTTCATTTTCAATCTCTGAAATCTTGATCGAGACTGTTTATTTATTAGGTTATTTGCTTTTAACTCCCATGTTTGACTTGTTCTCTGAGAAACAGCTGTTAGTTTTCATGTGTGAAACGTCAGAGATGAAGGGACAGTCGGGGCCAGGAGGTTACACCTTTGGTCTAGTTGGAGTAAAACCTGAATGAAGTTGAACTCTCTGCTTTGCCCAGAATGTGCTTTCTAAAATGAAAAAAATAAAATTTCATATTAAAATAATGAGGACAACCATAGTTAATACACTGTATATCATTATCTTCAAAATAGTTACTCAGAATATAAGACATAATCCAAAAAGACTCTTACGAAAAAGAAACATAATAACACAGAACTTTTTTTTCAATGAACTAAGGTAAACTAGTAGTATAAATGAAACAAATTAGCATATATATTGAATTATTTTTGAAACTGTGGAATATGTAATTTGGGGATATATTTGAACTACTCTCTACTTCCTTTTTATCTCTCTTCTATTTTGCTCTTTATTTGTATTTATATATAAATTAAGTAAACTCTGAAAAAGAAGAGAGATTTTATTTGGTAGGTTTGGATGTTGGAGAGATTAATTGAACCTTATTTCTAAACTTGAAAATAAGTAACAAAATATTTTAAGGAAAGACATTTAACCAACATCATGTGGGGACTGAGTACTTTAAGTGAATATGTGCCTCTGGCAGCAGAAGACACTAAAAAATAAATGCAGGGTGAATTTTATGTGTTTTTGAAAAGGAGTCAGTAGAGAATTTTGTGTGGTCAACACTTAAACCCTTTTCAGTAATTGAAACTGAGAAATGAAAGAAAGGATAGGAATAGTTCAAGTTTTGATGTATGATATGGTTGAGCCGATACAAACTTTTCATTTTGTATAAATGATCTGTTTTCAGGATATATGTAAGTAGAGTCAGTAATTACAGTCACAGGTACTTAGAGGCACAAGCAAATTTAATGGTAGGTCCAACAGCAGTGGGCAATGTAACTTGCCAGTCAGTAGTATATGGAAGAGATAAGGTCCTTCAAAAAGTATCCAGTGGCATAATGTGGTTTCTTTAAATTCTCTACAAAGTATAAGCTCTGATCCCGAGCAAGTGCAAAACTGTTGTCAGACACTTGTATTCTTTGGAAGAATTAAGAAGTAAATATCTTTCTTTTATATAGATCATTTTAAATTGGTTAATTATATCCTTGTTTCAAAGCAGCCTAGATTTTGAAAGGAATTAAAGTTTAATGAGGTATGATGTGTCATGGATATCTAATTATAGAACTGTTCTGACATCTGAATTTTCAATTTCTCAAAGCCCTGCTGTTAAAGATAGCAGAGATATTTGTAAGATTGTCCCAAACCTCATGACCTGACATTTTATAAGGGCAAAAAAGCAACTCCAGACTTTCTGTACCATTGTCATACTACGGGGGCTACATGGAACACTGAGCTCCTTCATACTGAATGGTTTTCTAGATTTCTTTAGGTTTTCTCTCATGCAGCAACTGGCCCCTAGCACATACGTCCTTACCTATCTCTTAATGAGAATCAGTTCTGTCCAAAGTGAATAAACACTTGGAGCAATTTAGCAATGGCATAATTATACTCACTCCCAGTTATGAACTTGCACTGCAGTGTTCCACTGCTGTTTTACTTCATCCAAGTCAAGTTCTCAAAGCCTGAGTCTCTCAAGTAAGAAGGAGCCTTACAGGTCTGCTTGTCAATTGCCAGATAAGAGATCTAGCAATTCAATGTGTAAATAAAATCTATTAGAACAACACTTCTGAAACTTCCGTGTGCATAAGAATCACCAGAGATTTGAAGGAATTGTAGATTCTGAGATCTAGGGTGAGGCTGAGTATCTGCATTCCTAATACGAAGGTGTATCTCAATCCTGTTGGTCTGCAGATCACACTTGGAGAGACAGAGTCCAGCTGTAAGGCTCCTCCCACCCTCAAATCAGGAACTCTCCTTTTACATATTCTTCACACAGTTGTTTTGTTGGCCGGTGCTTTTCCCTGTGGGCAGCAACAACCACTGTCACAAATGGTTATGTTTCTGGGATTGCTAATATTAAGATTTAGTAGGGTCGGGGATTTAGTTCAGTAGTTCCACCGCCTGCCTCGCAAGCGGAAGGACCCAAGTTCGATCCCCGGTGCCAAAAAAAAAAAGAGATTTAAGATTTAGTGTGAAACTCTTTGAAATAACCCTTTAAACGTCATGTCTCTTTTCTCCCCATCATTATCTCCAGCATCTAGAATACTGGCACATCCTGGGCCTTGAATGAATAAGTAAGTTTCTTTTTTTTTTTTTTTTTGTATTAAATTCTTTTATTGGTACATTGTAGGTATACAA
>NW_004624814.1:9159539-9173770 GCF_000247695.1 Heterocephalus glaber | reverse complement strand
GGACCTCGGTAGGGCGTGCACAGACCTGCCTGTCTGCAGTGGGCTGATTCGGTGTGTGTTCCACTTGACTGGGGACCTCGGTAAGGTGTGGGCAGACTTGCCTGTTTGCAGCGGGGTGACTAGGCGTCTTCCGCGCGACTCCGGACCAGTAAGTTTCTTTTGAGTAAGGTCATGAACGGATGAAAATGAAGCACTTAAATTTTTGATTGTTGTACTATTCATTTTTAGTTTTTGTGGCCAAGTCACTTTTTTGGTACTAGTCTGCAGGAACACAGCAAGAAACAACAGAAGCCTCTGGGCAGAGGTGTAAAATACATGTACCAGCACCTGGTTCTTGCCTGCCTTGGGCTGTCATGTTGACACTGGATCTCTTTTCAGTGGCTCATGCTTAAATTTAACCTCATTTTTAATTAACCAAATTAGGTTATTTCATTATCATTAATATTTTAAAGACAGTATAAAAAGTTTATTTCTGAGATAGAAGCTTGATGATCTTCAGGATGGTTATGGTTTGTTTTTATTCTTTTATTGTAAAGATATTTCCATTCTTCCTCTTTAGGAACATACATCACAGACCTGGTATTTTTAATATTAAAATTTGAAGAATTTTAATTCTTCAAATTTTAATTAAGTCCTACCTTCCCTGTACAATCTTTCTTGATTCCATCCAGGCATATCTTGTAACTTTGTCACTCCACTGAAAACAAAAATATTTCATGTATACATTTGTCTATGTCCAGGTGTGCCTAGATAGTGCTGGCCCATAGCTCCTTTTGCAAATGCAGACCAGAAATAATTAATGAATGTGTTGAGTATTTGGGAAAGAGAAGACCAACCAAAGTCGAAAATTGTACCAAGGGCCACCTTCTGAAAAAGGTGATGGTGATTATTTGATTTGACTGTATCTCTTGACCTATAGCTCTGATGACATTGCTGTCAATATTTTAATGTTGTAAATAAACGCTTCACAAGATGATGTTACCTGTAATCAACAAACTGTGAAAATACTAGAGGGTATTCTAAATTCTTACTTAAAGGAAAAAACTCACTGGGGACATAGAAGTGATTAGAATTTCATCTGTCATCTTGAAAGGTAAATCAGTGAGTTCAGCAGATACTGAGCAAAGATGAATAACACTGTTGACCTGCTTTCCAGTAGCTTGTGCCCTCTTGATGTGTGGAATGACACCAGACAGGCTGTGCTGAGCTATAGGGTGGAAAACCAAGCAAAATGCTGGCTGGGAGAACCTAAAGGGAGGAGATGTGGGTTTCAGCTGGAGGGAGTTGGAGAACTTTCTTTACATAGATACTACTTCTCTTGCCTTCTTGAGTAGAATTAAATCAGCTTTTTTGTTGTCATCCACATGATCATGAGTTTTTGGGCTCTGTCATTGAAGGTTATTGTCCCTCTGTTGTACTCCCAAGGCTCTTCTGGCCCTCCCCCTGCCCTCCTTACTGGGGATGGAACTCAGGACTTTGTGCTTTGTGAGGCAGGCGTGGCGCCCCTGAGCTAAATCCCCAGCCCTCTTGCCCAGGCTCTTCTGAATGCCAGCATCTGCTCCTGAGTCTTCAGTGTGTCTTTGGTTGGTGTCTTGCCATGTTTGCTTCCCCATTCTCTTTCCTCAGACTGATTTATTATGAGCTGTAGCACAGATAGAGAGATTGCATCAATTTTGAGCATCCTGACCTATATTCATAGGGGTGACAGTAGAAAGTTCATTTGGGCAATAATAGCTGTTATCATTTAAAGGCATATGTACTTCCTGATATGTACTTACTTATTTACAAAAGTAGCTTTCTAGGGCCGGGGATTTAGCTCAGTGGTTCTGCCGCTTGCCTCGAAAGCATAAGGACCCAAGTTCGATCCCTGGTACCAAAAAAAAAAATAACTCTTCTATTAAGTGCCTATTAGGTGTTGCCATCACAGCCGTTACTTCCAAATCCTCACAATGAACCTACAAGATAGTATTGTACCCATTGTATAGGAGAGGAAACTGAGGATTAAAGAATTAACTTTCCCTGAGACTCACACCTGGTGAATAGCAGAGCCTGATTTTACCACAATCTGTTTTGAGTCCAAATCTTAGGTTCTTTGCACTGCCAGCTCTACCTCTGTACACATGGTGTTGAGTGCTCCCTGTAAGGGTGGGGAGTGCATGGCTGAGCGGCCTCAGTCCTGCACTCACAGAGCTTCGGCTGGGGACCAGGTATTTGAGGAGCTGATTGCAGGTCTCATAAGGGAACTTATTCTTTTATTGTGTAAAGATTTCTCCAAAGATGTTTGGCCCTTTGTCCGTCTTCTGTAGTATTCACTTCTCTTCAGAATTCCAACTAGAAGCTGGGTAGGGGAATAAGGTTTGTTACAATCTCATAGTTGTTCATTCATCTGTGCTGGGTCCCCCTTGACAAACAGAGAAGAGGAATCTTCTCTAGAGTTTACATACATTTTTTTTTTGGTACTGGGGATCGAACTTGGGTCCTTCCACTTGCAAGGCAGGCAGCAGAACCACTGAGCTAAATCCCCAGCCCTTTACATACATTCTTAAAGATTCCAACTAGTGGAAGCAATAAAGGACCCTGTCATGCCTGGTACATGTGTTCTGAATAGAAAATGGATTATGGTTTTGACTCTACTATAATTTGAAACAACTCTAAAAATATTCCAATTTAGCATCTTCATTTACAGCAGTTTGGCTTGTTGCCAATATCACAAGAGATTTGGAAATTTCCTCATAATAAAGCTAATTTTAATTCATTTATAAGTATATGCCATACAAAGAACTTTGCAAGACTTAAACTTAGTAGCTTAAGGAGCATTAAAGTTAGTGTCAGGAAACACAATTATAATAGAATGATGGAACGCCAAAAAGAGTAAGTAGCACTTGTGTAACTGATTTTGTTGTAAATATAAATGACTACAAATAAAGAGTAGTATTCATGTTTAAATTTCTGCATTATAGAGTTAATTCTATCAAAGATTTTCCCATTTCTTGAATAAAATGTATTTCTTAAAACAACAGTGGAGTAGTAATCATATGTAAGCATTTTTAACTGCCTTCTATGCATATCACAGCATGCTGTTTGTTATGATGCACCTTTGTTTCTGTATTTTGATTCCTTCTTGGGGACATTGACAATTATAGGAACTTTTCCATAGTTCTTAAATTCTGTGTCAGTTTCTGCCCTCTTCACTGAAAGAGTGGATTAAAAAGTGGTATGGGGAATAATTTATTTACTAAGTAGCCTGACATCTAAAGAGCTCTTCAGTTTAAAGAATATGTTGTGTTTTTCAAATCATAAATTGTTTGTGGAGAGGGGAGAAGATAAGTCAGACCTTTGTGTGTGTGGTGATAGGGATGATGTCTAGGGTCTTATGAATGCTCAGCAAATGCTCTACCATTGAGCTACACCACTAGCCTTCCAAATCTGACTCTTTTAAGGTTTGTCTTAACACTTTTAGGGCAGAGTGCAAAGTGTTGCATTTGTACCCATAAGGGATTGATGTAGAACTGGCCTTGCAGAATATTGAAACAGCATGCAGCTTTCCTTTTTTATTTTCTGGTGACTGAATGATTATCCAAACTTATTATAAAACAAATTTATTACTGTTTGTTGTGCTGTATATTGGCTTAAGATCCTTAAGCTGCCCCAGAATTGTCATGGCCAGTATGTTTATTGACGTTATCTACATTTTTAAGACTCATCTGTTGCTTGGCCCACATGACTTGGATACCTGTGCATCAGTCACAGAACTAGGAGTGGAAGGCCAGTTATTTAAAAACTGAGGAAGAGAATCCTTGCTTTTGTCCCTCATGGTCTGACTAGGGAGACAGACATATAAAAGGCCAGAGAGAATCCCAACCAAAACAAAACAGAAAGGGATATTAATATCCTGGAGGAGGAGGTCACAAGGGCTTCCTAGGAACCAGCTGCTTGGAGCTGAGCTGAGCTGAGCTGAGAGGTCCAGTTGACCTGGCAGGGATAGAGAGCATCCCAAAAGCCTTTTGCATCCATTGACTTCTCCTCCATCTTCATTTCTCTCATTTTCCCTCTGGCTATTTCCAGTTACCTTAGGCTCCCACAGCTGCTTCACACACTATTTCCTTCCCCCTATTTCTCTCCAGTTCTTTTTGTTGTCTTCCGGGCTTTTCTGCACTGAGACCCAGCTTGTAGGCCCTCTCTACCACCAGGGTCACAGAGCCAGCCAATGCCCTGGAAGAAAAACATCTCCTTGGAGGTGGGTTGGAAGTCTTTGCTGCTTTCCTCTAGATGTTTAGCCACATTTTAAATTTAAAATCTTGATGGCAGGTGGTGATTGAAATACTTTAGGGAGGTGGAGACTAACAAGAGAGATAGGAGAAAAGTTACTCAGAGAGTCCCCAAGGTCCAAACATTTGTCCTAGCACTGTAAACAACTGCTACCATTGTCAGAAGAGTCAAGTTCTCTGTGTGGATGTTCATACCGAAAATAATATACAGTTTCAACAGACACTCAGTAGAAATGGAGTTATAATGGGGCTGGAGGTCCAACTTAATAGTAGAGGACTTGCAAGAACCTGGGTTTAATCACAAGGACTTTCTCCAGAAGAAAAAAGAAATTGAGTTGCAGGTGTGCCAACTATGGTAGGAGAAGTTATGGTATAAATACCATTGAATGTGCTTCAGTATTTTTATAATTTGTTCACTAAAACTCATTCTCAAGCAGAAGAGATCAAAATGGGGTGATGACCTTTTCTAAAGGTAGCATTTCCTCTTCTTTGTCTCATTAGAGGCACCCTAGACCTGGATTAATCTTTTTTGGCATCTAGCATCATCCTGTCAGCATCTTCTAAGTCATCTAGCTAAGACTCTGACACATTGACTGAACCAGTGGCTATGAAAGGCTCTACAAATGGCAGCGAGGTATATAAACATTCATTGATTTTGTAACTGACCTCACCAGTACTGTAAATTCTTTTAGTTCTCCATTGCTGTTTGACATGAGTACAGGTGTCCTTCCTTGTTTCCAGCTATGGAGAAAATGCTGAAGTTTGCTGGCCTGCCATCATAATAACTCTGAGCTACATTACCAGCAGCAACACTTCCAGTATCAGTACTTCACCCTACTCCTGTGACCCACTCCATCCGTCCAGCAGCTATGACTCTGGCTTAGGAGCTCAGTGCTCTTAGCCAGGCAGGCTTTGAGCTGGCCTGTTTATTATTTGCAGTGTGGTGGCTTAGTCTGTCATTTTAATTTTTCATCAGTTATGAGGACTGAACCCAGGGCTTTCACGCTGAGCTATATCCTCAGTCTTGTTTTAATTTTTATTTTGAGACATGGTTTCAGTAAGTCACCAAGTTGCCCGTGCTGGGCTTGGACCTGTGATCCTCCTGTCAGCCTCCCAAAGTACTAGGATTACAGGTATGTGCCACCACACCTAGTTAGCAGCCAGCTCCATCTAATGGACTGTTCTGATGGCAGTGAATATGGCTCTCCAATGCCTTGCCCATTGTCATTGTTCATGTTGACAGAATGTTGTTGGTGTTCAGCTTTGAATAATGGAGAAGTTGAGGTGATAGAAAGCCCCGACCCACACAGCATAGGGGCCAAAGGCAGGGAGAGCAGTGGGAGATGAAGAAAATTGGGAAACAACAAGAAAGAAGGATACATACCAAGATTATTCTTGAAAGCTAGGACCAGGTGGAACCGTAGCTTGAGGGGAGCTAATGGCCACCTGAAGCACCACATGCTCTTTATAGTGGAAGCCAAACAGAAAGAGAAGGCAGGGCAAATAGTGCTACATGTCCTATGTGGCCTAGGCAGAATGTAGCGTGATTGTTTCGTGATTGGGGCATGCACAGGAAGGGATCAGGGACGGATACATATTGTAACTATCTCCTGGGACTATGTCTCCCAGGGTCTGCAATATTAGTCAAACAGACTCTGTTTGTCTTATCTAGTCTATGGAGGAGAAAGGGAGTAGGGAGGAGGTGAGGGGTCATCTTCAGGCTTGGCCAGCAGCAGTGGGGAAGGAAGTACCACAAAATTCCAAGTCCAAAATTTTTGGCTTTAAACATTACACATAGGCAGCACCTGCTACCTAAAAATCTGCTCCTGATCATTGCTTCCTCCTAAAGACTTGTCTTATCAGAGAGCCCCTTTCCTGCACTGTACAAGCAGAGCCACCAGCCAGGAGACACAGGCGGCAGCTAATTTAAAAAGGATGCAAGTCTGGCTGCTGCCTTTCCTGTCTTATAGATTGATGATCTTTAGCTGTTTTGCTGATGTCATTGTGCATCTGTTTTTTGAGAGGGAATATAAAAGGGAAGGAGAATGGTTAATCTAGCAAGAACTCATTACACCATGAATGATGAAGGGTGGGCTCCCAGTTTGTTCCTGTTTGATTTGTTTGCTTTGTTGGGGAAAACAAATGATCATGTCACCCTATAGAGAATTTTGCTTTCTCTTTGACATACAAATAAACGGCCTCCCACGTTTCATTTATTTTTGCTACTGCTGGAATAGTTGATTTTAATGCTTCTTTCCTATATTATGAGCTTCATTATTAGATAGGGAAGGAAAACAAGTAAAATTTGTATAGCTTTTCCAAGAAATGAAGGACTCTTTAACTACAAATGTTCATTAAAAAGCAGAGTCCATTAAAGTGATATGGATGAGCTGCTAAACCAAACCAAGCAAGAGGGAAGAAGGCATGGGATTTTACTTCTTAAAATATGTTTTGGTCATAAGGGTTCAACTTTCATTAACTCATTAAAACAAAAATAACATATTTCCTTTTCTTCCTATCTTATCTGGCAGGATGTACCTAATAATGGGGGCACAGTTGTTCATTTGTATCATAAACGGACATCCAGCCTACAGATATCCAGTATATAAAGTATGTGAGGTGTCATTTGTCAGAGGATTATGGATAACTTTTAATTTGCATTTTCCCAAGGTAAAAGCCTAGTTGATAACTCTGTAGCCTGTGGCCCCAAGTAATGTAAGTGTATATTTCCTATTTGTATTCCTTGGCCATCAAGTTTTTGAAGATGGACAACAAGACTCTTGTGTTTTTTTATCTCTATTGTTGGCCAATATCAATTAATCATTAGCCAAGCCTGACCTGACCAATGGGTTTGCAGGTCCATGTCTTAGAGGGCTGTGTAGATGTTGGACAGTTGAGGGCACAGACTAGATCTTTTGACATTTTGTTGCTAGGTTACTGAACCCTGGACACCTGAACCTTGAACATATCATCTATATTTTAAAATCTTAATGGTTAGAAGCAGCTGCTTACATATTCTTGGAGTAATACAGTGAGATGTACAATAAATAAAACTAGTTGGACACAGTATCTCAAGAACACTTATAAGTAAATATGTATGGCAAATTAGGTGAAAGAGATTGAAAAGAATCATTGTTTGTGTTCAGGGACTTGTTGGGCAAGCCCTTTGTAGAACCATGACCTCAGTCCTGAACGAGATCTTGTAGTGAAAGTTAGCTGATAGAGTTGTAGGTGCTGATCCTGGTCTTAGAGATAGGGTTAGGGGTGTCAATTTTGGATATAGGGTTTTTTTGTTTTTCTTTTTATTTATTTTACTAAATTTTTTACTTTAAAGTTTCTTTTTTTCTCTTCAGAATTTATCATATGAATAAATTTCTATTTAAAAATAACCTTTATTCAAAGAGTAATTTCACAAAATTGTAGTATAAAATTATGCCACCAACATTTAAACTTTTAAAGCAGCCTCTAACAATTAGAGGTGTTTGGCTGCACTGTTGGTAAGTTGTTTTTTAAAATAATTTCCGTAGTTCTCTCATCCTGCACACTTTTGCTTTCTAGCCAGCATGTCAGGTAACAGATACTTATTAACCTCTTACTTTGGTTTTTTCGTTGTTGTTGTTGTTTTTGGTACCAGGGATCAAACTTGGGACCTTGAGCTTGCGAGGTGGGCGACGGAACCACTGAGCTAAACAGCAAACTTCTTACTTTGGGCAAGGAATTGCAGAGGATCAAAGGCACTGAAGGCACAACTTGCCATCAAAAATTTATAAATTGAGACACAAGGCAGAAATGTACAAAAATTAATAACATAAGACATCGGTATAGGGGATGCTCCAGGGTTGTGTATATAATTAATTTCCTGTATGAGAGGAGAATATTAACTTCAGAGGGAGAGGAGGACTCCACGTGGCCAAAGTTAGACTGAGATAGAAAGATAACTGCAGTTGTTCTGGACCTTGAAGGATAAAATTTTAATAACACCAGAGATTAAGTGAGAAGGAACATTTTCTCGCATTCTTTAAGGGAAGGACTAAGAACAGAGTTGTTACTAGCTAGAGAGTAGACTGGCTGGTGTGAGCTGTAGAAAGCTAGGTGGAATTACAGATGGAAAGCCTAGAGTTCTGTAAGAAGTAGTTTAAACTTTCTTCTGGAGACATTCATTTATTATATTTTTATTGATCATAGCCCTATTAGAAGCTGGGGATAACAGAGAAAAAGAAATAGCCCGTGTTTCTCACGGAATTACATGTTAGATTTGTGGAAATGAGAGAGAGGAAATTTGGAATTAAGAATATCTTGTATGATGATGATGGCTAGGAAGGGAGTGATCATCAGGGATTCTGAGCCCTTTTGGGAAGGACAATTTAGGCAAACCAGGAGTTAACCAGGCAAAGGTGAGGAACGATACAGCCTTTAGGCAGTGTGGGTGGCAATAGGTGCAGAGGTGGGGAGACAAAGATAGCCTGCTATATGTTATTCTGAAGATGATTTGATGAGTTCCTGGTCTCTTCCTAGCAGGGCTCCCGACATAGCTGGGGACAAATATACAGGAGAAAGTTTTGCTGTCAAAGTACTGCAATTCTCACCATATCTATGGGGAGGGAGGGAGAGAGAGAGAGACAGAGAGAGAGAGAGATTTTTTAAACACCACATAATTGATTCTAGAGTTTAGCAAAAAAAAAATTGAGGATGCGATGGCATGAAGGCTTCTTCTCCAAACATATAGATATAAACAGAAATGGAGAGGAGGTGCTGGGTGACTGTGAGCCAGACAGCAGAGAGAAGGGTAATTTGTAGGACTCATCTGATGGATGCTGACTACTCTGGAGCAACAGGAAGAGGCAGCAATGGGTTAGCAGAACTGTACAATGGGACACGTAAATGCCAAATTCCTTGGCCTTCAGTTTTTGGAACTGTGACCTTAGTTGTCCCTTTATAACATGTCAAGCTTGAAAATTCAAGTATCTCAGTCTTTACCTCAAAGGTATTTAGTGAGTGATGGGGGATTTGGGGCTAGGAGAAGAACTCAAGAGAATCAATGCATTAAGAGGTTTAATTTGTCTTTGTCATATAAAATTAAAGAGATAATTATGAATTTATGAGAAATAAATTTTTTACTAAAAATCCTAATCATTTTCTGATGCTTTAAAAACTGATAGACCATTCTGATATCCATTGGACATGATATGTGAGTTTTTTCTTCTTTCAAACAAAGCAAGAGACAACAAAAAAGCATGCTATAGAAAAAGTTGGTGAATGGGGCCAGGGATTTAGCTCAGTGGTTCCGGTGCCTGCCTCGAAAGTAGAAGGTCCTGAGTTTGATCCCCGGTACCCCCCATCCCCCAAAAAAGAAAAAGTTGGTGAATAAGAGGGTAAGGGCTGGGTCTAGAAAATGGTCTATAATACATACCAATTTTAATTTGGATCCTTAAAAATTTTTAATGTTTTTAAGGTTAAATTTTCAAGGAAATCTTGGAATTGGAAACTTACTGTCTTTTATTTTTGCTGACCTGTTCCTGGGTTAGCAATGCTAGTAATGAAATAGAGGTGACGGGAATGGAAAAATCTGCCCAGTTAAAGGTATAAGAAGCAGTTCGCCATATGCGTTTTTGTAATACACAATTATGTAGCTGCCCCAGGAAGGCCACCCATTCGTTGGAGGTTTCACAAGGATATCTGGGGCCAAGGCCTTGTTTAACAGAGTATGATCAACTCCTCAATTTATTTTTGCTGTATCTTTTGCTGACCAAGGAGTTTATTATCAGTCCATGCATTTAGTGCCCTATTCAGATAAAGACTTCAAATTTTCATGGCTCAAATGAGAACTGAGTGTGACCAATGGACACATCTCAATGCCAAACTATGGTCCCTGTCATATTCCACCTGTCTGTGATCTTCTGTTCTACTGAGCTTATCACTCCAGTCTCTTTCTCTAAGTACATGTTGTGGACAAGTAAGAAAGAACACCATGTTCACTCATAATACAACTTTGAACAGGGAACATTGGGCTGATTTAAAATAATTATTTTAGAGCAGACTGCAATTTTTGGAAACACTTATGAGGTCATAGTAGCTCAAAACCTGTAACTCTGTATGTTCTTTAATAGGTTTACAGTGACTGAATGAGCATCAAGGCTAAGGACAAGCATCTTACCCTCACTTGTATGGTTTTGCTTCCTCAAACCCCATTAAAAAATCAGAGAATGATGCAAGTGGAATAGAAATACTCTTTGGTGCAGAGTCTTGAGCAAACTCGGCAGGAGAAGGAGAGTGCTGGGCGTTCCCAGCGGGGAGTGGCCATCACCCAACTGACTTTGCCTTGTACTCCTAGGTTTGTTCTTGTAGCATCTTTCTTTTTGTATTCTTTTATTGCACAGAATATTGTTTTTGGCTGAACACTGTAAAATCAGTGAAGTTCCCAAAAGTCTTGTGCATTTCTTGAGCACAGTATGAAAATCAACGTTTGTTTCCATTAGCTCAGTAGGTACAAGGGGCATTGATTTGTGCTACCTGAAAATGATATTTATCATTTTAATTTGTTTGGCCTTTTGAAGATATCATCTTTAAATAGTTCTTTGTTATGGAAAATTGATCAAAGATTTAGATTTCAGCCAAGAATAGACAAGCAAAGACCTTGATTTTTTAGATGAGTGAGTATTTGAAGTACTGCTGAGCAGCTCTGAAGTCTGATTAAAAGTGAGGAAGTGTACGTCAAGTACTAGCTCTCTTACCAATTTGGAATCCCTGGTCCCTCATGGAATGTTGAAAAGCAAGCAAGTTCTCAAAAATATTATTGTTGAAAGAAATAAATAGCACAATTTTCTAGGGCAAATTAGGGCCAACCATACAAGTGCCAAAAGCTTTCAGTATTCCATTGTGTGGTGTAAGATAACCTATTACTCCCTTCTTTCTTAGGGAGTATTATTTGTGATAGCTCAGATAAACATTTTAAACTTTCATTATTGGTGAAATATTAAGGTGGTAGGAATAGATATACACTTGATCTTAGCCTAAAGGCTGAGAAGCAATGCTGATATTTTAAAGAAGTCACTGTTCATGCAGGTAACCTAGGACATGGAGCTGAAGGAAGCTCCCTTTCTTGAAAGCCTCCCCCCGATCTGTTTGTGAAAAGAAGTTTCTAAAAGAATTCATCCTTTCGGTGTTCATAGCAAACCTGCTGTATCTCTGACACTGTGCCTGAGAGAATAAAGAGTAGAATGATTATGACCTTGAAATCTTCCTGGTGAAGGAGACAGACACATAAACACCTAACAGGAAGGTGTGAGGTACACAGTCATGGAAGCTGTGAGATGGCTTGGGAGATCCTCTACTTGGGGGCATCCAGCCTTTGCCTTCAGAGCCCTGGGATGTGCCACACAGAGGCTGACTGCCTCAGTGCCAGCACAGCAGAAACGTCGGGCGCCTCTCAGGCTCTTTTTGGGACCTGCACTCAGGCCAGTGCTGCGGCTACAAAACTGCTGTCTCCCACTTTCTCTCCATGTACTACTCTGTGCCTGCTTATCATTGGTGCAGTTCCTAAAAGCCACCAAGCTGCCAACATGAACTTCTTATTTCACTTTCCATTTCTTCTTTCCAATCTCTTTTGCCTCTGCCCCTCTCATTTTAAAGTTCATCACCAGGAGGACATTGATGATAATGACAATAGTTACATCTTTTTTTTTTTTTTTTTGCAGCTTCATAGTTGATTTTGGCCAAACTTTTAGTATTCTATAGTTGTTTAACACACACTTAAATGGTCTTACTGGGGGAAGGGGAAGGGGAGGTTCTTGCAGATTCCCAAGGAAATGTCAGAAAGGCAAATTATGGCCAGCATTATCCTTTTGCTTTTGTGGGTTTACTGGGCAAATAGCACTTTCCTTACATAGGTGTCTGATCTCAGGCTTTTCCATACTGAGAACATGGAGATTTCAGTTGGAAGATACCCTGAAATCCTAAGAGTGTACCCGACCACCCTCTAATAGCTAGCTTGTCTGTACAGGCAGAATGGTTCATCTCTTAGTGGAGATCAGTGTACATCTAGATGGCTAGATGTTTGTGGAAGATCTTAGAATTGCTTGCTTTATTTACTGGGAAAATTCAGGAAGTGGCCTTTAGGGACACCTTTACTTGGAAAATTACAGCACTAGTACAAGTCAAGCCTTACATACTTAAACATTTGCTTGTTGAGAGCAAGTCATAAAATCAAACTTAAACATGTTTTACTTTTCTTTCCTCACAAGAACATAAAAATTGTGAAGGGGGACTTAACAGGAAATTTTTCAAAAGTAACACAGTTTTCCTTTTAGTAGTCCTTGGGTAGTTATGACAGAATAGTTTCTACTTTTTGTTTTGTTTCTTTGAATGGGGATTTTGGCCCAAAATTTTGTTTATTCCTAGTATCTGCTTCTGCCTCCCCCTCTATCAGATCGGCTTCCTCCATGGCCACCACCTCTTGGTGCTCCGTGGCTTGAACTGTTGTAGGAATCACGTGGAGGAGGGTACCCCCTTTCCATAGAAGGGGGAAGCCCTCGTTCTTGTCTGCCAACCCGATCGCAACCACTTGAGTAGCGATCGCTTCGGCTGCTTAATTAACTGTCTCGACTTCCACCATATCCATCACGTGAGCTGCTGTAATCGTCATAGCGACTGCTTGCACCATAAGTTGGCAGGGGCCCTCGTGTAGGTGGAGCACCATGTGAGTTACCGTAACTCTCATATGAATCTCTGTAGGAACCTCCACTCGGGTGGTCTGAATAGTCACGATCCCGACCATACCCATCTCTATCTCTATAGCCTCTTGATGGATAGTCATCACGTGAACTGGAATGACAATAATCACGGTAAGTATAATCTTTTGGTGGTGGGGCATAATCTCTTCTATCATGAGAACTTGGGTAATCTCTGCTTGAATAGCTGTCTTTAGTGGAATATCCATCGTCTCTTGGAGACAGATAAACATCTCTACGAGAGGGCAAGGGTTCCCTTCGAGGTGGGCCTCTGTAACTATCTCTTCCATGTGGTACAGGGGCTCTTCCTCCCATTTCACTGCTGCTGCAAACTGGTCCTGAAGAGGCTAATCTTTTAGGAGGAGGAGCCCCACTTCTCGGTGGTGGTCCTCTTTTCACTGGAAGGGGTCCTTTGGAAGAACTCATGTTAAAATTTATGGAATAGCCACCATCATCCATGTGCCCTCCATGTGAGGGAGGTCCCCTAGTTCCTCCACTTCCTCCTCTTCCTCCTCTAAGACCTCTGGGAGGGCCTCTGCTTCTTGGAGGTGGAGGTGTCCCACGTCTACCACTTTCAAATGATACTTTGGTTGCTTGTTCTACCTTGATGGCTTTTCCATCTAAGGACTTTCCATTCATGTCCCGAGTTGCCTCCTTAGCATCTGCTGGGCTTTCAAATGTAACAATAGCAAATCCTCTTGATTTATTGGTTTCTTGGTCTTTCATCAAGAGTACTTCCATGATTCGTCCATACTTGCCAAATACTGCTTCAAGGGCTTTCTCATTTGTTTCTGTATTAAGCCCACCAATAAAGAGCTTTCCTGGGCAATCTGCTTCAACCATTTTTTTTTTCCTGGTGAGTCTGCAGAAAGGTAGCGACAGTCTCGTGGAAAAGGGCTGACCACACATCCAGGGACAAGTGACAGTTACCAGGTAGGGGCACAGAAGTGAGGAGCCGCTAGCAGTACTGAGCAACGGGGCAGCTACATCTTATTGATCATTTCCTCTGAGCCAGAAACTGCCCAGAGTTCTTTCCCTGTATCATCAAATGACCAATCTTAAAATTCATGAGGTTTTATCCTCAGCAGAGGGCTGCTTACTGCCCAGCAGGCTTGGGACCTGGAGGTGACTGAGTCACTGGGTCTTTGCAGACTTCTCCATAGACCTGAGGTCATGTAGCCTGAGGCAGAACAATGGGAGATAGAGGGAGGAGACAGATAGGGAAAGGGAGAGGGAG
>NW_004624814.1:9125639-9159439 GCF_000247695.1 Heterocephalus glaber | reverse complement strand
GGGGGGAGGGAGGGGAGAAGTAGTTAGAGGTATTAGGCCAGAGGGAGCTCTAGACTCATGAATAATTTCATTTATTTTAGGAAGGAAAGAGAAAAGGAGGAAAGAGGTTATGGAGGGAAAGAGGAATGTGTGCTGGAGTTTTAAGGGGAACACTTGTTTTCAGTGTGTAGGATTCAGATATTTTTCAAAATGTTACCACACTACTTTATTAAAAGTAGTGCTAATTTAACCATATTAAATATGTGTATATTCAAATACCAGTACCAAATTAAATCCTCAAATAAAGTATAAGTGGGCAATTTGTGTTTAAACTACTCTCCCCTTGGCTTCTAATGGTTAGCTCAGATAATTCATAATTGTTCATATTATTGGCCATCTTTCTAGCTTATAGCTGCCTGTCAGCAGTGAACTTAGGGGCTGAATTGAATTGGGAATATGAGATACATTCGACTTGTGCAGAAGCTGTGAAGCTGAGGCTTTCTGAGTCTGAAACATCATCCATGCTTTTCAGATACGTGCATGGGACCAGGGATCAATGGTGTTAACTCTGTCTTGTCCTCCAGCCTCTTAACAGAAACTGACAGGTCTCAGAGACAGTAATTCAGCTGTTGTACTCGGGTTTGATTTATGGTATTGGGAGGATCAGCAGCTAAAACGTGACATGATGTCCGTCTCACTATCCTTACCTTCAGCAAATGTTCACTGAGGCTTTGCTAAGAGTGGTGCATTTTGTTGGATGATCCTGCATTCACTTGGGGTATAAAATAAAGCTAAGGCAGTACTTTTTAATTAGCTTGGAATATCTGACTCTAAAAAATATCTCTGATCCTTTCTTTCCCTGCAGTGTACATTAGTCATTGCAATTTTATTTTACTTTCTTATACTTATAATGCGTTAATCCTATTTGGATGTCAGCCCTTCTGTTCTTAGATTTATTTCAATAAACAGATCACCCTAGATGTTCTTCCCCGGCCATTTGGGAAGGACTGTGATTTATTAGCTTTGGTTAAAATTAAAATATGCCTGGGCCAGGGATTTAGCTCAGTGACGCCACGCCTGCCTCTCAAGTGCAAGGTCCTGAGTTTGATCTCTGGTACAAAAAAGAAAAAAAATTAAAATATGCCTTTTAGTAATTCATACTTACTCTCCTTTCATGTTCTGATCACTTCTTGCTTCCTGTCTCTCCCTTCCCACATGTTTTCTCTTACTTTCTCCATATGTCTTCTGAGCAGAGGTCTGGGTGTGCTTGGATTAGGCCAGCAGGGCCAAGTTCAAGGAGCCCCCAAGGCCAGCCCATTCTACCCAACCATCAAACATGAAAAGCTGTGGGTTTGATGGGAAATGTCCCATACCTGGCATAGCAAAGCACATGCAAAAGAATATAGCCTTGCACACATTAAGTGCTTTTTAGAGCATTTCATTATCTACTTAGATTTTCAAAACAATCCAAAAAAAAAAAAAAGTGAGGAAAAACATATGCTGCCATAATTATTTTTCCAACACAGACAAAGCGATCACATAGATTTGTCCAGGTGACATAGTCAGTCCACAGCATGGCTGTCAGAACACCTCAGTCATGGTGTCTTCCTGTAAAAGCACATGGTGTAGAAGTTCCCGACTGACACAGTGGCAACTTAAAACAAATACCCCTGATATTCAGTGTCTTAGAAATGTAAGAAGAAAGAGAACTCAGAGTCCAAGAATATATGCCTTTGGCCATGACCACTGAAGAGCAAATCTGGAAGCCACGTAATTCCCTGCCTGTGTCCACACTGCTGTGGGTTTTAAGCAGGAGCTGATGTTTTGAGCTCCTTAGCTTTCCATGCATAAGCTTAGATTTATATACAGGTAATGCAAAAATAGAGTTTCCAGGTGAAGGGCAGTGGCAAAAAGCTCTTAAAGACAGTTATCCACAAACCATCTAATCCTCTTCCTACAAGGAACAGTGAGTGTTAAGAGGATGTGTAAGAGGAGATAGAGTTCAGCTTTGTTCTGGGTTTTTTTGTTTTGTTTTTTGGGTTTTTGTTTTTTTTTAAGCTTATACACAATTAAAATTAACATCCTCAGGCCAAAACACTATTGGTAATAACTTTTAAATCCCATAGGGAGTCCAGAAAATTTGGGGGCTGCAGACTTGTGAGAATATTCTAATTGAGTTAGTATTAAAACAAAAAATTGAGTCTATGTTTGATGTGGCTTTTCTTTTCTTTTTTTCTTTCTTTCTTTCTGTTTTTTTTTTTTTTTTTTTTTGTACCAGGGAAGGGAACTAGGACCTTCACACTGAGCTATGTCCCCAGCCTTTTATTCTGAAACAGGGTCCTGCTAAGTTGCCCAGACTGGTCTTGAACTTGTGATCCTTTTGCCCCAGCCTCCGAAAGTGCTGGGATTACAGGTGTAGGTGGCCACATTTGGCTATGACATGGCTTTTTTGTGTCATTTTATCCTTAGTATCATTCCTTGAACACATATGTTCAGGTAAGTTGTACAGTTAAGGAAAGAGGCTCAGAGACATGAAGCCCAACCTTGGTCCCAAGTTCACTGTGTGATGACTGAGACTCGAGCCTGATGTTCTTGTGCCCACTTCAGTGCTCTGTGCACGTGCCGCTTTCCCTCTGGGTCGCCACACCTCACTGCGGAATCCAGGAGGAAAGCTTCCTTCTCAGGTCCTTATTATTGTTATGTTTCCGGAAGAAATCTCTTTGCAATTATTATTTGCAGAAGTGTGAGTTTTCCCATCAAGAAGACAAAAGCTAAAACTCTTGTGCCTTTGGAATTAATAGCATATTGTCGATTGTCACACCACTAAATGAGTGTGAGGCGAGAAACGAGTATGTTCTGTGATGCCGGCAATTGCAGGCTAACAGGATGGTTTGACTTGCAGATTATCCTTGTGCCAAATGTGACATCTCTTCATGCATTATTTTTAGCATTCACAATGAAATATGAAATGGTGTTAACAGTAGCCCAAGGATACCAAAGCTTCAAAATTAGAAATCACTTTTAAGCTTCCTTTCTTATTCCCCCCCCAGTGAACTGCTGTATTAACACTCATTATAGCAAAGCAGAGCAGATGGGCAAACAGACTGATCATATATATATATATTTTTTTTTCTTTCTTTCTTTCTTTCTTTCTTTCTGGAGCTTAGATGTTGGCTCTTTTTTTAATAAAAGAAAGGAATTTTTAGATGTCGCCTTGTCTTGCTTTTCCTTTTTAATCAGAAATAGAAAGGGAGGCACTTTGCTCCTGATCTATTAATAATGTGGCTACATCCTTTTCTTAACTGCTGACTTCACAGCTCTCTGTGTGCCCATTGCAACCAGAATTTGATTTCTCTCCAGTTCTCCAACCCTCATGTGGTATACTCATGTTCTTTCTGGCTTATGATTTCTTTATGGAATTTATCACTTTAAATTCATGTTTTAGAAGTGCCATTCTTGACCAGGAAAGTATCTAAAATATTTTTGGCTTTTCTACTCAAAATTAAAGAGTCTTTGGGCTGGGGGGTTAGCTCAGTGGTTCCGCCACCTGCCTCACAAGCACAAGGTCCTGAGTTCGATCCCCACTGCCAAAAAAAAAAAAATTAAGAGTCTTTGATTAGTGGGAATTTAAATTACTCATCATATTATGTCAATAGAAATATTTTCCTGTAGCCTTTTTAAAAAGTTAAACATGGTTCCAGCATCTGCCTCGCAAGTGCGAGGTCCCGAGTTTGATCTCCAGTACCAAAAAACAAATTAAAAAAAAAAAAGTTAAACATTTCTTTGATTTTTCTCAAAAGCAGACAGCTAATTTTATTCCTTCCTACTTTTATAAAAGTTGGTTTTTAAAACTCATTTTTCACATTTATTTCTTGTGTAATTAGAGTACATAAGAAATACATAATACCAGGATTTTTTGGAGGACTAAATGACATGCTGAATTGGAAATTATGCTATAAAAATAATGTCCTTTTTAAAATTAGTGCATATTAATTATACAGAATAATGGATTTCATTGTGACATTTTCCTAAGTGTACACAACATGCTTAGATCACATTCACCTCCCTATATCCATGACTCCTCCTCCTTACCTCTTTTCTCTTCTCTCGTAGTCTCCTATTAGAACTAGGTTTTCTGATGAAATCACGCTCTGGCTAAAAAAGTATAGGCAAAGAAAATAGCTGTCATATTCTTTCCTTATAAAAGGACAGAGGTATCCCATGCATATAATATGTGACATGTATTATTCATAGAATAGTAATAGACTTGTGTAAAAGAACAACTCCTGTGGTGTAATAGGAAGCACTCTGGAACAGTAATTTCCCTTATTATGTCTAGAGTCTTGAGGTGGGCTGTGTAGGGAGGAAGGATACACATGGATGGCTACATATTTTTTAAATCCTTTTTAAAATTTGAATTGAATTTAAAAATTTGCTCATGTATTTTATCAACAGAAGAAAATGTAAAAATGGTATTATGGATTGCATTTTCTAATTATATGGTACAGTATAATATAGACATACAAACATTTATAGAGGATTATACACAAAGCCATGGCAATTGCACCCCATGTTTTTTAGAGGTGCCTGATAATCCTGTCACATAGATTATTGAGTTTAAGAAAATCTCAGTGAGACATAGTTTTGGAAGCTTCCATCAAACTTCAAAGAGATGCTTTAGTTTAGTGTTCACACTGTGATCTGCAGCTTCAGAAATAGCATGCTGTTAATAACAGTATGTGAGAACAAGATGACCAGTGGGCTCCGTGTTGTGGTCTCTGTGTGTTTGTCTACATCATCTAACTTACCTAAGTGCTGTGGTTTCAGAGAGTTAACTGAATAGAGGGTATAGGGTTGCAAGAGAAAAACCTGAGCAAAGCTCATGGAAAAATGGAAAATAAAAAATATTCTATGTGAAGGTACAAATGAAAGGAACCCTTTTTGGGCAGATGATTCTAGCAGTCTTTGGGAGATGCATTTCTGAACATTTTCTCAGTTTGAGGTCTTCAGTTGAGGTTCAGTGAAAGAATTTTCAGCAGAAGTGAACCCTTGACATTACATCGGGCTGTAAAAGAGGTCCCATTCATGGTGTTGTAATGCTATTTCTTTAGCTGTGGTCAGGCCTTAAACCTGACCTCTCTCAGCACTCTCTTCCCCAAAGCCAAGCCAGGTGCCTGTGGGGTGAACGCCCATGTCGTCCCGTGTTTAACCTGCAGGAACTGGTCCACATTGCTGCGTAACTGGTCTTCCTAATAATCTTCTTCTCTGATCATTCATATGCTGTGGGGATAGAGAGGAAACTATATCTTGCCTTGTTTACCCCTATATGCCTAATACCTAGAAATATGAGCATACCACCTAATAGTTTTCAATAAATATCTATTGATTAAACAAGTGAATGACGGGACAAGTATTTGTGTACCAGGACCTAAATGATATAATAAACTTTGTTAACTATATAAACATGATTAACTTTGTAAATTGGAGAGCTTCTGCCCTCACATGACTTGAAAATTACCACCTTCAAATGGGTAAATTATTGTAAAAAATATTTTTATAAACTTGTAAAACTTAAAAGTATCACTCTTAAAATGATTACTGCTATCAAATATATAGGGCACAATACTTCAGAGGTAGAATCTGCACCTACTTAGGGTTTAGGGAGAGCTCATAATGAGTGATAGTGTTTTTTAAAATACATAATTAGCCGGGCGTGGTAGCCCATGCCTGTGGTCCCAGCTACCGGAGATGCATAGTAAAGAAAATCTCTTGAGCCCAGGAGTCTGCGGCTATCCTGCGCAACATAATGAGACCTCATTCTAATAAATAGCTAAAACTTCCTCAGCAATCATTTGAATTGGATATAAAGCTTGTTTAATCTGCCTGATAACCCAGCCTTCACTGCAATACCTGAATAATAGAGACATCCTTTTAAAATTTATTTCTTATAGTTTATCTTTGTTAGTCTGCTGCAATATGCTTGATTCTAATACAATTTCAACTTTTTAAATTAAAACAGTTTTTTACATAAGACATTGAAGAAACACGACAACATACCTTTCAGAGTATCAAAGAATAATTCATAGCTTAAATTCTTACATTTACAGAATCTCAGAATCTAATTTTGCTTTCCATGGTTTCAGTTATCTGCGATTAACGAAAATATTAATATTTGTCTTGACTATCTCAAGAGACCACATTCACATAAGTTACTACAATATATTGTTATAATTGTTCTATTTTATTTTTAGTTATTGTTAATCTCTTATGTCTAATTTATAAATTAAAAATTTTCATAGATATGTACAGAAAAATGTTTATATAGAGTTTGACACTATCTACAGTTTCAAACATCCTCTGGGGGTCTTGGAAATGTATCCCCAAGGATGGGGGATTACTGTACTTCTTGGATGGTGTAATAGAGTATCCAAAAAACATGAAATTTCAACCATGAGATTGGAATGAAGAAGAGAAAACCAAGAGGGCTCTCAAACAGGATAGGTGTAAGTTACCTCTTAATTTTTGAAATCCTTGACAATTGTGTGAGTATTTCCTGTTCTCTCTCCTATTTTACTTTGCTTATTCCAAAGAGGTAGCAACAGACAGGGAGGTGAGTCAAGGTTTCCCTCTCACTTGGGCCCTCTCTCCTGTGTAGGTGTGAGGTTGTTTTCTCACACTTCCTCTTTAGAGTAAAACGTACTTATGCCTGGGAGCCCACAGTGGTGACCTCTGTGATGATGCTAGAGGTGAGGAAGAAGGAGGTGCTGCTCTGGGAAGGTGCTGATGGGGGATGGGAACCCGGAGCAAGAATAACAGCAACAGCTCTTGGCAGCCACCAGCCAGAGAGTGATTTCCCTCTTCTCCTACCTTGAGAACCCAGTCCCTTCTGTTCCCCTTGTCTCATGTTTCAGTGATGTTTCTTCACAAACCAGGCTAAGTCAACAGAATGGATTTCTTCACTATTAAATTTTTCTCACAGTATGTGCAAACTTGGGTCAGAAAGACTCCCTGTATCTTAATGATAGTTTAAGTGGGATAAAGGCAGTAAGCCAGGCCTTCTGCAGGCCCTTGACAAAGCACCAGCAGTCCAGGCTTCTTCCCTGCCCCCAACACATGCCTGACCCCTCCTGAAACAAGCACACACACAGTGTGCTGTGCTCTTCCACACTCCAGTGCCTCTGCCCAGGCTGGGTGGCCTGACACAGTGTGCCTCCAACAGCTGCGTGTTGCCACTCTTCTTCGAGCCTCGTGAATTTCTGCCCAAGCTTTCAGACTCTACAGTCAGGAAGAAGAAGACTTCTCTTCAGTTCCTGTCTGCCCAGTTGTAGTTTGGGCTGCTCTTAAGAGTTTTGCATCGTTACAAATTCCTGTGAAAACCCTATCATGACACTTTACTAAGCTACTTTGTGTGCATTTCTTTTTTCATGCTGCATCTCTGCCCTGTCAGGCTCCAGAATTCTGTATACAACTACAAATAGACCATCAAAGAGGAATACTGTGGCTTTAAAGACATTGCTGCCAAATAATAGCATAGTTTGTTTGTAACATAGCAGTGGTGGGGCTGGGGATTTAGCTCAGTGGTACCGCCCTCTGCCTTGAAAGTGCAAGGACTGGAGTTTGATCCCTGGTACCAAAAAAACCCTCACATAGCAGTAGTGGTGAACCTATGGCACACATGCCACAATGGGGTGTTTGTTATCACTGAAACTCTAAAAGGTTCACCATCGTTGAACTAGGGAAAAAAATCTCCCTGCTTTGCAAAATTTCTCCAACCAAACTTATATAGTTTCTGTTAACAACTTAATATAACCAGTGCTAGAAAATAGAGGAATTAAATAGACATGGGTATGTTATAGTCATACTCAATACTTACTGCGGTTTGCTTTTGCTGGCCTTAATTTAAGATCGTTACCTTTATATCTACGTTTGTTTATTAGAGTTATTAGGCATATTTGAAAAATTGTCTTTGCTGAGATCTTATCCTTTAAATCAATAGATTTCTATATGCACATATGTCCTTTGGTCTCTTGGAAGAGGGGTGTAGGGTTAGCAGTCTTGTGGGAAGAGAAAGCTTGCAGCTATGTTTTGGAAGCACTGTGTGTGAAAGTCGAGAAACATCATTGTTCATAGTGGAGAATGGTGGAATATGGGTGTTGGTGAAAGTTAAAAGGGGCTTGATGCTTCCTTGGCTCTGAGGGTAAGGGCTGTGTTGTGGTAGGATGGGTGGAGAGGGAGGAGTGGCTCAGAGAGATATTTCAAAGGAAACATCTACAAGATATAATACATTATAGTGTGGAATGGCTGTATAAGGGTGGTGAAAATATAAGGCAAAAATGAGCATGTTGGGCTGAGCAAACCCTGAGAATTTGGGTACGGTAGGGAAAGGTACATCTATTCCAGTCAACTTAAGCATAATCTCCTTGTGGTGTATCCATAAATATTTCTGCCTTTATGAGAGGCCCATAGAGGCACAAAGGCCCTGCCAGGAGGTAGACAACTACTTTGTTGCTTTTCTTCATATTCCTACATTTTCCCCTTGATCCTTAAAGCATTCAGCTAGCTAAGCAGAAAGTGAACAAAAGTAAGTTTCTGTGCACATCCCGTCTCTTTCCTTTGTCTTCTAAAACTGTGTCACTACAGGGAAAATACTGAATTTTTCAACCCCATCCATAAATGTGTAAACCAGCCCACTCTTCAGTCTACAGAGGAAGGCTCCCTCCTCCTGGAAAGTTTCCAGAGGCTGGAAGAGCTGGCCTGCAGGGTAGGATGGGGAAGAGGAAAAACTTTTCTCAGCCCCCTGAACTTGGTGGGTCTCACATGAATGTGCTTTGCTTACTTGAAGGTTTTCGAGATTCCAGAACATTAACAAACCTATAAGCACATTGCCAGTTTGTGTAGCAAATAGTAGTGTGCAAATATTTACTTGAGTAAATAAATATGTAATTTTTATATCTCTTCAGAGAGTTTCCCCTCAGCCATGTGTTATGTGGGGGTGTGCCTTCTGATCTTGCTTTCTGAGTGGGAATCAAGTGAGAATGGGCCTTTTTGAATCTCATCCTCCAGGCCTGAGTCACAAGGCCAGTGCTGTGGATCCTGTGGAGCTCTCTACCTAGGGCTCACATTATACAGCCATAACGAGGCCCTGGTTTTGCTGGAGTCACCCTTTCTGACCCAGCTTTCTCTTCTTGCAGGTGCACTCCTCTTGACCGACTCAACAGCGAGTTGAATTTTCTTTGTGTTTAAAGAAGCAAACAATGTCCTGGTGTCTGTAGAGATGATTTGCAGTTCAGCCCAGCTGAAGCTGACCGAATGAGACTATGGGCTGTGCCTCCGCCAAGCATGTTGCCACTGTTCAAAATGAAGAGGAAGCCCAGAAAGGGAAAAACTACCAGAACGGAGATGTGTTTGGCGGTGAGTGCTGTCACACTTTTTTCTTTTCAGTTTTTATTTTTTATTAGTACATGTTTGCAGTACATAATGATTATATTCCTTGTGGGAAGTTGGTTCGTGTATATAACACATCTCAAGTCTTTTTTCTTCTCCTTGCCACCCTCTCCCACCCCACTCCTTCCCTCTCTTGATCCAATACCCACTTGAACAAAATCTATTCTCTACTTCCTATCATGTATCCACCCCATCTGCTCCTTGTGTACACTTTGAGTTTCTCATATAAAAGAAAAACGATGTGGTATTTAAGCTTGTGTGTCTGATTTATTTCACTTAACATTATGGTCTTACACTTTATTCTTGACCTGTTGGTTCTAGGCCTTTGATTTTTGTAACAGTGAAGAGCTATAGTGAGTAATTAGTATCTTCTTACACCATTGGGCCAAAGGGGTGAGGAGACCTGATAGAAATCAGTGCAAACCCTTTATGTTGGATAATTTTTATCAAGATTTGTACATACAAGGTGTGATGAAAATAGAGTAGGTGTTCAAATTTCTAAAAAGTCAATTACAATAAAAGGTCATTGCCATTAATCCTTCTCAAAATACTTCCACTCACTTCAAACACACTTCTCTTGTGGTCCTAGCCACTTTTTTTTGTTTTGTTTTGTTTTGTTTTGTTTTGTTTTGTTTTGTTTGGAGACAGGGTCTCACTATGTAGTTCAGGCTGGCCTTGAACTCACTCTGTAGCCCAGGCTAGCCTCTAACTCAAAGTGATCCTCCTGCCTCAGGCTCCCAAGTGCTAAGATTACAGGCATGCACCACCATGCCTGGTATAGCCGCTTTTTGAAGCAGTTCTGGAAGTCCTCTTCTAGGAGTGTCTTTAGTTGTGCTATCAGGACTGTCTCATGTCCCAAATAGATTTAAAACATTTGCCTTTTCATGGTCATCTTGACTTTGGGGAAGAGCCAGTAGTCACATGGTGCCAGATCTGGTGAATAAGGTGGATCCATAATGTTTTTTTTATGAGGCTGCCTTTCTGTTGGATGGCATGCAGCAGCAGAATTCATCATAATTTTCATCACATCTTATAAAGACATTCATGAAAGGACTTCTGGAATCATTTCAGAAAGTGACAAGAACAATGGGATAAATGTGTTTGAAATGAAGGGGCAGTTTTAGGGGGATTAATGGCAATGCATCTTTTACTATAATTAACTTTTTAATTTTAAATTTCACTGTATATTTCGATTGCCCTTATAGAGTATTTTGAGAAGGATCGTGGAGGTTTTGTTCCAGAGTTAGGATTTAAACCACACTTTAAAGAACCAGTAGGATTTAAATTCAAGGTCATGGGTGTGAGGGGCAGTGGCCATGGGGTATCCTGGTTGGTGAGAGCCATAAAACTGAACAGAGAGGGAGTTCCAGAAAGGCCACGGTGGACTAGCTCAGTGCCTCTTAGCTGCGTGGGGTCAGCTGACCTCACTGGCAGTCCACATCCTCTCCCTCAGGCAACCTCACACCTGCGCAAGTGGCACGTCGGGCTCTGGATGGGCACGTGGGCCACGGGGTTGACCTGCATGAGGGGCGTGTTCTTCGACCTGGACAACACATTCACTGATACGGCCAGAGCAAGCTGGAAGGGCATGTCAGAGGTAATAAATCTATTATAATCAAAATACCATTGTAAAGAAGAAACTGAAATCATCTGTGATAAAGTACAAGTTAAACTCAGCAAAGAATGCTTTCATCCTTACAATATATGGATTACAGACCTAAGGACTTCCCACTGGGAAGAAGCAATCCAGGAAACAAAAGGTGGTAAGGACAACAGGAGATAGGCTGAGGAATGTTATTTCTTGTGGAAATCTGCTGTCTACAGCATATGACCCTAGCCGAAGATGTCAAAGCCATGCTCACAGAACTTCTCAAGGAGGTCCGCCTACTCTTATTAACAAATGGTGACAGATAGCGGGAAAAGATCGAGGCTTGTGCCTGTCAGTCCTACTTTGACGCTGTTGTTGTAGGTGGAGAGCAGAAAGAGGAGAAACCAGCACCTTCCATATTTTATCATTGTTGTGATCTCCTTGGAGTACAGTCTGGGGACTGTGTGATGGTTGGTGACATATTAGAAACTGATATACAAGGAGGTCTCAATGCAGGGCTGAAAGCTACAGTCTGGATAAACAACAATGGAATCATGCCGCTGACTTCCCCCATTCCACATTATATAGTTTCTTGGGTGCTAGAAATACCTACTCTCTTACAGAATATCAATTGTAAAGTCAGTTTGTCTGTTTGAAGCACATAAAAAGTCACAATTCCAATTTTAGAGCCTATTTCCAGGGTTGAAACTAAGAAGAGTTAAGTCATTCCAAAATAATTTGATTTAGGATTTAATAGCCAATTTGTGAGGGTCTTCCCAACCCCATTGCATTTTACAACCAACCATTGACTTATATTTGTATCTGCAAATCCAGATTATGTTAATACAGATTACTTTTAGTGCTGTAGTTCAAAAAACTGGAGGAAATACAACATTTTCTTAGTCTGTAACTTGAGATTTTAAAAAATTGTTTTTGGTTTTTGGGGTTTTTTTGGTACCAGGGATCAAACTCAGGACCTTGTGCTTGTGAGGCAGGCACGGCCACCATTGAGCCATCCCTGGCCCCCAAAATTGTATTTTTAATCTTTTTAGTATTTTGGCTCTATGGTACAAAGCAGGATAGCTTACACCTGTATATGCAAATACAGGTTGTATGGCTTAAAAATAGATACTTTTTAAAAACAGATATTCTAAATAGATAATACATTTATAGTAGAGATATATCAGAGAACTTGGATCTGGTTAATAAGAAATAAATACTAAATCATGCAAATCTATACATTTCATAGTAAAATTATTTGGCATTTTAAAACATAAGCCATATTTTTGCCTGCTTTGGGTGTGTACTTTCAATTATGAGTCTAATGCTTCTGCATGAGCTTTTTTGAAAGGGGCGATTTTTCTGTGGTGTTTACATGACAAATAGATTGTTAGGGTTAAAAAAATAGCTATTAAAGTCAACATATGGTGCTAACCTTTTTAAAACGAGCTCATAGCATTCTTGTAGTTGTGCCTCTTATGGAAATATTTATTTTTTCCCAGGCACACAATGGAATTGAGAGGACAAGACTGTTTTGCTGGGGAAAAGTGCAAGCCACAAGGCACCAAAAAGTCCTTTTCCTCCTGTGGGTCCACAAGAGGAGAACTGCGTCCATGCAGCCTAACCATGCGCCCCAGTCCCATCTGTTCTCTCTTAACTAAGTAGTTTCACCCATGTAATAAAACTAATAGAAAATTAAGTTTTGCTATGAGCCAGTTCCACCATGCCATTTTAATATTTGAGTGACTCTATTAAATCTTAAATCTTTTCTACATTTTCAGAACCATTATTGTATCTAATTCATCACGGCATCTAATTCAAGGTTCATTTTGAGTTTAATCAGTACCTCCAGTAGCAAGGCATCAGCTTGTAATGAGAAGTTTTCCCAGAATTGTTAGGCTAGATAGTCTCATCATTCCGCTAACCAAGGTTGGAGTGAAGCAGTTAATAAAAGAAATATTACTTGGGTTTTGTTTTTGTTTTTACGTTAAGTACTGATGTAGATATTAAACTATGTTTGGACGAGTATAGCTGTAACTCTTAAGAACGATACTCAGAATCAAGTTCTAGACTATCTCTGAACCTAAAAGCCAGTTTCGTGTCTAAGAACTTGATTCTCTGCCTTGTGCAGATGTCCTTTGTGTTTACTCTGACTTGATTTTTAAAGATACGACTGTGCCTTGACTGCCCTAGAGTACTGTTACAATGAAGCTAGACCTGTGAATGGGTTTATTTATAATTCCAGGTATGGTACCTATGTGCTTTGATTGGATTTTAGCTATTGAAAGTTGTTAGAGTTTGGAGGATTTTGGCAAAAAAATAAATAAATAAAAATAAATAAAACTGAACAGAGGCCAACAGTGGGGTGATCTGGCATATAGATACAGAAGGTAGTGAGGTATATTTTAGGATTAATAGAATGAATTGTACATTTTCATATTAAAAATACAAATACAATTAATTTAATAATCATCTGCAAAGTTCTCTGTGATGACTCAGAGTGGCTTTAGCATGTCTTGTACGAAGGTCACAACTTCCAATTCATAGCCACGTCTGGCTTATAAATATATTTTCTTTGCCTCAAAGAATTGTAAAATAAATAGTAAGGCAGCCTTTAAAACTCATGGCATTTCACATGAAACCCCAAATTTCTTCAGAAGCTCTAGCAACCCCAGATTTTCATTCCTTGAGCAGCAGACAGTGGGTGGGTTAACAATTGCCCCTGCAGTCAGCCTGGGCCCTCCAGTGAACCGCTAACTGCTAAACCTTCTTTGTGGATGCATGCTAAGTCCAGGTCATTCCCTGGCATTACCCCTCTGGCTATTACAGGCCCTTGAGTTTCCTGATCCTCAGTTTGTCACTTTAAAGATCAGTTATTATGCTGGCCATGGTGGCACATGGCTGTAATCTCAGCACTTAGGAGGCTGAGGCAGGAGGATCACTGTGAGTTTTTGGCCAGCCTGGGCTACATAGTGAGTTCAAGACCAGCCTGAACTACATAGTGAGACCCTGTCTCAAAAAAAAAAAAAAAAAAAAAGATCAGTTATTTCTCTGATGAAGTATGGATATGTGTACATTCCATTTGGTTCAAGGCAGATGAAACAAAATGGTTTTTCCTGAATGACTTTAACAATAATATCTATGACTTGACAGTTGTATAACCTTTTTATTTATAAAAACATTCCTTTCTCTCTTACTAGATAAGGAACCTCATTGAGATAATGTTTACTTTGAGTTGTACCATTTGATCACTGTCAAATAAATCTATGCTTGTACAGTCTTAGCTTTTGATTCATTTTAATGGCTATTCTAGTCCTCTGGTGAAAAATTAGGAATGCTATAAAATGTTTTTTTTTAATGGACTAATGTGAATGGGAAAAAAGGTTTTGTTTTATTTTGTTTTACAGAGATGCATTTTTTTTTTTTGGTCTGGAACAAATTTGCCTCTCATGTTGACTGCCTGTGGAGTTTAGAACTGTGGAGAAAAATAATGGATATATGAGCATCTTAGTCAAACTAGAAATCCAGATTATTGACACTATAGTATCTGGGAAAACTGCCATTTAGAGCTAGAATCCTTATTGTCTTTTTTAATTTTCTTTGAATCCTTATTGTCTTAATGCTTTACTTTTCAGAGCAAATAATCTAAAATGAAGAATTTGCTTAAACTAGCTTCTATGTGATGTTCTGTGACATTATCATTTTTATAACAGAGCTCCTATGTATGGCATTGCCACCATATGTCCGACACCATGAGGCACTTACATTCATTTTCATGTTGAATTTTTACAATAATTCTGTGAAATGTGCACCACCTCGATTTTGTGTATCTGGAGGCTGGAGTGCAGCGAGACTAGTAGGGCCAAGGTTGCCTGGCTGCCAGGGGATGGCATCTGCATCCCTGATGCCAGTGAGCCTTTTCATTGGCCAGGCTGGTTTGAACCTGCCCGTCTTCTTGTCTCAACCTCTCAGAGTGCTGGGATTACAGGTGTGCACCACTGGGTGTGGCTGGTCACTGATTCTTTAATGCTGAATGCTGTGTATAAGGGCTTTTGCTAAATGCCATGGTGATTACAGAGGTAAATAATCCATAAAGGACGTGGTCTAGGATAAGGAAATGTTATAAGGCTGAATAAGCCAAATACCAGAAGAGGAAAAAACATACATCATGATAAGAACCAGCAGGTGGATAGTCTAATTTAAAAAGCAGAATTAGAGCAGATTTCTTATAGAGATGACATCTGGACTTGGCATTAAAGGGCTGGAAGAACCTAAACTTCTGTGATGAAGAACTTGTGGATGAAAGATATAAGAAACAACTAGAATAGGAAAGACTACCATCATGTTCAAGAATTATAAATAATCTAGTTTGAATGGAATATGAATGGGAGAAAACTAAGTTAGGGTTACAGAGAACTTTGAATACCAAATTGTAATCTTTAGAAAAATAGTCTTAGACTGTAAGGGCAAGATTCAGTGATATCCAATAAAGAGTTTTGTACTCACATTCTGCTTAGCACTGAACCATTCATTTCCAACTTGAGTTACAACTTATATAGCCAGGAAGCCACTATTGTCCTAATGTACTATGTGTATCCTGCAGATGTTGGCATCTGCTATACCACCCTTGTACCCATCAACAGTTGGGGCTATTAGACAACCTCACGATCTCAGTGACATTCAACAGTAAGCATTTTTTTCTGGATTATGGGTAGTTGAGTCAGCCAGAGTGACACTGCCCTGTTCTCCTTTCACAGAAGGGCAAGAATGCAAGCCATGCACATGACATCTCTTAAGTGTGGGCTTAGAGCTGGCACACTGTCATGGCCACCCACTTTTCACAAGCCAAAGCAGAGCCACAAATAACCCCAAAATCAGGAGGCAGAAAAGTATACTCTGAACACAGGGAATTCATTGCAAGGGAATGAATGTAGGGAGAGTCAATAACTGGGGCTAAGCAGTGTACCCCAAGCCTACCTAGTCCTTGCTGTATCTGTGACTCTATGAGTCTGTACCCATAAAGTGCCGTTAAGGTCTCTGTTAAATTTTGTTTATCCCCCCAGTATGCATTGAAGTATTATTTACTCCATTATCTTGTTAGACTTTCTAACATAAACATTTTCAAGTTTGTGGTATGGTGTTGAATAAAGCAAGAGTACAAGAGTGGACAGAGTTTCACCAATCAAGGGAGGTACTTTTACTAGCTCTCCAGTACTCTGAGGGAAGAACTGCAAGAATTCAGTGGCAAGATAAATCCCAGTACCTTAGATGCTACTGAGTGCCAGAGTTTAAACACAAGAGAAGACACTATCTGTGTTACTCTACTTAATTTACAAAGAGAAATTCACAGAATCCTAAGATGATCACATATGGTAGCAGAGAATGGTAAGTCTGGCTCATTTTAAAGCATTTGATATCTTTTGTCACCTATTATTTCAGAGATCTGTAATTCCATAATAAATGACCTCATACTTAGTGGCTTGAAACAGTAGTGATATATTATAGGTCTCAATTTTATGGGATGCCTGGGGTTCATATGCTCTTCTCTCCTGGGCTCAGTCTTGCAGCTGCATTTAGCTGGAATCTCAGTTAGATTCAACTGTTCAAGCTGGCTTCACGCCTGTATCCAGAAGACCTCTCTTCTCAACTGGGTAGCCAAGTTTTTCACACAGTGGTTGTGGTCTGTCTTACTTTCTTTGACTCTGGGACACAATACTCAACACCCACAACTTAAAAGGAGGAGAGTTTTGTTTTGGCACAAGTTTTATAAAGGTTTCAATCTGTAGTCACCTGGCTCTAAGGTCAAAGCAGCAGAGTAGAAGGGCCTGGGTGGAGGAAAGCTGCTCACCTCATGGCACCCAGGAAGCAGAGGAGCAAAGGGAGGACCTGGGGAGAGAGATAAACCCTTCTGGACCAGATCTCATTCTTTAATAGCAAGTCAGCTATAAGCCCCCATAATCCAGTCACCTTCCAGAAGCCCTGTCTATGAGCATGTGAGACTTTGGGGGACAACTAGACATAAACCATAACATGATCAAAGAGAGAAAGTAGAAGCTGCCTAGCTTCTTAAGATCTGGGCTGCAGAGTCCAGGAATGTCACTTTTGCTGCATTCTGTTGATCAAAACAACAGCTGGTCTTGTGGAGCAGCCTGGAGCCTGGGGAGTGCCGAGACACCCCACCTCTGAGTATGTGCCTAGAGTGAGGGGAAGACTTGTTGAGAGCCATCTTTGGAGACTCAATGCCACAGCCAATGGGAGAGGCAATTGCAATTCCATAATTGGGTTATATTCCAGCCTGGACATATGTCCCACCGAATACAGTGGCTACATTCACTTTTTTTTTTTAAAGTTCTTTTATTGGTACATTTTAGGTATACAATTCGTTTACATTTATCATTGGGTGCTTGTACCTGTACATGATGTATCTTGGATCTTATTTTTTCCCCATTACCTGTGTGCCCTTCACCCCCTCCACCCTTCCCTATTTACATAGACATCATTTCCATTTTTTTTTTCTTTTCTCATAGTTTTTCCTTTCCCTCTTTTCTTTTCCCCTTCCTCTCCCTTCACCCCTTCGTCTTTGGACCTTTTTCCTTTTCAAATTATCAATTATTCATTTTAATCATTTTAAGCCTTCTTTACACTATCAGTTTCTCTCACTAGAGAAACTATTTGGTATTTATACATGTGTGCCCTATTTATTTCACTTAAGAGTATGGTCTCAATGTACATCCATTTAGCTATAAATGACTCTTTTTTCATTCTTTATGGCTGAGTAGTACTCCATTTTATAAAAAAACCCACATTTCTTTATCCAGTTTCCAGTTGATGGGCACTTGGGCTGCTTCCAAGCTTTAGCTATTACAAACTGTGCTGCTATGAACATGGGTGCACATATATCACTGTGGTCTGATTCTTTTAATTCTTTTGGGAAGATCCCCAGCAGGGGAATAGCTGGGTCAAATGGGACCTCTAGTCCTAGTTCTCTGAGGTATCTCCATACTGATTTCCACAGTGGTTGCACCAGTCTTCACTCCCACCAGCAATGGAGAAGTGTTCCTTTCTCCCCACAGCCCTGCCAGCATTTGTTCTTGGTTGATTTCTTGATAGCAGCCATTCTTTCTGTGGTGAGGTGCTATCTCAGTGTTGTTTTCATCTGCATCTCTTGAATAACCAGTGATGTTGAACATTTTTTCATGTGTTTATTTGTTGTCTTTACTTCTTTGTCTGAGAAATGTCTGTTCATTTCAGATGTCCATTTTTGAATTGGGTCTTTGAATTTGGGGGTCTGATTTTTTTCAATTCTTTATATATTTTAGATAGTAGACCTTTGTCTGAGGTACAGCCGCTAAAATTTTTTCCCATATTGTAGGTTGTCTGTTAGCTCTGTTGGTGGCTTCTTTTGCAGTGCAGAAGCTTTTTAATAAGATGAGATCCCAGTTGTTGATTCTTTCTGCTAGTTCCTGTGCTACTGAGGTTTTGTTCATGAAGTCTTTTCCTCTGCCAATGTCTTCAAGAGTTCTACCTAACTTATCTTCCAGCAAATTTAGTGTTTTTGTCTTAATATTTAGATCTTTAATCCACTTTGATCTCAGTTTAGTGCATGGTGATAGGTATGGGTCTAGTTTTAATCTTTGGCAGGTTGAAATCCAGTTTTTCCGACACCATTTATTAAATAGGTACATTCACTTTTTAAAAGCTGAATGTTTTGGGGACGGGGATTTAGCTCAGTGGCTCCACTGCCTGCCTCGCAAACGCAAGGTCCTGAGTTTGATCCCCGGTACCAAAAAATTTTTTAAACATAATAAATAAATAAATAAATAAATAAATAAATAAATAAAAGCCAAATGTTTCAAAATATTTTGAAAATGGTACTACAACATATAGATTTGACACAATCCATGAAGGGTCGCATATTTGGGGATAGCGCTGAAATGTGTGTCTCTGAGTGTGAATACACGCACACACATTCAATTCCTTTCCTAAAGGTGTTAATTTCATAGTTTCTAAAGACATGCTGGAGTACTTTGATACTTGATGTCTTTATACAAATAGTGGTTTTTGTTTCTGTGAAGCAATTTGGTCTCCATGATGTTGGGGCTACTTAGGAGACCAACCACTCCAAACCTCTAAATGTGTATAATAGAACTTCTGCAGAACATTTCATCATCAAGGGTTAAGTGAAAAATGGGCATCTCAACTCCTAGATTTCAAGGAATGTAGGAGGTCATTGCTGAGGTGCTTTATCACTGATATTTACCTGCACATTTTCTTTCACTTTAAGTGCTGAACCATAAAAATTTTCAGATTTAAAGTTCTGCCTTACGTAGCTTTTAGAAAGTCAAATCCTGACTAGAAACTTCATCTCCATATTGGAATTTTTCTTCCCTTAGTAGTCAGAGCATATGTGAATAGTGGTCAGCAGATCTGCGGACGTCACTCAGAGGGCAACAGCACACAGCCAAGACCAGCTTGCAAAAACTAAATGATCAGCGAATTCAGGTTATCATGAACTAGTTAAGCAAGTTCTAAGCAAAGCCATGTGCTTACTGGAGTTCTTTCAGCAGTCATTCACTTAGACTATTAAAGTAGGCACATAGAACAGATTCAGGCCTTATTAGGGAAATTAATGTGTCAAAACCTGAGATCATTATCTCCTCTTCACTCTACCCCGGAGGGGAGAGACTAATTCAGGTATACTGACTTTTCTATTTGCACTTTTTCTATTCTGTCCTTACAATAATGTACGTTTTAAACTTCAGTCACTTTTGGCTTTGCAGCTAGTTCCAAGCTCCTGTGATCTTACCTTCTCCTCCTTGCATCACTTTCCCTCAACTCCCATGGTTTAGGTTATTAGCTCCCGTCATCCAGAGAATTGCAGTGTATTGATTTTACCCTCTCCTCCCAGCATTACTTTTCCCACTGCAGAGACTTCTTTCTTTACTTCTTTGCTTTTTGTTTGTTTTTCCAACTCTATTTTTGTACCACTCTCAGATGAGTTTTTCTAAATTATTTCTCTGTTGATCTTAAAACTTATGCTCCAGAACTTCGTGTTTGTACCTAGTTAGTTACCAATAAAATACCGAATCCTTAATCAACAGTCAGAATATCTGAAGATGGCTCATACCCACATTTGCAGTGTTTTTCCTCTGTCCCTTGACTGCTGATGAGTTTGGCTTACAGACGACGAGGGTCTGATGTTTATCAACACCCCTTGGAGTGGAGGTGTGTAAATTATTATGGCAAATTCTTTTGGAATGATGGTGTAAGACTGAGCAGCAGGAAAGCAAGCAGGAACTTGGCTCTACTCTCTCACTTGGCTCTACTCTCTCACTTTTCTTTCTGTATGGCTTCAGTTAAGTTCTGATCCTTGGCTGGACATAAACTGAGAACAACAAAAGGTGTGTGTGTGTGTGTGTGTGTGTGTGTGTGTGTGTGTGTTTGGTGGTATTATGCCATTCTGCTACCCAGGGAAAATGCTCTGGGAACCAATTTCACAGGGTTTTACTGAAAGTTAAATGAGAAAATAAATAAGACATCTTCAGAAATTGAAAGCAGTTGGAGACAAGATAATGATATATTGTTCATTCATCTAATAATTTCCGATTTATAAAGATTAATTAAAGATACCTATGTTTGTAAGACAGTAGCAGAATATTTGTCTGTGCTAGGCAATGCAGAAGCCAAGCATGTTAAATGTGATCTGAGATATGCTGTAATTGTAAAAAGCACTTTTTAATTCCAAACTAAATGAAGATTTAATATGGAAAAAAGAATGTAAAATTATTCATTAATAATTTTGTTATTGTTCACATGTTAACAGGATAATTTGGGTATATCAGGGTAAGTGAAATGTATTATTAGTATTATTTTCATGTGCTTTTTATTTGAATAAAAAATGATAAAAGTACTACAAACATAGCTTACATTATATTGCTCTTGGACCATGCTGTTTTTAGTCACCAAGGTGGTGGTATCAGAATTTTCTTCTCCTTTCCTATGTAGAGTTTGCTTGATACTCGGTGTGAGAGAGAAGGCATCAAGGCATGGCATCAGACCTCATTTTCTGCTCTGATTCTCTGTAGCTGGAGGTTGATGTTGTACATCAGCCGCGGCTGTTTTAGGGGATGAGTTGCAGGATTGGGAGATGGCTTGGCCCATGAGAAGAAGCAAAGCTCTTTGACTTGCTCCTCTCTGTGCTAACTATTGACGGTCTTCAGCTGCCTGTAATATAACTTTTTTGCTGTGTAGGGAACCTTCTATTGACTTTGACGTTGTGATTTCCTCAAGGTCAGAAAGGAAATCTTTCCCTTTTCTTGTGTTCAAGAAGTTTTAAGGGATGGTAAGGAAGGCAAAGGGCAGAAGTGTTTGGTGGATTTGTGATGGGGCCAGATCATAGACCTAAGAGGTGAAAAATTTTAATTCAGAATAAGTAAGGAACATGGGCCTGATGGAGGCATAGAAGACTGATATTTTGAGCTGAGCCTCAGAAAGGTATTAATGGCTAGCAGTGCACATGGGGTCATAAAATTACAGAGATCCATCCACCTCAGCCAAGAGTTTTACCTGTGTGTTTTCTAAATATAGTCACTGCTTAGCCCAGTGACTAAGTACTCAAGATGTATATATTTCATTTCCTTTTCTGGGAGGCTTCTGGGCCATTCTCATGGCTGCTTACAGGATAGCAGAGATGAGACAGCATGTCCAGGAGCAGGTAACAAAGAGCTGTGAATTCTGTATTGCCAGTCAGGTATTGGTTCCAGCTTCACTACTGCTTGTGATGTCTTTGATGAGTGACTTAGTCCTATCTGTTCCCACATCTGTAATATGGAGATAATAATGTTGTCTACCACATGGAGTTGTGTGCAAGACCAAGAGTTAACACAGGAGAGTTCTTGGGATAGTGCCTGGTGCATACTTAGCGCTCAAGCAGCAGTAGTAACTATGAGTAGATCTGTCTGAGAAGACTGGTCCAGTCTCTTCACTCTTGCCTCATCATCTACCACAAAATATACACAATGCACATGCTGCTTTGATCTCAGTCTTGGCCTCGGTGAGGTAAAGCTAGTTAAAACTTCAACATGGAAATGTTTTCTTGTGATAAAAGTCAAGAAATGTTTTTACGTTCTATATTTAAAAAGTAAAAAAAAGATCTAAGTACTGGTTTTCCTTCGTTTGGCCACCAGTATCATGAGTTTGTTCTTTTAGTGTTGGATATAGAGATACATGGAAAATCAGACTGTTGGGCACAGGCTGTTGCTGAGCACCCTGACTGCAAGCTGAAGGAGCCTGCGCATTCTCAGCACCCACTGCTGGGTCTGGTTGGCTGGGCCCTGGACATCATTTGGGGTTCACCTCAGTGGCTCCCTGGCCTCTGTAGATGCCTCTTGTTTCTGCCTGGAGCCTCAGGCAGATAGTGATAGTGAACTTGGCCCTGAAGAAGGCCTTGAAGGAGCTGCTGGGTGCCATCACTCAGTGAAAAGCTCAGGGGACGGGCTGCCTGCATGGCCTGCTGGATTGCTGGGGATATTCTCAAAGTGACTCACCAGTGACCGTGGAGGTGGGAGGGTTTCTTTATCCATAGCGATTTTCCCCAGAGTTATTTTTTCCTGAGAGACATCACAGAATTCAGAATTCAAAACAGTGCTTCTTCCTGGAATCCTGGCTGGTGTGACAGCAAGGACCTGCCCTAAGCACCTGCCTGACAGCCCCCATCTGGCACACTGACCTCCTTTAAGCCCTGCCTCTCCTCTGTAGAGACCAACACAGCTCTCACCTTCTGCATCCAGGGCCCTAAGTGTGGCCAGTTCTTTCACCCCCGATTGTTACCTGGTATCAAAAACACAACTGTTGGATTCATTCTTTACAGTTTATCAGGTTTTTTCAAATGCAGTTATCATTGTCACTGTCCCCCTTGATAGAAGAGGAAACTGGAGCTAAGAACAGTCCCAGTTCACTTAACTGAAGAGGTGAATGGTGGTAGGATTGAAGATGGTGACTCTTGACCAAGGGCAAGTCCCCTTTCAGGAGTAAGGTCTCCTGTCCATTGCGATTAAATCCAAACTGGCCAGGAGTCTTGGGGAAGTAATTGTTAACTGGTTGCTTAAGCTCAGCCTCCGCTTTTAAATGAGGATGTCTGGAGACTCTATTGTGATAATTAGGGCTATTTTCGGTGGACCTGAAATACAGTGTCATGGTAACCGCACAGGCCTGAAGTCTGGCAAATTGGTTTCAAATGCTGGCTCAGCTACTCACAAACATGTAGTCTTGGTACATTTCTGAGGCTGCTGTGCCTCAGTTTCCCCTCTGTACAGTGTGAAGAATGCTAGTAATTGCCTGCCTCCTGCAGCTGTTGTGAGACTCAGATTCACCGTGTGTGTAAAAGCCTCAGCAAACCACTTGGCAACTCAGAAGCCCTGAGTGAACGCCAGTTACATTACCGCTGTCATCGAATCAGCAGCCCAGAGGTGCACGAGCCTCTGACCTGTGCTGCTGCGGCTTGGAAGAATGGTTGATTGGTCTTTTCTGATTAGATGGGGGCAGTGCACAGTTTCTTATAGATGTGTAATTCTCCAAACACTATCAGTAGTTATCTACATAACCTTTATCTTTTACTTGAATTTTAAATATTTGTGTTACTTTGGTTGGTTCTTTTTCTCTTTTGACTTAAACAAGCATCTATTCTGTATAAGGTGTGTGTCTTTAAAAAAGACCAAAGGAACCAGGTGTGGTAGTGCATTGTTTGTAATCCCAGATTCAAGGAGGATGAGGCAGAAGGATTGCAGGTTCAAGCCCAGCCTGTGCAGCCTCTTGACTCAATGAGACCTTGTCTCAAAAATAAGAAGGGGGGGGAGTAGGCCAGCGGTGTAGCAGGTCAGTGTAAAGGCACTGAGTTCAATGCCCAGTAATGGGATTACTGGGTGGGGGACACACCAAAGGATAATGATTTAGGATATAACATATATTAATGAATATAATATTATGCTATATTTCTGTGAAAGTGTGGGGTTTAAAAATCCCCACCATAGAGGTTGACAAATTTTTTTAATTTATCAAATATAAATTGATATATAAGTGCGTGTATATTTGTGTATGTGCATGAATGTGGTATTTCCTAGCATTTTCCAGCTCTCGTGTGTCAGAGGGAGGATGTCTGAAGAAGGAATCACCTCAGAGAGGCCAAGAGGCAGCAGATCCTGATGACCCCAGAACTGTAGTCGGGTAGATGCATCTCTAGCTGAAACAAAAAGATGTACAAATTATATAAGTTTCAATTCACGTTTTACTCTTTAAAAATATTTTGAAGTTCGTCATATTAAAATTGAATTCCTCAATTTATTCCTCCATATTAGAATTTTTTCAGCATAATCTAAAAATTTAATTATAAAATATGAAACCATGGAAGTACTATAAAAATACAGGTAAATTTTATTATTTTACCTTATAAAATGTCTTCTGCATAATGCTACAAAATTCAATGCCATTAAAAATGGTTGATAAATCTGGCTATAAAAAAGTCCCAAATCTCTGCATAGCAAAAACCAAACAAACCACCATAAATTAAGTTAAAAGACAAATGTCAAACCAAGGGCAATATTTGCAGCACAAATAAGATAAATGTAACTAATATGAACAGATTCTTTTAAATCTAAAGGGAAAAAATACTCTAATTGAAAAATGGACAAATTATGTGACCAGCCAATTTAAAAAAACAAGCATACAAAAAGCCAATAAACATAAGAAAGAATATCAATTTCTCACTAATAAAGTAAACCACACCAAAACCCACCCCTCCCATATGCACATATAAAAAGCAAAACCAAATAGTTTTTACTCCTCCCCCCCAATTGGGCAAGAACAAGCATGACTCATGTTATAACTGGAAAATGTCAAGCCTGAATAATTGTCCTGGGGCACAAAAGAGTAATAGGTACCACAAATTTAAATGAGCATGCCTTTTGCCCCAGCAGTACTACTTTGAGGAATTTCTGATCAGGAGATAATTGGACAACCTGTGTGCCCCAGGGTCTTTCTCATGCTGAGATGTCCCCGAGGCAGAGCCGTTGATGATTAAGGCATTCCACTGATATGGAAGGAAGTCTGCAACATATTAGTAAATGAAAAAAGTGAAGGGATTTTACACAGCATATCTTATTTGTAAATTTTATTTGTTTAAATTAAGTAAAGTTCTATGTGTGCATAAAAGAAAGGTTTGGAAGGCAGTTGCCCAAAATATTAGCAATGGCAATCTCTCTATGGTGGAGCTTTGAGGAATTTTTAATGTCTTCTCTGTATAGTTCTACATGACATGAAACTTTTATAGTGAACATTTATCATTCAGTGCAGCTGTTTATTTATTTTTTTGCAGCTGTTTATTTTGATAAATATAATTTAAATGTCTCCATTTTCGGAAGGGATTCAGTTATGTTTTCAGTGTAATTTGAAATCTCTCCCCTAGGAGAGAGCCCTAACACTAGAAATAGCCTCAGGGTGACAAGGATCCAATTGATAGATATGTTTGCCCAGGTAGACAGATGGGGTCTGATCACTGGTGCCTGTTGGTTTGATTTAAAACCTAGCATTTCATTTCAATGTGTGAAACACTTGCCAGCTGTGATGCATGCCTTAGACACTATGCTAGACATCCAGCCAGGTCTCTGCCTTTAAGGAATTGATAAAGGAACCATAGGTAGGTATCTTAACACAAAGTGTCAGGAGCCTATGGCAGTAATGTAGAAGTGTCTCTTCTTGCTGAAGTATGGGAAGACCATAAAGAGAGCATGGTTAAAGTCTCTCCTGAGTCCTAACAGATGAAGAACCAAAAAAGAATCTGAGGTTGTCCATAAGTTTTAGGCTGAGTGACATTATGCCAAGGGAATACTGGGAAACTTGACCAAACCACTGGAGACATAACTAGAAAAACTCACATTAGGGAAGAGGAAGTCTTAAATATTTGGAAATTTTACATTGTAAATTTTTTTTACAGCATTGAAAAGTTTACAGACAGTACAAGAATCGTGTTAGGGATGTAAAAGTTGGCTGAACATTAGGAAAACACTGGACAGGTGGTTTGGAGGATTTGATGCTAATTCCTTAAGCAGCCAACCTCTCCACAGGTTAGATAATTGTGGGCCCGTAGGCAATAATTCAAGAACACAGTCTTGCATGTGTGTTGAGCTCTATTATTATTAAAGCATGATTGAACCAGCTGAGACAGGGTATAATAGTGTGGTGTTTGACCCTTGTGGAATTACATGTAGGTGTTATTTATTATTGCACATTTATTATTGTCTGTTGGCATCCTAAAGTAATAATATTCAGTATATCATATGTCACATGTAGATAATCATGTATGGTTCCTAGAGAGACAAGTAGGCTCTTGTGCTGCAGGTAAAGCCTGATCTTTTGAACCCATTTTTAGAGGGGACAGTTGGGACATGGTGTGAGGTGTCCATGCCATTTTCATCTCCATGGGACAGCAGGAGGAAGGTCTACCATTTACCCATCCACCCTTCTCTCAGCATTCTTCAGCTGTGAACTATTTTCAATTAATTTATGATTATAAATTGGTGTCACAGTTTAGTTGTGTTTCTGATAACAACATTCTAAACAATGAGGAAAATTATTTCATTCAGTTAAGTGTTCCTAAGGTACTAACCTTCAGTCAGGAGTTGTTGATTGGCCAGTTACAAGGTCAGAAAGCATCCATTGGTGTGTTCATAAACAGGTGCTGTGCTTTTTTTTAGGGGTGGATACAAAAGAAACAAAGTTAGACAACTTGTCCTCACAGTTTACCCTGTTTGGAAAAGAAGACAATATTTATGTAAAAGAAATCACTCAGCAAGAAACTGAGATTTGAAAACATGTAGCCAAGTACTACATTGTGTGTCCCTTGGGACCCAGTGTCCACCAGTGCTGTGGTCTGAATGTTTGTTTCCCCTCAACATTCATATATTGAAATCCTAACCTCCAATGTGATGGTGTTAGGAGGTGGTCCTACTCGCTTCTGCAAAGGTCCTGAGAGGGCTCCCCTCGTGAATGGGGTTAGTGACCTTAAAAGCGTCCTTAAAGACTGCCTCGCCCTTTCCACCATGTGAGGACATAGTAAGAAGGTGCCTTCTGCTACCCCGTTGATCTCGCACTTTCTAGCCTCTCAAACTTTGAGAAATAAATTTGTGTTATTTGTAACCCACCGTTTTGTTTTAGGAGCTGAACTGACTACGACATGTGAGCAGTAGGAAAAACCAGTGTATGTTTGCTTTAGGAATAGGGAAAAGAGTAAATGAGATGAGAAGAAGAAGAAGAAGAAAAAGACTTTTCCTGTTTGGAGAAAATCTAGCCACAATTCAGTTAATCATCATTATTTTACGATCATTGACCATGAACTCCTTGTAGATAATGTATATAATTTACTTATGTCACCAGTGCCTCACATGGTACTAAATATGTGGTGGCTCAATAATTAATGAGCAGAAGTTAGGACTAATGACAGCTGTTGTTTACTGGACAATGGTCTGCACATTTATAGACCAGGGAAAGGAGGCTGTGAAAAGTTAAGTGCCTTGCCTAGGTTTACACAGGTCTGATGAGGAATTCAGCCCTAATTCCCAAACCTCAGTGAACCAGCGAATAATGTGTGCTTTTGAAACTGGGGCAAAGAAACCACTCTTGTTAGTCATGGTGAGGGACTAGGAAAGCATAGGAGATACAATTGTTCTGTTCTGGGCGCTCCTAATCTAATGGAAGAACAAAGCCTTAGATCACCTGCCTCTTCCTTTCTCTGCTGGGTTGTTGATTCATCAAACACTGATTTATTGAGCCCTGTTGTAGATGAGGCTTTTGGCCCTGGCCTGCCAGTGGGCCTGGATTGCTCTATTCCTCTGGCCTGCACCTCCCGGTGCTGCCCTACCACTGTGAATCATCAGATGACAGTGACATTCAGGGCTCTGAAGAACGAGCACAGAGATGTTATGGGCTGTACTTTACATCAACAGTATATCCTTGTGTTGTGACCTCCCTTCTGAGCCAGCTCTTGCTCCTAGGGTTTGGGGAGCTTGATTCTGATGTGTTTTAGAGGCTTGTCTGAATGTTTGGCCATGTCTGACTCTGGAGCTCCGTAGCCGAGATGGAAGTCTGCCTGCATCTGATAACTGATGTATGAATAAGTTAAAACAAGTAATTAACTGAAAACTCTCTAGACTTTTAGGATGAAGGCTACAGAGTGTACTAGACTTGATACTTTGTTTTTAAAGGCTTTCTATTTGTTTGCTTCATAGCTTTAATGTTCAACGTGAAAAGCTGGTTATGAAATTCATATGTATATATTCTGTTTATTAAAATGAGAATATAGTTGGGCATAGTGGTGCACACCAGTAATCCCAGCACTCGAGAGGCTGAGGCAGGAGAATCACCATGATTTCAAGGCCAGTCTGGCCTACACAGTGGGTTCAAGGCATGATAAAGTATAAACCGAGACTGTCTCAAAAAACCAAAACAAAACAAAACAAAATGAGAATATATATTCAGTGGATATAGACATGAACGGAAAACAAAGTCTCTAGGTATTTACCTGGGATTACCAGACTCTGTGCTTCCCTTATATTTGCCAAATATTCTACATCTCCTTTTCTAAAGGATGTGGAGGTTTTTCTGATGTTGTTTTTTGTTTTTTGGTGTGTGTTTTTTTTGGGGGGAAGGGTGTTTTGAGACAGGGTCTCACTATGTAGTTCTGGCTGGCCTTGAATTCACTATGTAGCCTAGGCTAGCCTCGAATTTACAGCGGTCCTCCTGCCTCAGCCTCCTGAGTGCTTGGATTACAGGCAAGTACCACCACAACTGGCTAAGAATGTGTTTTTTAATTTCATAAATTTCTTTTGAAAATAATACAATGAATTTTACTTTTGTAAAGATGAACATGTACTGTTCATGAGAGAATGACTAGAGAAACTTTAGAAAAACATTTGTTTTCTTAGTACTTTTTATGTGCTAGGCACTATTTTAAATGTTTTATTATTCATTACTTCATTTAATCCTCATAGCACATTAGGTTTTAGCTTTACAGATGAGGATTCTACCAGTTGGTCCCCAAATTTGTGTATGTAACCACTGTCTTGCCCCTTTATCTATAAGTCCTTTCTTAGCTTAAAGTCATTATCTTATAGTTATAAAACACAGTAGAGTTGAGACTAATTTGTTAAGAAAAAGCTCTTCTTTAAAAAATTTCCTGTTTCCACTGTAGATAGTGTGCCTAGTACTTCCTCTTGCTTTTGGAAGTAACCATTAGGAATGGTTGCTGATAGTATTTTCCCTGGTCCTTGGGTCTCAGAGCTAACCTCAATCCAGAAATTGTAGGATGACAGTGGTTCTGTTTCTTGGGCTTCTGCAGAAGAAGCTAGCTTTACTTATGTGCAGTACATTGGTTGAACAGTGTGGTTTCATTTTGCCTATTTTCAAACCTGTCCGAAATAGGTTGCTTAAGATCTGAGAACAGATTAAAAGATAGGAAGTAACTATGGTATAATTCCCTGTCTTCCATTTATTTTTAGCTGATGGGCTTTATCTTGCTCTTCATTTCAAAGCACAAGGTCTCCCAGGAAAAGGAGAAAGCAGAGGCATGATCTGGGGGATTGACAAATTAGTAACTTGAAATTGAGCCATTCTCATCCTCTGGGACTTGAGTTTCAGTTTCTTAGTTTTTCTTAAATGTTTTACTATGAGTTCATCTTTGCAGAAGCAACTGCTCTTTTGGAGCTCTGTGGGCTAGGTGTTGTGAGTTTTATTAAAACACGCATCAGAACAGATGGCTGTAGCCTAAAGAGTCCATCTTGTAGAGGAGCTCTTCGCTACTTGGTTGAAGGTCTGTGTTTGGATTCTCCACCAAGTAGCAGTGCTTCAGGGCACCTCTGTGAGTTTTAATCTCTCTGTCTTGAGAGTGAGCACTAAACTAGGTGATTGTCATGGGAGTGTTGAATGCTAATGTTCAAAAGTTTAGTTTGGGGCATGGAGTGTATAGCTTAGGACTAGAGCACTTGCTTAGTATGCATGAGGCCCTGTACTCCAAAAGAGAAAAAAAAGATTCAACTTTACCTTCTCTCAGTCTGTGGACAGTTCACTGACCTGTGGTCTCAGATTCTCTCTGGTCAGGAGACCCTTGAAAAGATTATGTATGATATTGTTTTGAGGAATGGTTTTAGAAAAATGGTGATGATAGCTTTTAGCTATTAGCTTTAGGGTCCAAAGTTGACCAAGGTGTTGATTGCTTTGCAATGTAATGTTTTCCTTTAAAGTATCACCAATATGTTCTTTTTTTTTTTTGGTATCGGGGATCGAACTCAGATCCTTGCGCTCAGATCCTTGCACTTGTGAGGCAGGCAGAGGAACCACTGAGCTAAATCCCCAGCCCTTCACTAATATGTTCTTTAGCTTCCAAAGTACATGAACTTGATATGTGCTGGATCCTATCCCTGCTTCACTTTGATGACTGGTTTTCTATTTATCTTTCATCCAGTGACACTTGAATTGGTGTGTATTACTAGGCAGTGAAAGATTCAAGTTGTTAACTTGCTATTTTAAACTTTGTGTTAGAAGGGGTAAGATAAATTGATTCTGTTATTTTAAAGGGATGATGAAATGTACAATCAAAGACAGTTTTAAAATCTAGACAAAAAGAGAATGTTTAAATTTCCTAGGTTTCTGACTTTCTCAAGAATTACTGTACTATAAGCTGGTTGTTCTCAATATAATTTGCTTATTAACTTTTTAACTTATTAACACATATTATATAAATTAATGAGTTTGTGACATATCTGTACATGCATGTATTGTGGCTCGATCATGCCCACGCTCCTGTCTGTCCCCTCTTGCTCTCTTCTCTCTCCCCATTGGAGTCCCTTCCCCATTTGCTAATGGTCCCCCTTCTGCTTGTTTTACTTAACATGGTGTCCTCCAGTTCCATCTGTTTTCCTGCAGATGATTTCATGCTTCCTTAAGGCGCCATTATGTATATACCATACTTTCTTTAACCATTTATCTGTTGACAGGCACCTAGGTTGAGTCCATATCTTGACTATTGTGAATAGTCGCACAATATTTTTTATTAACATAATGTAGCTATACTGTGTTGACCTAGGAAGACTATAAAAGGGCAAGAGAATGCCAAAACTTATGAAATTCTAAAAGATATTAGAGATAATAGTTCCATGACTATGAATATAAAATATTATATATATCTATGATATTCTGCTAACATATAACTAATGCTTAAACCATGAATAAAAATTGTCTTTGACATTTTTTTTTTTTAAGTACAGGGAATTGAACTCCTTTGCACAGGAGTTGACTTTGTGCATGTTAGGTAAGCACTCTAACCAGTTACACCCCCAGCCCTTTTTATATTTTATTTTGAGACAGAGTCTTGCTAGGTTGTCCATGCTGGCCTCAAAGTTGTGATTCTCCTGCTTCCACCTCCCAGGAACTTGGAATTACAGGCATGTACCAACTTACCAGCCTTGTTAGCTTTTAAAATTTTGCCTAATAAAAGTTTAGGTGGAAGGACCATAGCTGGGGAAGGGGCTGGTGGAGGGATTGAGGTTGTGAGGAACACAATGTTTGCAGTTCACTTCTTTCTTGATAGTCCATGTTTGAAGTTATAGAGGATATGGATATTTAAAGTTTCATCTAAAATCTCTTTTCAAAAGCTTATATGGATGGCTATTAAAATGGAAAGTACCAGATTAAGGGTGAAGTTAAAAAATCATAGTGTTAAAGTAGCACATCTCTGAAACTAGGAAATTTCTTTAAGTTGCAAAGCAAAGCCACACAGATACAAATCTCTATTTAGACCATGTTTCATTTGAAAATTATATTCAAGACAAGCTAAATTGCATTTGAATTCCCTTCCAGCTACAGATAGCCTCATTTCACTGTGTAAATCTCACTGCTGATTTTGATCTGTAACCACAGAAGAAATGGCTGAATTATGTATGAAGTAAGATTTTTAATGTTGTACCAAGTGTTTTTGTATTTTTTGTGTCAGCCATGTAGCACAATATTTTTCATTAATCTTTTAGTTCTCATTGCCTTCTTTCACTCAAAAAACACCTTTTTACTTACAAATGTTTAAGATTTTGAGTCTTGAGAAAGGCTTGCCTGCTTTCTCTTGATGCACCTGTTAAATTGCCAAGTTTTAAAAGAAAACCACTATGTTTTCAGTTGTGATGGGACTCTGAAAACCACAATTATTATTTTAAGAAATATTTATTGAACAAATACCATAAAGTGGGTTTTATTAGAGGATATGGCATATAATGGGACAGTGACTGCCCCATTTTGCTTACATGCTGGGAGTTAAGCCAGGGAAGCTTAATGGAGACAGACATACATGATCAGACAGGGATAAGGACATAAGGACATAGGGGATGAGAATAGAAAGAGAGCAGAGGGTGACTATTTTAGATTCATTGGTCAGAAAACGTCTGAGGAGTTGACCTTTGCACAGAGACCTGAAGGAAGGGAACAAACCATGAGAACACTGGGAGTAGAGTGTTTCAGGCAAAGGAACAAGGGGGGCAGATTGCTGAGAGGGAGCTGGCTGGTACATTCTAAGGAGGAAGCTTGAGGCCCTTGTGCCTGGAGGGGAATGGGTGATAAACCCAGGGAGGCAGCTGCAGCCCCATAGTGAAGGCAGAGAATCGGGATTCTATCTAAATGTAATAGAAGCAGTCAGGAGAAGGTTTCAAATGCACGAAGTCTGACTTAGGCTTTCAATTTAAAGAATTACTCTGGATGGGAAGAGATTGGTCAACAGGTGCAGCGTTGTAGTCAGACAGGGAAATAAGATCTGGCGATCTAGTGCACAGCAGGGTGACTATAGTGAGCAGTAATGTTGTGTATATTCTAAAATAGTTAGACGAGAGAAATCTGAATATTCTTACCGCAAAGAAATTGAGTTTAAAGTGGTGGAAATGCTAACTACTCTGATGTGATGGTTACATAAAGTATACTTGTATCAAAACATCACATAGTACCCTACTGTGTTTAATTATTATGTGTCAATCAAACATAAAACTTTAAAAAGATTACTGTACCTTTTATGTAGGAAATAAAGTGTAGGAGTCAGTAGTGGAAGCAGGTGGACAGTTGGAGGCTGGTTCAGTGCTCCTGACCAATGACAGTGAGAGTCTGGACTAAGGTGTCAGTGCAGACTGAGAGGAGTGGAGTCTGGATTTATTTGGAAAAGGATTAAGGATGGGCTACATCAGAGCACATCTGATCTGTAGCTTTCTCACTCAGGGATGTGAGCAGCAGGGGGAAGTTTGTACCAACAGAAGCTCCTCCTTAGTGGTTTGTAGAATGTGAGGCCTTTATGTTCTGCAGCAGTAGCACCTTCTGAGTCTCAGCAGCATGGCATGAAGTAAAGACTTCATGTGGATGGAATGAAGGATTAACAGGATTAATACATCTCTGTATTAATGGCTACATTAGTTTCTGTCTTGACATTTTTTTTTAACCTTCTTGAGGCAGATTTGTGTAATGTTAGCTGGGACATAAAGAGCAACATTAACTGTGATGCTCTTACTTCTTTGTCCAAGGCTCAGCTTTCCATAGGTACAGGGAGTCACTGACCCAACCAGTCACTCCTGGTCTCTAGGATCTCTTGGGATAGAAGCTATTCTGCTTCTATCTTTTTTTTTTTCCATTAAGTTTATTGGTACATTTTAGGTATAAAATACAGTTACATTCATCATTGGGATCTTGTACCTTTACATGAGTATCTTGGTTCTTATTTTTT
>NW_004624814.1:9106007-9124070 GCF_000247695.1 Heterocephalus glaber | reverse complement strand
AACTATAAAACTTTAAGAAGAAATTATAAGGGAAAATATTCATGAATTTAAGGTAGGCAAGAATTTCCTAGGATACAAAAAACATTATGTATAAAAGAAAAAAAAATGATAAATGAGATTCCATCAAAATTTAGAATTTTAAGTGACATCATTAAGAAAATGAAAAGTAGGGCTGGGGATGTAGCTCAGTGCTTCTGTCACCTGTCTGCAAGGTCCTGAGTTTGATCCCCAGTACCAAAAAATAAAAAAATAAAAATAAAAGAAAATGAAAAGTAGTCCTTAACCAGAACATATATATAATACATACAGCCTATGAACAGAATATATAAAGAGCTCTTACAGCTCATTAATAGACAACCCAATTAAAAAGTAGACCCAAGAAGATGATAACTAGCCAGTACAAGGAAAGGTGTGCAACACTAGAATCAGAAAAATACTAAATCAGTACAATAACAAGATCATACTATATACTCATTAGGGAGATTAAGTTAAAAGTTTTACAAGAAAAAATGTCAGCCTAGGTGTGAACCAGTTAGAACTTTCTAATACTGCTAATGTGAAAGTAAAATGATAAAACCATTTTGGAAAACAATATAGAAATTTCTTGTATTACTGTTAAGAACCAAGTTCTGTTCTTAACTTTTTACTTAAGAGGAATGAAAGCACATGCTCACAACAGATTTGTGCATACAAGTTGACTGTCCTTTATCTGAAATTCTTGGGGCCAGAAGTGTTTCATATTTTGGTCTGAAATCCACTTGATCTACAAAGAGGATAGAGACTCCTACTTTTTTTTGGGTTCCTGTCTCATGGAGTACTGTTTGTCACCCTTTAACTTTCAGTCTGTGAATTTCTTTTTGAATTAAGTGTGTTTCTTGTATGCAGCATATTGTTGGATCTTGTTTCTTGACCCATTCTGCCAGTCTGTTTCTTTTGATTGGTGAATTGAGACCATTAACATTGATGGTTATAACTGATATGTATTGACTTGTCGCTGTCATGACTTTTTCTTTTTGTTGGATTCTCTCCCTTTGTGTTTAATTTGTTGTGCCTGATGGATTCATTCTGCTGGGCTTCCTGGGGTTGTGATCCTAATTGTCTTTTCCTAGGATATTGTCTAAAATTCTTTGGAGTGCTAGTTTGGTATTCATGAAGTTCTTAAGGTGCTCTTTGTCATGAAAGTATCTTATTTCTCCATCAATTTTGAAAGATAATTTCTCAGGGTACATCAATCTGAGTTGGAAGCTGTTTTCCTGTAGGGCTTGAAATACATCACTCCAAGCTCTTCTTGCTTTGAGTGTTTGCAATGAGAAGTCTGCTGTGATTCTGATGGCCTTTCCTCTGTATGTGATTTGTTTCTTTTCTCTAACTGCTTGTAGAATTTTGTTCTTCTGTTGGGGTTCTGGAATCTTGACTATTATATGCCTATGTGTAGATTTTTTTTTTTTTATCAAGGCTAGTTGGAGTCCTATATGCCTCACTTATCTGTATGTCAGGTTCTTTTCCCTTGCTTGGAAAGTTTTCTGCCATCATTTCTGTGAACAGTTTTTTTATGTCATCTGCACTCTCCCATTTCTTCATTGACTTCAATCAGTCTTATATTCTTCTTCTTTGCATTGTCTAGCAGCTGCTGGATTGATTTCTTGTGGTCCCTTACAATTTTAAAGAAATTTTTCTTTTCCTCATCACTAATTGCAATCTTATCTTCTATATCTGAAATTCTGTCCTCACATTGGCTCATTCTGTTGTGTAGAAATTTCCTGGGGGGTCTGTTCTGCCTCCACAGAAAGCTCTGTTTATCTGTGTATCATTCTCTCCTCTGGGAGAGAGGGTGTCACTGCTCTTAGGGGAGGAGGTACTGAGGCTATCTGAGGTGAAGAGGATGACAAGAGGGACCGCAGCTCAGAGCAGGTCAGAGACAAAGGAAAGTGGAGTCCGGAATCCCATGAGGAACAAGAAGGCATGCAGGTATAAGAAGAAACAGTGGCATGTGAAGGGGAAAAAAATAACAATTATGGGAAAGGAGATGAAACCAGAATTGTGCTTCTCAGGTACGCCTGACCTTCAACCAATGTGCTAAAAGTCATGCCTGAAAACCCCTTTTCACATTCAGGTTGAATGAAAGGAAAACAACTGGTTTTTATGATACAAGATAGAAGCAGAAGAGCACAGAGGAGGTGAGCCATTTGCAGCTCCCAGGAGGAGGCTTCCGGGCTGCCATACCACCGCTGCCAGTGAAGAGGAGGAAATTTCCCACTCTGAATCTCCTTTCCAGTTTGCACTATTACCTTTTTTAAAAAAAGAAGAAAGGGCAATATGCACATTCATTTTTCTGTTTGTGTTAAGACAGGGTCTATATAGTTCAGGCTGGCCTTGAACTCACTGTGTAGCCCAGGCTGACCTCAAACGAGGTGATCTTCCTGATTACAGGTGTGCACCACCATACCCAGCTACCCCTTCGTTTTTCTGTGCTCCTGCCACTACCACCATACAGTGGGTGAATTTGGCTCCCCACTACCCCCTCAGGACCTGATGGAATGGCACTTGAAGTCTGGAGGCCATGGCAGCAAATGTATGGTGAGATATCTGTCAGACCAGAAGCACAAGAACATCAGGCTCACTATCTTTTACATCCCCACCGTGTCAGTTTCTTGCAACAGCCAATATCACCACTGGAGGCTTTTGCCCCCTATGAAACAAGTCAACCTCCTGCTGATTTCAGCCTTGAAATCCTCCCTGTTCTAGGACCTCAGCACCTCTCTTAACTGAGGAGGGCCTAGGGGTAACTCATTTGCATCTCCTGGATGCTCTACGGGTGGCCTGGCCTTAGCTTTCTAAGCCCCATTCTAATCACCCTTCTATTACCTGTTCCCTTTCCTGCCCCTTCCATTTGGCCACTGGACAAATCCACCTTTGGTCAGCTTCTCCGCTTCATCTGTGGAGGCAAATCACACTCTCCAAAGATCAACTTGCTACAAGAAGTTGAATGTACCTTAAAAGAAGTTTATACCTTTACTACCTCTTAATACCGGTGATTTGTTTTTCTTCTGTAGGATTCTACTGGCCACAGAGTGTCTTTTGCTGAGCATCCACACTGCAGAGGTGCTATAAGATGCTAGAAGGTGGTGATGGTGGTAGTGGCAGGAACACAGAAAAATGAAGGAGTAGCTGAGTATGGTGGTGCATACCTGTAATCAGGAAGATCAACTCGTTTGAGGTCAGCCTGGGCTACACAGTGAGTTCAAGGCCATCCTGATCTACATAGACCTATGAGTTCTATGTAGTTCAAGTTGCCTTGCTACTAGAAATGTGTGCTTTCTCTTTCCAGCTGTTTACCTACTTCTGAGAAAACCTAGCTCTTTGTAGCATTATGGATTTTCAGAGGAACCAATTTCTTGCCATTAAAAGCTAGCACTATATTGAAATCTACCTCAAGAAATCAATCAAAGTAAAAACTTTTACTTTCACACATACACACAAAAATAGATGATGATGAGGGTCATTGAGGATCACATCTCCATCAGCTCTGCATCCTCGGCTCTGTACAGAATCTACCTAGAAACTGCATCTCCACACTTGATTTGAATTTAATTGAACTGCTCAGACGCCCTTATGAATGAATCCTCATCCCCTCTCCCCAAGAGAAGCACCTAGAACAGCTACCGTCTTCTACAAACAAACAGAGCAGAATTCGTTAGTAAAATAGACTCATTCAGTCCTAGGGGGTTGTGGAATTAAGTGTGTTCTTACCGCGCTGGCGCTTCCCTTCTTCCCCAGACACATTATTCCTAAAGAGCTCTTCTCCAAGGCAGTTGGAACACACTTTAGTCCCGGGGGTTGGGTGCAGGGGATAACTTGGCAATTCATATCACCTGGAAATGATTTTTGTTTTATGGGAATGGAGCTTTTGTGAGAAGACATTTGTCACAGGGAAGGAGAGTGGAACTGAGCCACCACCAGTGTTCCAGCGGCTTGCATTCTTCAGATCTGTGGTGGAAGGCAAGTCGTGAATGTTTCTCATAAGTATAGAAACTGCGATTTTACCACAAAGTATATTTCAGATGTGGTTTTCCATTTTAAAATTCAACGGCAGTGCTTATACCAGGGAATTGCTTAAGCTGAAAATGACTCCATCCATTTCCCTCCTACTCTTGTTAATGATTTTGCTGCCACTGAAATCTTTCTAGCAGTTGTGCAACCCAGATAAAGCCAGCTTCAGTCCAGCGACGAGCTGAAAGAGACACCAGATATCATTGAAAAGCTATTTACGTTTTTACTGACTAATCGCAAAGATCTCAAAGAGGCATCTCATTCATGAACCACAGCACAACGCTGTGAAATCTGCTCCTCCATGAATCTATAGCCCTCTGCCATTCTTGTGGCTTTTTGTGTTCCTTTCTTTTGACTACCTCAAAAATCTCCCTCCTCTCTATAATCTTCTGCAACTTTCCCGCCAGCCCAGCCTCCTTGGGGTTTCCATCTTCTTGCAAGCTGTTTTCGTCTCATTAGCTCTACTCTCCCCGGAGTCGGTGCGAAGCTGCGGTTCTCTCACTAACCTCCTCACCCCGGCCTAATCTGCATCACAAAAGCGCCCCGGCCCATCTGGCCTGCTCCTCTGGGGGGGCTTGGGGGAGGGGCCGTGCCTGCCGCTCTCTCTGTTGTGGCCATTATCCCGGAGACTTCTTTACCAGAAATTTACTTCAGTCAGAACCCAATTAAGGGAATTAAGTCAGATGGACATTAAGATCATTAGGATATGCTGCACGCACGCACACCTTTCCTCAAATAGTTATGTGTTAGGAAGGCAGCTGCACTGATAGGATGGCTTTCTGGAATGATCATGAAATTTCCTAACCCTAACCAGCCGTCCTGTAAGTTCGTGACAGAGCTACAGAGGGCGGTGCGACAGATGAATCGGCAGAAATGCTTTGCCAGTCCTGGAAAGGGACTCTTGTTTCAGGCCCTCCTCATGATGGTGGAGTTTTATCAATTTTATATTGAAGGAGTGCCTGTGAGATACCGTGTTAGTATCTTTTCATGTTTATTATTGCTCTGTAGTTTGCCCTATGAAAGATCACTGCATTTATTTTAGATTAATAATATATATAATTAATATATTTAAATATATAAAGTCTAACGTGTACACACCCTGACACTGAAGTCTCCCTTATTCTGCATGAAAACGGAAGGTTTTCTGATTTGGTTTTTTTCTATTTTAGAATATATGCATATACATAATGAGATATCTTGAGAACGGGACCCAAATCTAGACATGAGCTTCATTTATCTTTCAGATAGGCATTATACAAATAGCCTGAAGGTATTTTTATGAGATACTTTTACAGTTTTGTGAATGAAACAATGTTTCATGGTGTGGAATTTTCCCCTTGTGGCATCAGGTTGGTACTTAAAAGTTTTGGATTTTGGAGCATTTTGAATTTCAGATTTTCAGATAAAGGATGCTCAACCTTTGTGTGTGTGTGTGTGTGTGTGTGTGTGTGTGTACATGTGTGTTTTAAATGCCTGATCTGAAAAGGTGTATCTGAACCTTTGGGGAAAGGATGTATCTTGTGAAATGTACCATTCCTTCAGGTTTTGTAAAGGAAAAATCAAAAAGATTTTTTTAAATCAAAATTTCACTTTACTGCACATTTGTGGGGAACCTGACAAGTACCTGGACCCTGTATCAGTCTGCCTGGGTTCAAGGCCTGGCCAGGCCCACTGCTCCATAAATGTGCAGCCAGAAGAGTGGACGCTCTTTGCTTTAGTTTCCCTCTCTCTGTGATGGAAACGCTAGCGCTTCCTACTTCATTCATAGAGCTGTTGTGAGCATCAATGGGTTGCTATATGCCAGGCTTTCAAAACTGGACCCAGAGCATTAAAAGGGCTCTGTAAATGATAGCACTCATTTCTCTTCTTCTTACTCCTCTTCCTCTTTACCTCAGTGATTGATTTTATTGCTTGGTCTTAATGCTCAGAACACATATCATAGTTGAAATTGTATAGCAGCAGACCTTAAAACAAACTTACCTTTTAAAATAACAAGCTTTTGTAAATCATTGCAATAATTACTGTATATTGGAGAAAACTTGAAGTTTTCTTCTATTAGATGCAGTGGTAGTAAAATTGCCACTTTAATGAAAGACTTAAAACATTTACTTGTGTTGTCATATGAACCCCTGATTTGGGGAGTATGACAGTATTCTTCCACTGATTAAGGCTCCAGAGTCCTGAACAGACAGTTTTTCTGATACTGTCTATGTATTTTAGATGCACTTATAACTTGTATTCATATCTTTGTGGATTATAAAATTTGTCCAGATCTTCTTGGAAATCATTTATATGTTATGACTGTATTATCCCTTAAAGAAACTATTTCATATGCTTTGTGGTTTAAAAAAAACTGATACGGTAGTTAAGAGCCTGGCTCTACACTCAAAGCAGCCGGGGCTTGAACCCAGCTCTGCTGCCTAACCAGCACACTGGGGACCCACCCTTCTGCAGCTGGAATGAGAAGTTATTATGCAGGATTTGTGGGGCTGATGGGAGGATTAAATCAACACAGGGGAGAAGACAGATGCCTGAACAGGCTTTGATCCGGAGTGGTATCAAGGGGAACAGAATACCTGCTAAAAATAGCAGAAGACTTAACTGACCTCAGACTTTTCAAGAGTCCAGCACTTATGTGCTGGGTAAAGAACTAGCTCCACTAGGAGAGCTAGACCAGAGCAGGCTCTTGAGGAATCAGATAATTCACTGTCCTGACAGTCAGATTTGCCCCTTCCCCCATCGGTCTGAATCCTCAGCCGCATTCTGTTTCTGTTCTTCTTCAGATGTTTTTTGGTAGTGCTGGGGATTGAACCCAGTCCTTGCACATACCCAGCCCCTCCCTATTCTGTTTCTTAAGAGAATTATTACTGTGTAGGACAGAAATTGAGCTTCATTTTATGAAACCTTGGCCGACGGTGCACTTCCCTGAAGGAATCCAGAATGGATCTGGGTCTGGTTGTGTCATTTGTCAGAACTTGTCAGATGATGAATGTTCTGCGGCCCTTAATGACCAGGTAATAGTTCTTTGGTCACTAAATAATGAACCCCAAATGAATGAAGGAAATGTGTTGTCCAGCCTCTGAGGTGATTCAGGACGAGGCCTGCGGGTCCAATTTAATTATTAAAGGTGCTGTAGTGAGAGGATTCATCATTTGTGATCCTTCCTGTGGAACCCAAGCCTCCTTCTTGTAGCTGAGGGGACTTCTCATTTATTTCTCTCACAGACAGGGATGAAGCTATCAGAATGCTAAGAGACCACACCATCCTGAGGCCAGGCTACGCTCGACAGAAGCAATAGTGAGGGCAGCACTGAGGACTGAGCCTTAGCCTGCACTCAGGGCTTCAGTGTGTGGGTCTTATGAATAGGCAGGGAGCTGGACTTGGTAGTGCACACCCATAGTCTGGGAAGCTGAGGCAGGAGGATTGAAAGTTTGAGCACAGGCTGGCTATTTTAGCAAGATCCCGACTCAAGATAAAAACTGAAAGGGGGCTGGGAATATAGCTCAGTGCAAAGGTCCTGACAGAAAGGTAGGGGAAGGAGAAAGAAAGGGAGAGGGAGAGGGAGAGAAAAAGAGAGAGAGAAAGAATAAGAATAGGGTGTGAGAACATATCACCTATGACCTATGGAACAGACCCTGACTTTATTGGACTTGCATCAAAGGATTGGCCCCATCAGCCTATCCTCTTGATACCTCCCTCTCTACCCTGGAATCATGCATCTGCCACACAGATTACCAGCAGCTCTCTGGCCTCTGAACTCACTTGCCTAGACTGCTCCTGCCCACATGCAGCAGTGTTCTTCAGGACTCTTCTGAGAAATGTCACCTCAGCATTCCAGACTTGCCTTGACCTTGGCTAAAGGTCCCTCCTTCCTGCTCCTGTAGCCACCACTCTACTCATGTGCTTCTCATAGCTATAAATACTCTGTATTCTACTTGCTTCTTTTGTCTTCCCCTGCTGGCTGTGAGCTCTTTAGGATAGGACTGCTTCCTTTTCCTAGATTTAACCCCAGGACTGAGCATGTCGTTGTACTAAGCATATAGTAGACTGTCCATCCGAACTGTTGAATTAAGGAAGGAATTAAAAAAGGACAGCAGGAGACAGCCCAGCACTTGACTCAAGGACAGAAAACAAATTCCTCCTGTGTTAAGTAAAATCAAGAGATATATTTGCTCAGAACCCTCTGGGCCAGACAGGTATCCATAAAGTGGTATAATTTACAGAGAGCTCATAGCAATTGATAAGAAAAATTCCATGAAGAAATGAAGGACAAAGGATATGAAGAGACATTTTTGCCATGAAAGAAGCATGATCAACACACAGGAAAAGTTATATCACTAGTAAATTTTAAAAGGTCAAACTAAAACAAAAATTAGATATACCTTTTGTACCCTTCAATTCATTGTATATTTTTAAAAAGGATAATAAACTTTTTTAGTGAGAGTGCACTGAAATGGTTCTTGCCACACTGTCGTAGTCCTTTTCTGTTGCTTTAACAAAATAGCCTAGATTTAGTAAATTATAAACAACAGAAATTTATTTCTCGTAGTTCTAGAGACTGGGAAGTTCAAGATCAAAGTACTGGCATTGACCCCTGTATTCTTGCTGCATCCTAACATGGCAGAAGGCCAGGGTGGAAGGGATAAAAGAGATACACTCATTCTATAAGCCCTTTTTATAAGGGCATCAATTCCATCACAAGAGCAGAACCCTCATGACTTAATCTACACAAAGACCCCACCTCTTAAAACCACTACCATGGGAATTAAATTCCATCTCAATTATGAAGGGTACACCATCATTCAAGACATAGCAACCACTAAGGCAATAGTAAACACCACTACGAGGCATTTTATCTCTGATTTAAATGTAGAGAGGCATTAGTTTTCCTTAGTGAATGAGGATACAAAAGGTATATGAAAATTGCTGTCTTAGTGACATTAACATATTTAGGTTGTGAGTTATCATAAAGGAGGATAAATACAAATATGTACAATTTTTTAACTTCCTCTAGTAGAAATCAAATGCTCAGATACTTCTCATGTTCAGTCTCCACAAATGTAAAATCTAAAAACATAATTTTCATGCTTGATACTTCTGAACAACTCATGTTTTTTGATTACTAGCAATGAGTCAAATGCTCTTATCTTCATATTATTTTCCTTTATTAGATTAATTTGAAACAAATTCTGGAAAGAACCGATATTTTATATTAAATGTGTCAAAGCCTTGTTTTAGAAACATTCAAAACATTAAGACTAAGCAGTTTATAATTATCCTAGATATTACTTAATAATAATTATTACACTGGAATGGACCAAATCACTTTCTACAAGAGAGGTCAGAGTACTGTAATTATCATTAAGAGACTGCCTGACTCAGAATTGACAGCGGTGTATGAGTTTCCTCAGCTGAGTGTCTACTTTACCTAAGACTGTTCCAAAGTTAGAATCATCCTGGTGAACTGTACCAGTGAAATGAGGTCCATCTGTGTGTGCCGAGGAACGGGCCTCCTCAAAACAACTGGTCTTCTTTGATCACTGCCTCTTGGCCTCCTCTGTTCACTTCCCCGAACTGCCCAGCCTGTAATGGGCACTGGGACTGCACAGGTGGATGCTTTCTAGATGAGGGCTGAGTAGAAAGGAAGCAGGCTTGAATGTGCTGATGTGATCAGAGCCTTTGCTATTCTCTGCTCTTTAATGACTGTGCAATTAGACTTCCGTTTATGGCCAACAAATATTAGTCACTGCATATTGCTATAAAAATGAGAAACATAAAATTATTTTGGAGATTAGGAGAGATGATAGGCTGATAGGAGAGACAAGTTGAAAAGCATAGCACAATGATATATGGGTTAAGTATGTGGGCTCTGAAGTCAGACTGCCTGGGTTTTCATCCCAGCTGTACCATTTTCAAGCTGTGTGAAATGAGGAAGGGAAAAAAGGAGGGAAGGAGAAAAGAAAAAAGTGTATTAGCTGAAAATTTTCCAAATTTGATCAAAAGTAACATCCCACTGGATCAAGGAAACTCAGCAACTCCCAGAATCCTAGAGAACAGGGTGTGACTGGCTTGTCCAGAGGTGACTTTCTTACCATAAGTACCTGTAGTTTCTGCTCTCACGGCTAGCCTCAATTTTTCCCATTTATGTGAATCCCTTTACAAGTGCACCAATTAGAGATTCTTAATTTAGCAAGAGTTATCTTTTGATTAGGAAAAAGAAAGTCTGAGAAACTGTATTTGAGAAATACACTTGGAAATATGCCTCAGTGGAACTGGACAGCAGCAGCAAGGGGAGAACTAGGAAAGCTGCTGAATGCATAGGAGGCTGAAGGAGTGGTTACATGGAGATTTAGGACCAGTTGAAATGAGGAAGTTGTTTGACACAAAGACCATACTGGCCCAGGGCAAGATGTCCATCCAGGAAAAGACAGGAATATTTCCTTTCCTTTTTTCTCTCTGCCTAGATCACAAGACTACCTCTTCCAAGACCTAGCACCAGGGTTGTTATAGTCTAAAGGACATAGCTCAGCTCTGTTAAATGGGTTTCCTGGGGATAAGCTAGAAAGAAAATCATCTCTTCTTAAGCACTTTGAAGTATCAGCCATTCAAATGTTGGAATTTTTGTTGTGTTTTTATTTATTCTCAGGTTCATTCATTGTTAGAAAATACCAGCAGTTTAATTCCCGAGAAGATCTTTGACTTTTCCAAATTTCCCCTTCCAAATGGCTGAAAGTCAGTTGATGGGCTTTTGGGCTGTTTCCAAGATGTAGCTATTACAAACTGCACTATAAACATGGGTGCGCTGTGGTATGATGCTTTTAGTTCTTTTGGGAACATACCCAGCAGGGGAATACCAGGGTCAAATGAAACTTCCAATCCTAGTCCTTTGAGGAATCTTCACAATGATTTCCATAGTGGTTGCACCAGTCTACACTCCTACCAACAGTGGAGCAGGGTTCCTCTTACCCCACAGCCCCTCCAGCATTTTTTATTGGTTGATTTCTTGATAGCAGCCATTCTTTCTGGAGTGAGATGGAATTCAGTGTTGTTTTCATCTGCAGCTGGATGCATTTATAATGCTCAGATCATTAAACACTTGTACCCAGTAGATGGTGCAAGAGAAAGAAAGGCAGAACTCTGTAAATCCTTAGAGTTGGGAGGAGAAAAAGAGGCAGAAGAACTCTGTAAATGCTACCCTAGGATATGGACAGACCTTGAGTTTTTCTCCAAAATGGTGAAAATCTGAATCTACTTTGCCACTTTCATACCTAGTCTTTTTTTGATCAGTGACAGCCACCAACTAATCCTAACCCCTCTCTGCTATAATCTCAGGATAAAATGCTAAAAATATTACTCAGGCATCATTTTTACCCCAGATCTATTTTGACTAGCACTGCCTGCAACTGTTTACACGGAGGGAACTGGAGTCAGCCTACTGTTCCTGACATGCATTTTAATAAGCCACCTGACAAGATCAACAGGAAGAAAAGAAAAACTGTGGACAGGTGTGAGGAAGCCAGAGGAAGATGGATCCTGTGTCTCTCCCCTATCTCAGTCAAGATAGCACATTGTTTGTTCCCAGGACATTGATTGGAAGTGCCAATATGATATATTCCTAGAGCACGGGCTCTGGGAAAGGGGGCCTCAGGTTCCAAATTAACCCCTCTACGCCTCCAGGAAAGGAAATCTGTCCTAACCCAAAATGCTGCCTTCTACCTCAAGAAGCCTGTTGAGAAGGGCTGTTCCTGGCTGTATTGCCATGGAAATGTGTGACACGTTTGTTGACGAGTTGCCTGTCTCCAGATGGACATCTTCATTCCCAGCACCAGCCTTTGAGACATTTGACAGAAGGTTTTTAAGTATTTGCTTTATACAAATTGTGGCTTGTCTAAGGGTCTTACTTGCTTTTTTGTTTTATACCATGATGGATTTTGTGCAGTGTGTTATATAAGTAGTAATGATAGATCTGGCTTTGTAGTCTTGGCTGTTTGTTTTTTCTTCCTTTGTATGCAGTCAAATTGTGTTCCTCAGACACTGCCTGCTTTGGCCAGTCAACCAGGGTTGTTAATGACATGTTAAAACCTATCTGCTTTCTAAATTGGTGGTGATTCTGTCTTGATTGGAAAAAAAAAAGCCTGTGTTTGGAATAATGCTGCTTTGAAAATCATGTTGCCAGGAGCTTTTCCATTTTATTGCAGAAAACTATTAAAAGTTTGTCTACTACTTTCAATTCAGTTGTGTCCCCTGGAGAGATAAGAGCATGAAGACAGACTATTGTCAGGCTACTCACGGGCACCTACACCGGCCTGTGGCTTGGTGGATGGGAGAGGGCAGCAGGTAAGGGAAGCTAGGTCCTCTCTAGAGGGCAGAGGCCTCTTGCTATGCAGGGAGCAGAGGGCTATCTGAGCCTTTCAAAAAGATTCTTCCACTCAGGCTCTAAAATATTGTGTGCTCTTCACCATCCTTTCATGTGTGGGTTTGGGTCCTATAGACAGAATCATAGAGTCCACTGAAATTGTGATATATCTATATACCATGTATGTATGACATGCGAGCTTTATACGTACCTTATATGTAATAGAGATAACATGTATGTTATTTATATTTAAATAATCAGATTCACCAGGAGCAACTCAGATCACAATTAAGTTTAGTTATTAAATGTTAGTGATTATCTCACTGAGCCATGATTTATAACTATTAATGTCCCAAACTGAAGTTAAGAGGCTAACTTAATTTTTTATTTTTTATCTTTATTTTTATATCTGTATAATTGTATTGGAGGCATAATTTGTGTCTTTTTAACTAATAATTACTCTCCAGCTTCTGAGTAAATAATCCTTAATTAATTAAATTTGTTGATAATATTAACTTTCATTTTTTCTCTTCTGAATACCAAATTGAATTGTGAATTTTTTTATGTTGTAATTGTGGATCAGAAAACATTGATTAACTTAATACATTTAGGACTTCAAATTCCTAAGGGGCTTATTACTGTTATCTCACACCAGTCTCTCAATTTTCTTTTAGAAAAAAGCAGAATTAATACCACCTTTGAATTATGAGTTGGAAAAAATAATTGGCTTAGCTTTGAACATGGAGTCTTATGCAGAGATATGAAAATGTATTACCTTCATAAAATGATAATTTTGAGAAGCATTTGAACATCATAATTATGTGGAGAACTGTTACTATAACAAGTATCTTAGCGAGTAGAATATTAAGGGATAGTGTGAGGAAACCTGAAACTACATTAGAAAGTGGTATGATATATACTAAAACTAGAAGATTTATAAGAATATAGTCATTATCCCCATTTAATCATAGATAACAAGAAAATAATTAAAACTTCTTAAAATGAAATGTGAACTTTCTTAGTGATAGATAGCTGTCCTTCATAGTTAGACATTACCCATACCATATGCTGGGTGATCATGAGATTGGTGATTGATGAATTTTTCTAATTTCATACTGTTTTGCATTCCCCCCACAAATTGAATTAAAGATGACTCAAATTCACGCCTTTTTTGTTTTATTTTATTTTGTTTTTTGTGATACAGTCTGACTATGTCATTCAGGCTGATCTATGTAGCCGAGGCTGTCCTAGAACTCATGGCAATCCTCCTGCCAACAGAGTGCCAGGATTATAGGCAGGCACCAGCCTGCCCAGCTTCACACCAGTTTTTGAACTTAGTCTGCCCAAGACATTTCCTGTTGACAAGAATCTGAAGAAAATGTCATCATCATCACCAAACCGCTTCCTGGAGAAGTGTTTTAGCTGCAAATTTTCCTGAGTTTGTCCAATAATGGACATTAATAGTGGGATTTATGTCCTCTCTTTGGCTGTTGGAAAGTCTGGGTTCCATCCATGACTCTCTATACTCTACAGCCTTGAAAGATATACTTACTTATTAGATCTAGTGGGTGTTATGACTAGATATGAATGTGACTTTACCGAGAGTTAAAGTATATATGTATATAAGACATAAATATATGCAATAATTGTAGAATGCTCAAATTTAGCATAAGGCTCATAAAAAGAAAATTTTCAGTTCCCATTTGTTTATACCTATTTGTTTATCACATGCTTGCTTTGGCAGTACATATATTTGTTTATCAGTAGAACTCCTTAGTCATAAACAGTACTTTGTTTTTCCAAAAGAAGAAATGAAAACGTGTACCTACTTCTGAAAATTGCCGCCACAAACATTTTGAGCTAATATTCTCTTGGGGGGAAAATAAGAATATTCTTTACCGTCTTCATAGGCCATCATGTGATGGGTTCCTGTGTGTATGTATCCCAAGTAGACTTTAGAGACAGAGTAACTTGTTTTCACTGAGAAAGAACCAGGCAGGGACACCTTCATTAGCTCCATCTGTGGTGTTGAGCAGACAGAGGAGCACACCTTGCTAAAAGGATCCAAGGTATGGGTTAAGCTTCTCCCTGACAGTTCTACGTGAGCCACATATAAAGGCCTTATGGGAAAGGTTCTATCAAATTATGCTATTTGGCTCTTATAACTGAAACTTACCTACCATTTTGGAAAAAAAATTTAAGATGTGTTTTCTTTTTCTGGCACTCAGATGAGTATAGGATCAAACCAGTGGAAGAGGTCAAATACATGAAAAATGGGGCCGAAGAAGAGCAGAAGATAGCAGCCAGGAACCAAGAAAACTTGGTAAGAATTGAATTTCTCATTTAACAATTACTTTTGGTGATGCCATTGTAATAAAAAAACTGCACTACATGTTTAAACTGCAACTTACACACTGTACAAGATTTCTTGAAAATGCTGCCACTACTTACAGCTTGCCTGGAAGCTGCACTATTACTCCTGTATCCTGTTTGCCTCGAATAAGCCATTCTTTAATCAAGATAGGGAATGCTCCAGGGAAAATAAAGCAAAACTATTAATGTTTTAAAAGACTGAAATTTAGGGAGGAAAAAAGCATGATGTAGGATTGAGATTTAAAGAAGGAAGATTTTTTTCCCCCTTCTACCTCTTTAACTCTTATCCAGGTCAGGATGATGGAAAAATTTAATTATTCTACACATGTAATATCAAGGAAGTTGCCTTTCAAAGGAAAATAATGTACTTTTAAGGTAGGTCTCTGTTCAAAGAGTTAGTACTTTGCATTCACAGTGTTAAAGATATTGTAGGTTTTCAATTAGTATGAGAATTGTAATGATAAGAAATAGGAAGTTAAGAAAGTTTTTAAAAATAGGACTCAGTATACACATTGCACTTTATTATTCCATCTCTAAATATCTAGCTAATTTACATATTAGGTTATTTCTTAAGAGAAGTTACAAATTTACATGTTAGGTTATTTCTTTTTTTTTTTGGTACTGGGGCTCGAACTCAGGACCTTTCGCTTGCGAGGCAGGTGCCTGAACCACTGAGCTAAATCCCTGGCCCAGTATTAGGTTATTTCTTAAGAGAAGTTACAAATTGTTTTTTTTTAATTAACTTTATTGGTACATTTCAGGTATACAATATAATGACATCCATCATTGGAAATCTGCACCTTTACATAATCTCTCTTGGTTCTTATTTTTTCCCCATTCCTCTGCCCTCCCTTCAACCCTCCATCCCTCCCTATTTACAAAGACTTTGTTTCCATTTTTTCATTTTCTCATATTCCATTCCCTTCTTTCATTTCCCTTACCTCTCCCACTTCCCCTTCCCCTTTGCCCCTTTTCTTCCTATTTCACCTTATCTATTATACCTCTAGTACATTTTAGTTATACAGTATAATGACATTCATCATTGGAAATTTGCACCTTTACATAATCTCTCTTTGTTCTTATTTTTCCCCCTTTCCTTTGCCTTCCTTTCACCCCTCCATCCCTCCCTATTTACAAAGACTTTGTTTCCATTTTTTTATTTTTTCATATTAATTCTTTCTTTCCTTTCACCTCCCTCTCCCACTTCCTCTTCCCCTTTGCCCCTTTTCTTCCTATTTCACCTTATCTATTACACCTTTTAGTCCTTATGTACACTTTCAGTTTCTCACACCAGAGAAACTATTCACTATTTACACATGTGTGTCCTATTTATTTCACTTAAGAGTATTGCCTCAATGGGCATCCATTCAGCTATAAATGTCTCTAATTTCTCATTTTTTATGGCTGAGTAGTACTGCATTTTATATTTTTAAAAACCACATTTTCTTTATTTAGTCTCCAGTTGATGGGCAACTGGGCTGCTTTCAAGTTTTAGCTATTATAAACTATGCTGCTGTGAACATGGGTGCACATATATCACTGTGGTATGATTCTTTTAATTCTTTGGGGAAGATACCTAGCAGAGGAATAACTGGGTCAAGTGGGACTTCCAGTCCTAGTTCTTTGAGGTAAACCCATACTGATTTCCACAGTGGTTGCACCAGTCTACACTCCCACTAGCAGTGGAGCAGTGTTCCTCTTTCCCCACAGCCCCGCCAGCAGTTGTTATTGGTTGATTTTATGATGGCAACCATTCTTTCTGGAGTAAGGTGGAATCTCAGCGTTGTTTTCATTTGCATCTCTTGAAGGACCACTGATGTTGAACATTTTTTCATATTTTTTTTTGCTATTTCTACTTCTTTGTCCAAGAAATGTCTGTTCATTTCATAAGCCCATTTTTAGATTGGGTCTTTCAATGTGGAAGGTCTGATCTTTTTAAGTTCTTTATAGATTCTAGATAGTACACCTTTATCTGAAGAACAGCAAGTGAAAATTTTTTCCTACATTGTGGGTTGTCTCTTCACACTGTTGATGATTCTTTTGCTGTGCAGAAGCTTTTTAATAAGAAGAGATCCCACTTGTTGATTGTTTGTGCTAGTTCTCAGGCAACTAAGGTTGTGTTCATAAAATATCTTCCTATACCAGTGTCTTCAAGAGCTCTACCTAATCTCTGTTCCAGCCGGTTCAGCGTTCCTGCTTTGATATTTAGATCTTTAATCCATTTTGATTTTAGTTTAGTGCATGGTGAGAGATATAGGTCTAGTTTTACTCTTTAGCAAATTGAAACCGAATTTTTCCAGCACCATTTATTTTTATTTTTTTATTTATTGGTACCAGGAATTAAACTTGGGTCCTTGCACTTGTGCAGCAGCCGGTGAAACCACTGAGCTAAATCCCCAGCCCAAACAGCACCATTTATTAAAGAGGCTATCTTTCCTCCAGTGAGGGTGTTTGTCTCCCTTATCGACGATGAGTTGGCTGAGTGTGTCTGGAGTTCTTTCTGCATCTTCTAATCTGTTCCACAGGTCCTCAGGTCTGTTTCTTTGCCAATATCATGCTGTTTTTATCACAGTAGCTTTGTAGTATAGTTTCACTTTGAGGGTTGTGATACCCCCTTCCATGTCTCTGTTGCGTAGAATTGCTTCTACTATTCTAGGTCTCTTGTTCCACATGAATTTTTGGATTGTTTTCTCAAGGTACATGAAGTATGCTGCTGGAATTTCTATTGGGATTTCATTGAATCTATATAGCAGTTTTGGAAATATGGCCATTTTCACTATGTTGATTCTTCCTACCCAGGAGCAAAGGATGTCTTTCCATTTTCTGATACCATCTTCAGTCTTTCTTTACAGAGTGCTATAGTTTTCAGAGAAGAGGTCTTTGATTTCTTTTGTTAAGTTGATTCCTAGGGATTTCAGTTTTTTGGATCCAGTTGTGAAAGGAATTGTTTGCCCAATTTCTCTCTCAGTGATTCTGTTGTTTGTGTAGAGGAAAGCTATTGATTTTTGTGTGTTGACCTTGTATCCAGCTACTTTACTAAATTTGGCTATTAAGTCTAGAAGACTTTTGGTGGAGTTCTTGGTCTTTGATATAGAGTATCATGTCATCTGCAAATAATGACAATTTGACTTCTTCATTTCCTATCTTTATTCCTTTTATTTCTTGCTGTTGTCTAATTGCTGTGGCTAATGTTTTCAAGACTATATTGAACAGGAGAGGTGATAGTGGACATCCTTGTCTTGTTCCTGATTTTAGTGTGCAGGATTTCAGTTTTTGACCATTTA
>NW_004624814.1:9091091-9103166 GCF_000247695.1 Heterocephalus glaber | reverse complement strand
GTCCAGGTGTTTGAGTATCAGATTGTTCCATCTGTTTCCCTTTGGTGTTGCTTTAGGTGATCTGGGAGTCTGGTTTTGAGACTTGTTTAAATGTCTTCTCATTTCATCAGGGCGTGTGGGGGCTGTGTGCTGCTGCTGCCTGCCCAGCTCACCTCCTTGGCACTGGGGCCAGTTGTATGGGGGCCCAGATGGTTTACCTCCTCTGCCTTGGGTGCAGCTCTGCACCTAGGTGCTGTGGGCTGTGGTACAGCGGCCCGGGAGCTACAAATTGTTAATAATACACAGTTATTCAGTTGTATTGGAGCAGAATGATCTTTGTTTACATTTGGTATATAATTTATCCTTTGATTATTTGTTTCCTCTCATGACTGAGTAAATGTGTTTTTAAGAAGTCTGTAATATTATAAAATATTTTCACTTCATTTAAACTATCTTTTCTTATGTGTTTTCTTTTTATTTTTATGATTTTTGCTACCACAGAAGGAATTGGCAGAATATTAACCAATGCTCATATGTATTTTAGGCTATCATTTTCCATGATACTGTTGAGAATATTAATCTAATTCTTTTGCTTTATTCACTTCCACACCTATGATCTGCAGCCCAAAATACTGAAGTATCAACAATTGCATATTTTAGATCATTTTTTAAAACATGAAAATAACTATGGATAATGAAATATATCTTCATGAATTAGATTTGGCTTTTGAAGTATAATTTAAGTGACAGTCATCATATCTACACTGATATATTTTAACAACATTTCAATTTAGCTATGAGTAAATAGTAAAAGTTAATATTAGATTTCTCATATAATTTTTTAAAATTTTTGGATAAATCAAAGACCTGAGCAGATAAAATATCAGCTTTATTAAAAAGAGTTTGGCCTTGCTTAACATAGTTTTGGCTGGAGTTATAAATCTCATCTTAATAATATGACCATTCAAGGTCACAGAGATACTGGCTCCTTGGATCTGACTGGTGCTATGCATGTCTACTTCACAGGTTTATGTCTGAAGGAAGCAATACTTCCCATCTTATTGCTTTTGACTTTTTCTTCAGTGTGTTTTCTTCTATTTAGGGCCAATACAACTTTTTTCCTTCAAATTAGTTCAATTTTGCAATCTGTCAACTATGTGCCAATGTATTCTTTGTCAACACTGTGGCCAGAGTTAGCATTGGTGCCTTTCTCTTCAAACTGAATGGAGACTAGAAAAGAGCAAACCTTCCGGTCATTTTTACATTTGTAGTATCTGTGACAGCTCTCACTTCTTTACTCATCACCCAATTAGGTGCCAGGCTGCTGGTGGTTTTTAATTGGGGAATGGCAACTAAGTGGTTGTCTTTGATTTTGAAGTCACCAGGCTGCTTACTGAAGTTAAAAGTGATTTTCAGTTATCTGATAGTATACAGTCTAAGTTACTTACTATATCCTTTGGGGTGCATAATCAACCATTGGTTATGCATGTCACTTAAAAAAACTAGTAGCCTTCTAAACTTGAAGCTTACACTGGAAGGTGGATGAAATAGATTTAGCACTTCTTCACTTTCATAGTCTTTAAGACAATGTAAGTTTAGAAGTTTTTGTTTCAAAGAATGATTCTAGGCTATAAGTCAGAGTGTTTTTTAAAAAAGATTTGTTTACTTAAACTGTTGAAATTAGGGGCCTCAACATACACAACAAAGACTGTATGACATGAGGGTGAAGACTTGAGCTTTGGAGGCAGAAGCTGCCTGGGTTTAAATCTCAGCTCTACCAGTTGTTCACTGCAGGATCAAGTTATTTCACTTCTTTAAATCTCTCACCCATAAAATTGGGAAAAAACAGTGACTTCTAATACTGTTGTGAGGGTTACAGAGAAGATGGTTAACACTCTGAGTACAGTGCATAATATCAGCACTTGTTAGAGTTAGGCATTGTCATTAAAAAAAAAAGGAAAAAATAAAGAATGTTAGAATCAGTTTCTTTTTTCTTTATGTTAATTTTTGAGCTATAGCTAAGTGACTACTTTAGGTTAATGCCAGTATTACATGTATTTTGGGAAACCTTGTTCTAGAACCATGAAATGACTTAAAAAGGATTCTTTCAGTACTTTTTATATACAAACCACTTCTAATTATCGAGAGATACAAAGTGCTTAAACTTATGCTTCTTAAGAAACTTAGAGTAAAGTTGAGAAAACAATTCGATTCAGCAAATATTCTTCGACAGTATCTTACATAAAAGGCATTGTGCTAGATTCTGCAGAGAAACAGAAAAATAAGGAACAATTTGACCCTCACTTTAAGGTGCTTAAGTTACCATGGACAGAGTGAGTCTCAAATGACTTTAAAAAGTAGACTAAGATTGAATTTCAAGAAAGAAGTACTAATGCTGCACATATTCACAGGAGACTGTGATTGCATCTCTTGAACTATCAGGATGTACTTCATGAATGAGCTGCCATGTATGATGGCCCTTGAGGTATGAAATGACCTCAGATGCCTCAGGCAAATTAACAGATAGAAAGCATAAAACAAATACTCCTGCTTCACCAGGGAATGACAGGAGAAGAAGATAGTAGGGAATCAGAGAGTACAATCAAAATGTACAGGGGGTAATGTACAGAGCCTTAATGTCCAACAGAGAAGTCTGAAATTAATGCAGACAATGAAAGAGAAGCTTCAGATATTTTTAGGCCAGGATGAAATTGTAATTCAGGGAAGTTTATATGGCAGCAGCAGATATAATGTATTTTGGCATGAGGAACTAAGACAGAACCCCTGTGATAATAGTCTTAGTAAGAGGCAATGGGCCTGAACCAAGATGATGCCAAGGAGAATAGAAAAGTCTTGAGTAAAGCAGTAGGATTTGGTAGTTCATTAGATATTAAAAGAATGCATAGGGATTAAGAGATAATAGTAATACCATTATTTTAACCACCTGGAAAAATGATGGGTTTGTGATGATGAAAATAAGTCATTGATCACCTCAATGAAATGGTGAAATCAGTAGGAAGATTGTGCTTGATGAATATAACATGCTTATTCATTCATTATTGATTCTTGCCCACCCTTAAGGTCATAATGTGGTACACTAGGGGAAATGTTAAGCCATTATACAATATAGTAAGTACATAAACAAGACCAGTGACTTCCAGATCCTTATACTAAGAATTGGGGGACACAAATGCACACGAGACATACATCCCACCTTTGTGAGTTCACTTTCTCTTAGCAGACAATTGTGACCTAAATGACCACAATTGAAGGTACAGTGTAAAAGTTGGGCATGGTTTTCATGAGCAAAGCTATAAGAACTTGCAGAATATCCATGTACAAACATCTAGTGGAAGAGTGGAAAGGATCAGTAACTGGGGACACGTCATTTACTCAATATATTCTTGTTGCTTAAGTGAATGAGTTAGCATAGTTGGACCTGGAGGCATGCATTTGGATTGGGTTGACCACTGAACACTTTAAGTACAAGAGAGTACCAAAAGAGACAGCAGTCAAAGCATGCATCCTAGGACAATGAGATCCACTTCGAGGCCCACCTTGTGTGGTCTGTGCTCATGTGAGGCTTTGGTTTATGCCTTGCCACTGCCCTCTGCTCACAAGATCCCTCCACATTGGTGATCTTTCGGTTTTTTGCTCTGGGCCTGCATGCTCAGAGCTCAACCTGGAACCTGGTCTCTTCTTCCTTCATACTCTACCCTTTCATTTTTGCCTGGTTTATTCTTACTTGTTTTTGAGATCGCAGCTAATTGTTTCTATCTGAAAGAAGCCTCTCCAGTCCTCATCAATTCTGTTTGTTCTCTTTTGTTCACTCTGATTATATTTGTGTTCTCCTTTATAGTACTTGGCACAATTGTCTTGTAACAAATGTGAATAATTTGTTTCATATACATTTTTCTCTTAGCCTGTAAGCTCATGATGCTAAAAATCTCATTTTTTGGCATGTAAATTAAATATGCAGCACCTAACAGTACGTACCACCTAATAGTTGCTTAATGAATGCTTAAAACCTCCAGTCACTTGAGCCCATTGACTGCAATTTCTATGGCTGGAGATTATGCTGAATTTCTGAAGCTGATGATGAATTATTTATATGTCAATCACTTATGCATTTTCACTTAGAAGATATGCATTTATTCCAATTTTCATTATTGCTTGACACCCATATATCTCACTTTGGCTTCTCTCAGAATTTAATTCCTCTTAAGGGAGGTACTATGAAGTAACATTTTCTTATATTTTGATAATCAAGAAGATGATACATCCATAAACCATAATTTCTAGCTTTATAACTTAGGCCAGATATCTAAAATTTCTGGACTCCAAATTCTTAGAACCTGAGAATAACAATATTATTAGAGTATTAGAATAAAATGTTTAATATGGGGATATGTTTAGCATTTTAGCAAAGGGAGTCTTCCTTAACAAAGACATAGAAAACAAAAGCTACAAAGAAAACTCTCATTTCATTAAAGTTAAATACTTTTGCAAAACAACATAACCAAAGGATAATAAATGGAAAAGATCTTGTAGAAAATATTTATGATTAATAAAAAACAAAAAATTAATATCTGAGACTTATAAAGTACACTTGTAAATAACTAAGAAGAACATAATTCATTAGAAAATGGGTAAATTAACAGATGGTTCACAGTAGAAGATATTGAAAAGTAAGCATATGGAAGTATGTTCCACATCACTAGTGCACACCTCTTCACCAGCTCTCTGCACCTGTCTCTTTCTTTCTCTGAAAGATACTGACCAGCCTGAGCCATGCTTGCCTGAATGGCAGGGGGAACTCCCTGGAGCACTTCTGTGATTTTGCTCACACAGTTAATTTTGTGCTGTCCAAGAGCTGATGTGCCAGTTCCCAAACCAGTTCATACTAATTGAGTGTCTTTGTAATTATGTAATCTAGTTAAATAATGGGCAAACCAATGAAATACAACTGTGAAAAGAGATATTTCAGTGAAAATTCAATTGAATGGCTTTGGAAAGTCTTGATGAAGGCAAGTTACTAAAAGCTTGTTGCTGTAAATTAAATTATGCACTCAGATTATTTCACAATGTCCTTACCGTCTCGTTTCATTTAAAAAGATGAAAACAAAGATTCTCAGATATACATTAGGTATGATCAGTACAGGTCATGCAGGTGAAACCCTGTAATCATTGGTTCCTTAATGAAAGGAGAAGTCATTTGCCTATGTCAAAAAGTGAGAGAAGAAATGCACATCTGTGTATTTTAAAATAAAATGATTTATTCTAAATGTATATAGATAGTATTATGTTACACTAATCTCACTGTATTATTTAATTACTAGTCTGATTGATGTTGCCTAATACATCTTTTATTATAATCATGGAAATGCAAATTGAATACAACTCCATTTTATACTCATTAGATTGGCAAAAGCCTAGAAGTTTGGATAATGTCATATTTTGACCTGATTGTAAGAAAATGTGTATTCATATACAAGTAGCACACCTCATGGAGGACAGTTTAGCAGTATCTGTGAACGTTTTGACAGTCATAGTCATGACCCAACACTTCCACATCTTACTGTTCACCCAAGTAGTTGCCCATGTGCCTGACGAAGCTTGGAGTAGACATTTACTTCAGCACTGTTCAATGAAAAATTACAAATAACCTTCATGCTGGACCATAGGAGAATAGTGTAGCTGGGTCATATTAAGAATTAAGAATAAGAACTGTACAAACTGTCATAGGAAAATCATGCAAATTGTAAATTGATATATATAGCATAATCCCATTTAAGCTTTTTAAATGAAGCTAAACACCAGCACTCTATATTTTCCATGCATATCTGTATATGTGCACAGATTCATAGATAAAACTGGGATGTATATGTTCCAAATTACCACAGGTGCTTAGTTGACAGGGAACTTAAGAATACTGAAGCTCAATTCTCCAGTCTATAAAATGGGGACAGTAATTGAGCCCTGGCATAGAAAGTGCTATTATTGGCTATTATAATTTTTTCTTTTATTAGTGGAATTGAATTGTGAGGGAGTGAATGAGAAAGAAATGGGTGTATGGTCAAAGGAGATTTTTATCCTTACACTTAATGTTTTAAACTTTGATTTAAAATTGATTTGTTATGAAGGGAAAACAGGGCTGGGGATTTAGATTAGTGGCACCATGCCTGCCTCGAGAGCACAAGGTCCTGAGTTTGATCCCGGGTACCAAAAACAACCCCCCCACACACACACACACACACAAAAGAAGGGAAAGCAAAATTCCAATTTGGACTAGCCTGGAATCTGTAAGTAGGATTATGATATTTTCTTATTATTTTAAGTAAATATCCTTAGGTTTTAATCACTCTCTGATGTCTGATTAACAGATGAGGACTGTTTGAAGGCAGCCAGAAAGAAACCCAGAGATCATTAAGCTTTCCTTTATGTAGGCTCACAGTTTTGCACATAAATAATTTTAAAGCATCTTACTCTAGGCTTGGCAGTATCCTGTCCCCTTGACCTCTCCAAGTAAGTGTCTTGACAAATAAAGTACATTCTGGATATAGGTAAAGTCCTCCTTCTTACTGTACAACAAGGTATTATCTTGTTTTTCATAATTAACATTTGTAATTCTTAAACCATCCTCCCATAAGAGTTATTAAATCATTTGATGGTTTTTGTTTTGTTTTTTGCTGTTTTCCTAGATTTACATGATTATATTGGTTTTTGATTCACTATTCTCAGATATATTTGTATAAATTAAAAGATTCTTTCCTCTTAGAGGACATACAACATGGTTGATTGAACTTTTGATATCTGTCACATCCATAGAGTTGAAGGCTGATTTAAAACACCCTTGCCTAAGACACCAATTCCCAAGTCCAATCAAATGACAAAATAACATTTTTAAAATGCAGTGTTTTGATGTGCTTCAGCAGAACAGGAGAGTGGAATCAAGTTTTAGGTATGACTCAGTCCCCTCCAACCTGGTGAATCTGTGAGAGTGTCTATACTTACTTCCAGGCCATTAAATTTCCAATAAATTTCAGGGCATCTGATGTAGAAATGAAGATGTGGAAACTAGGAGACATTTAGAGGATGCTCTATAAACACACGAGAGCTCCCTTTACAGCAGTGTCATCCAGCTGATGAAACTAGAAAGTGGCCCTGACACATAGAATATGCCATAGCTGAAGCTGTCCCCTGTAAGGGAGCTCGTGTTCTTCCAAGAATTGGACGCATTGACAGGCTAAAACAAACCAGAGAATTTTCTGTAATTCCATTCAGTACCTGTTGGTCAGTAGGAAAGGTTGAGTGCTCAAGGTCACTCTATCTCTGTAATTATTAAAGCATACCTTGTGAAGAATAAAAGACATGAATGAACACTGGAAACTTTTAATCTCTAATAAAAAGAAGGGAAAGGAAAAAATATGAGAAATGGAAAAAGGTTGTTATAATAAGCAATGTACATTCCCACCTAGATGTTCTCATAATTAGGCACTCTGTACGAATCAATTTGAACTCTATTTTTAACATACTACCATGTTTACCATACTTTTTCTGTGACTCTTAGAGCAGCTAATATAAAAATAAATTGGCTTTTCTGTTTAAAGATCACTCTGTGATCATAGAAATGACTATTTACCTTTTTGAGTGCTTGACCTCAAATGCAAGGTCAAGAATTAGTTTTAAAAATCACATAATGCTAAAAGACTGACTTTGAATTGTCCCATTTTCCCAAGCACTTTTGAACATTTCTAGCACTTTTGAGAATAAGGTAAAATAAACTGACAGAGTAAAGCTGGTATTAACAAACAAAGGTGAAGCTTTATGAAGCATCCCTGTTTTTCTCCCCTGTCTTCCCAGGACAGATTGGATTTGAGCTCAGGCTGGGGCTATGGTGCATTGTTGAGAGTGGAGGATCTAGACTTGGGGGAGGTACTTCCTGGTTTGGGAACCTCCAGAGGACTGTAGACTTCTCAAAACAAAGTGAAGATCAGAGGATGTTCTGTCTGACTTAGACAAAGATATTCCTTTCATAGAACAGCTTCATAAATACCATTTTAGCCCCAGACTCATCCTCAATGATCCCTTGATTGTAACTCAGGAACCCCCTTCCCTGCTCTCTCCTGCATCATATGAGGTTCACCTCATTTTATAGTTCATCCAGATGATTAGAGGAATAACATCAGGATCCCTGACACAATCTCCCTAATGAATTTAGCTTTTATGGATCATACAGGTTGAGGGTGTGGGCAGCATCTTCTCTTCCATTGTGTTTGTTCGTAGAAGAACAGGCTGAAAGAATGGTACCTTTTCATTGATCTTGGAAGACTTTCTTTTTCCAACTAGCCTTTTAATGTTACTTGAGCCAAGCACATTCAAAGTCTTAGAGATAAGTCTGGCATTTATTTTAGAGTAGAATGGGAGTAGAGTTTAATTCTCTAAGGAAAAGGAATTTGTTGAATCAGCCTTCTGTGTTTCAGGTGTTGAACAGAAGCAGAGATCCTGATCCAGGAACAGAACTAACTTACTAGAATAAAACAGTACAAACAAAAGTGCTTTGTACACATAAAGCCCAACACACATTAACAGTGGTCATCATTATTACTTGTCAAAAGGACACCTGGATTCATTTCTGTTAGTATTTTATGATACAAACAAAATTAGGGCACAGCATACTTCTCATTCTAATAAGCGCATTTAATACCTGCTTCCCTTGAAGAAAGAGTCTTGTCATTATAGCACTCTTCAGTCTTCATGAAGAGTGATATTAAAATATATCTCAACATGTACAGAAATTAATGACTCAAAAGTTAGGACTGACCGACCAACACCCCCCTTCCTCCATTGCAGTGCTGAAGATGGAAGCCAGGTGTGCTAGGTAAGCACTCTACCACTAAGCTACATCCTCAGCCTCTCCAAGGTGGTTTGTAATCATCCAAAAGGAAAGGCCTAGCAGAACGTAATTGAAATCTTATTTCAAATTACTTTTTCTGGTTTTTGTGCTAATACACAGAACTGACCATATGCAAGTGATTACACCATTAGAGTCCCAGTACTACATAACTCTTAAATACATCCCTATTTCAGAGTACTCAGTTCTCACTGTCACTTAGGCATTCCATGGGCACTGAAGGAATAGGATTGACAAAGCACAGTTACAACTTTCAGGCAATTCAAGGGGAGATAGATACACACTGCAAATAGAGGCCTAATGAAGTTTGTTGTACAGGCTGTAGTGAAGTGTTTTGAGAGAAGACTAGAATGGAGGGCCCTATCCAGGCAGGAGATCTGAGGGCTAACATTGCACCAGAGCCTTGAATGAGACCAAGTTTTCACTGACAGATGAGGTTGGCAACAGGATTTCAAGCAGAAGGAAAAGTATGAGCCAAGCATGGAAATGTGGCATGAATAATGACTGGTTTGGGAGGCTGATGGAATATGTTGTGAAGTGTTTATTATTTGGCTAGTTGATGTGTTTTAGCTTTTCTTTTTGGGCACATTAATTTCTACTTAACCAGTAGTCACATTGTTAGCCTGTTTTTAGCATTTATAACTACAGAATAAATAGAATGGACTTCTGCTGGTCTAATTTAAAGATTGAAGGTGTTGATAATGACTTCCTTTTCCCAGCATTGTGCAAATGTGATTTCTTTTAAACATGATTTCCTTGGATGCAAGACGTAGTCTAAAAGTAGTTGAATATATTTACCCTTGACCCCTCCTTCCCAGTAAAGGATAGCCTCTCATTTGTGCCCCGGAACTTTCCCTGTCTGAAAGATACAGCAAGCAGAAACAATATTTTAGATTTAGATTTCTGGCCCCTACTTCAAAAATGGAACCCTGATATTTAAGAAGAAAATGGAAAGAAACACTCTTCAAGGCTTGATTCTATTGGATCCACATTGGTGATTTTAGATATTGGATCTGTTTACCTCGCTAAAACCTGGGTTTTTTGGGGGGGGGGTTTGATACAAGTGGCTCAATTACAATAACAGAATTGTGCAAATGAGTGATAACAGAGAGGGCCACCGAAGGCTGGGGCACTGTTAAAGTACTTAGAATAATAACATGACCATATGTGTTTTCTGCAGTTTATTCAGATTTCTTTCTTATCACCTATGTAATGCCAAAAATAAAGCCAAAGCATATATGTTTCACTCATCTGTTGGCAAACTCAGGTTCATCCAAAATTAGTAATTTGTGTCCTAGAAGTGAGAGTACTGAAAGAAGCCACAATGTTCAAAGAGCTGGGGCTCTAGTCAGTGTTTGTTTGTTTGTTTTTTCCTCTTCCTGGCTTCATTTGAGCAAATAGTACCCAGTATTAAGAGAGATGCAGGAGTCACCAGCCTCAGGATTTTTGTTTTTAAAAAGTTCTTGGATGCAGGGCCAGGGATTTAACTCAGTGGTTCTGCCACACCTGCCTGGCAAGTTCAAGGTCCTGAGTTCAATCTCCGGTACAGGGAAAAAAAAGGTTCTTGGTAATTCTGAAAACAGATTCCATATCTGTCATTCAGAAGAGATAAATAAATAACCAGGCATAAAAAATTCATACATCATCTTTTTTTTATTTACTCGGTACTTATACGATAGTAGATGCCAAATTTCTTCCTTCTTTGAAAAGTAAAACAATTGATAATAAGGACAATATTTTCCAAAACATAATGAGCTTTCTGGTTCACGTCTGAGTAGGATGATTTCATTTACTAACAAGCTTCTACTTATAACTGGATAATTTGCAAGCTGCTTAATTTCAGACAGATACTTCTTTATGGATTTTCATAGGAATGAGCAGAGAGGGACAGGAATCTGGTGGTGAGAGCTGGAAAATTAGATGGGGATTGGTTTCAGAAACAGCAGAGGTTCGTTATTAGAACAGGAATGCAGCAGGACAGACAGGATTCTGGGTGTCCCAAATGCTAGCCAGGCCTCCTGTACTCCTCCCAAGCCTGAGACATGCCGAGCTTAAAGGAGCATCAGGGAACAGCAGCTGTATAGAAAAAGAAGACAGAATTTCAGCAATGCCTTATCAGACAATCTCTGCTGAGCAAGATAAGGTAAACAGCACATAGCTGGTCTACTTGGTTTATTCCTGTTGTTTAATTGTACTTTTAAATTTAACTTTTCCCTTCCTCTCCTATAAATACACTATTGCTTGAATAACTTTAAAACAGATTTGGAAATATAGACGTGAATAAAAATAGTCATAAATCTCACAACCATTTATGTTTTTATACCTAATATACATGGAAATATAATTGTTCCTAAACAAACAAAAATAGATCTGAATTTCACACAAAGCTAAACGTAATCTTACCATATGTCCAGCAAACATGCTTCTAGGGTATTTTGTCAACTTATTTGAAAAACTATGACCATACAAAACCTTCATGTGAATTTTGATAACAGCTTTCTTCATAGTCACCAAAAACTGAAAGCAACTGAGATGTCTGTCCTTCAGTACAGGAGTGGATAAACTGAGTGCGTCCATACAGTGGAAACACTATTCAGTGATTAAAAGAGATGTGTTACCAAGCCATTAGAAAACAAATGAATCTTAAATGCATACTGCTAAGTGAGAGAAGCCAGACTTTTACTTGGGATCACTGGTGCTAAATTCTCTCTTTTCAGCTTGGGTCCAGTTTGGCAGGTAAAACAAACACAAATCTGCCTGCCTACATCCTGAAGCCAGTGAAGACTAAACCGTGTAAATATCGCCTTGTCTTTCTGATGTGAGAAATGTATAAATAGATAACATGAAATCGGAAGAAATTATTCAAAAGGAAAGGGAAACTGGGAAAGGGGGAGGGGAAAAAGAAAGAAGGGAAAAGAAAAAAATGAGAAAAGAAATAAAATAGAAAAAAAGCTTTTATAAATAAGGAGGGGAGGGGACTGGAAAAAAAAAGAGGAATCAAGATATACCATGTACAGGTACGAATTTCCTATGATGAATGTACCAATAAAATTAGCAATGTTTTAAAAATCATGGTTTTTTTTGTATTAAATTCTTTCATTGGTACATTGTAGGTATACAACACAATTACATTTCTCATTGGGAATTGTACCTTTACATAATGCATCTTGGTTCTTATTTTT
>NW_004624814.1:9038896-9085905 GCF_000247695.1 Heterocephalus glaber | reverse complement strand
AGAAGCCCCTACCTCTGGGCCAGGAACAGTGGGACTCAGTACCTTGGTCTGGTGGTCTGGTGTCCTCTGTGTCTTTGTAGTGTGGAATCAGGTGGCTGCCTGTCTGCAGCGGGGTGATTCGGTGTCTTCCGCGTGACTCAGGACCTCGGTAGGGCGTACACAGACCTGCCTGTCTGCAGCGGGCTGATTCGACGTGTTCTGTGTGACTCAGGACCTCGGTAGGGCATGGGCAGACCTGCCTGTCTGCAGCGGGCTGATTCGGCGTGTGTTCAGTGCGACTGGAAAAATAATGTTTTGTTTATTCCCCTAGAAAATTAAAACTGTTTGACAGCCTTATTGTAACTCTATATATCTAATTATTTTTTGAAACTCCATTGTTTTGTAATTTAAAATAAAAGCATTTATTTTGAAACATAACGTCTCTATTCATCAAGAAGTAGCCAAAAATGTAAGTAGAATGTTTACATAGGTAAATTTCTGTAGTCCCTTAATTCTTTCAGAAGTTAATCTTCAGTAAGAGCATTTGTTGATTTCATAAGTAGTTTTACCACCACTTCAGGTATATATAAATTTATAATATAAATCTGATTTTTTTGAGGGGGAGGGCTGGGAATTAAACTCACGGCCTGTTGCATGCTAACCAAGTGCTTCACCACTGAGCTATACCTCTAGCTCTATATATGATATTTTAGACATACACCCCCAAACTTCATTCTTAGTTGCTTCAAATTAATTCAGTTGCTTCACCCTAGAAGAAAATCACCATCACTAACTACACTGTGTAGTGCTCCGTTGTTGTGTAACCGACCACTGCAAAACATAGGGCCTCATTTATTTTCTCATGCTTCTGTGGATCAACTGAGGATGGTGAGACAGTTTCCTCCAGGATCTCTCATGCACTTGAATTAGGGTATAGGCTCAGCTGGGCTGGGGTGTTCAAGATGGCTCACCCATAGGGCTGGCGATTAATGTTGGCTGTGGGCCGAGCTGGGAACAAGTGTCCACATATGGCTTGAGCTTTTCATAACATAGTGTTCTGAGAGCAGTCACACTTCTCATCTGGGAACTGGCTTCCTACAGGCAATGGCACCTCTTCTAATTCTACTTGCCAAAGCAGTCACAGCCGGCCCAGATTAAAGGGATGGAAGAATAGACTCCACCTCTTGAGGATAGAGTAGCAAAGTTGCATTGCAAAGAATATGGGGAATGAGGAATGTTGCTCTAGCCATCTTGGGAACTATAATCTGCTCTAGTTGCCAACTTGTTCAAATATCTGTGTAGGTAGGAGCCACTTTATGGGAAAAGCATTGTGAGAAACCCCACTGATTTCAGAAACCTGGATTGTGCCCCTGTTTTTAGAACAGAAATTTAGAATTTCTTTTCTAAAATAAAAGCTGATGAAGCACATTGCCTCGTAGTTCTGTTGTGAAGAAAACACCTTTGTAAGTATCAGATTCCCAAAAAGCTAAATGTGTCTAATCTCAAGGGGAAAAAACACAATTACAGAGTCCATCAAGTCTTCTCAGATATAGGCTGACATAATGAGCCTAAAAAAAGTAGGTTTTGGCATCAGACTTAGCCAAGCTGCCTTCTAAACAGGATGACCTGACACAAACTCCATCAACCTTAATCCCTCATCTATAAAACATAGATGATTATATTTCAGGGTTGTTTTGAAAAATGATATTTTTGTAAAACACTTAGTATATTGTAACACATAGTAATTTAAAAAGCTAAATGTTATTCCTTTTATGTGTTTCTTGAGTTCTGTCTATATCATATGGTTTCAAAACATTCTAGAGGGTTCCAAGCACTTCAGTGTTCATTAATTGTGGTTTTACTATTTTGTAGAATATTATCCATACAATTTTTTTGAAAAAGGTCTCTAATTACAATTTCAGGGCTTTGAGCATATATTGTTCAGCAATTACCTGAGTGTTCTTTTGCTCAATTCCAATAGAAATCACAAATTGGCAAAGTGCAGCTCCCTTGATGTTCCTGGCTTTGGGCTTTGAGTGCCATTGGCCTGCAGACTTTAGTGTTATAGTTCTGAATTTTGAATGCTATCAACTCTTAGCTCTTAGTGTTACAGCTCTAAACTTTCAGTGTGAGCAGCTCCTGCCAGGGCCCAGCCACCCTTGTCAGCTTCTCAGCAGCTGGAACTTGTAAAACCCATGGCAGCTTTCTGAACCTCTTCCAGCAGTTTCCTCCACCTTCCTAGGACTCTTCACAGGTCTCTGTAGGTCTCCATAGGACTCTGCTAGCCTCTGCAGGTATCTGCAGGTCCCCACTGCTCTTACCTCTTCGCTGTTCCTCTAGTCGTCCGCTGGCTGCCAGTCACACAGAGAGCTAATACCACTAGTGTAACCAGGTCTTTCTTAGTGCAACCCATTCAGCTCACTCTACCCAAGATAAAAATCATGAGTGGGAGATAGGGCCACCTGAGAAAGGCCTTATTGGGGCTTCTGTTGTTGCACAGTGGTTAGTATGTAGGAGAGACCCCTCCTAGACTAACCTGAGGAGTGTGAAGGCACACTGCTTATATACAAAAAGTTGGGGCCAGCATATACACAGCTTTTTGCATCTTGTGGACTTATTTGGGGATGCTGACAGAGTGGATGCATCTGGAGTGGCTGCAGGGCAGAGTCATCTGGGTTAAGGCCATGTCTGAAGCCTGCTGCAGCCAAGCAGAATACCTCCTGGAGTGGCTGTGGGGCTTCTAGGACAGCTGCAGCTGTCACAGTGACAGCTTGGCTGCACTGAGTGAGAAGTGCCTACTTGATTGATTCTTTCCACTGAAATGGTGGAGTTGAGCCCAGACTGCCACTGCTTTCAAGAAGTTTTCAAGAGCAGCAGCATTGATCATGGCCCATTGGTGTTGGGGTATAATGGTGGTGGACCCTGGCCTTTGCCCTGCCAAGTGGGATCCTCCAGCCACTCCTCAAGAGAGTTGGTTGCAGCACCCAAGCAGCCTGGAGAGAGGGAGGGGCATCAAGACTGTCTGCTGGCTCCTGAAAGGGCTGCAGGAGCAACAGCAGCCTAGAGGGCATTTGCCAAGGCAACCACAAAGGTGGGGGGCAGATGTTGGAGCTAGTGTCCTGAGTCACCCTCTGAGCAGCAAGAGGCTAAAGTCATGCCACTGCTGACTACCAGAGGGAAATGGGAAGAGTTGGACCTCTTTTTTCTATCTGAGTGTCATAATCAATATTAACAATTTTTCACCCTCCTAAATAACTGTCCTAATATTGTGGTCGATATTACAGCATGTGTTTATAAAATGGAAGATTCCTAGTCTTAATTTCTAATTTTCAAGTTTAATTATTTTCATGTTATTGGAATTTGAGAAAGAACAAATGAAATGAATTTATAGTAAGAATGAAAATGCATATTTAACTAGAATTTGCCATCACTCATTAATGAGGAAAAACTGTGTCTATCACTAGGCAGCCCTCTTGTCTCAAGAGTCTGCTAATTAGCTAAATGCTCAGCATATCTCAGTAACTCCAGTAGCCTGTAAAATTAAAATTAGCCTTGAATGCAACAGTGTCCCACATCTTCTCCCATTTGAAGGCATCTTCATCGGCTGAACTTTCTAATAATAGTTCTTCAGCCCTGAACTGATCTGATAGAGAGCATGTCCATAAAATGAATCTTTTCATTTTGCATGTTTCCTAGGAATGTTTTGGTAAAAATCATTTTCACTTTCCCAAAAGTAAAAATTCTGTTTTTAAAGAAAAAGAAAAATTCTTTATGGGGTTATAACTTCCCAGTCACTGAAGAGAATACAGACAGAATGAACATGAAAGGACTAGTAGCTTCATCTTCTAGTTGTTGGTATAAATTTTTGCACAAAATTCAAGGAGTGTTATGAAATTGAAAGGTACAGTGTTTTTAAGTCTGGTACTGATGAGCGTGTCATGCTACAAATTGAAATCTCTCATCAAGAATCCAGGGAAAGAAAATATCTCAATCCCATTCGTTATTTACTCACATAGCAAGTACTTATTGATCACCAGCTACATGCCAGTTACTATCCTTGGTTTGGGGTATTAGGAAGAACAGCAATAGAAATGACCTCAAGGGGCTCATTGTCTAGAAAGAGGAGGCAACCCAAAGAGCAGTTTCCATAGATATGCTAATGGGGGTAAGGGATAAACGTGCTACTATGTGCACCTAACCCAAACTTAGTGTCAGGGAAGTCTTCTTGAGAAGTGGTCCCTTTATGTCATTTAACTGGACTACCTTCAGCTTGGAGGCTCTATGGATGGGGTGGGGGGTGGCTTCTGATGCTCCATTTATCAATGTATGGGAAATGCTGCTGCTGCATCTTAGGAATATCCTCCATGGTGAAGGTATCTGTTCATTCTACAAGTAATTGTTGGATCCTTACCTGCGCTTGGAACCAGGAATACAACAAAATTGTGTGATACATGGTATATACCTTTGTGAAACTCACACTCTGGAGGAAACGAACTGGTAAAAATGGCACGTGATTATTTTTAAGATCAAATAGCTATCTTAATGGGAAACGGGAGGAAATAATCAGTTATCCCTTAAGAGGTAACACAAAGCCTTGGGAGATACAGTTGTGAGAAAGACAAGGAACTCTCTCAGACCTGGAGTGATGAGACTGTGGGTGAGGTTCAGGATCTAAAGGACTTTGTATATGTCCTAATAGAACTGGACACATGCTTCTGCAAGGAGGTGAAGCACCTGGGTGTGAACAGATAGACTCAGCTTTAGACTCTCTCTTTCTTTCTCCTTCTCCCTCTCTCCCCCAGCCCCCTGCCTCTCTCCTGCCCTCTGTCAGGCAGAGTTTCCTGAGGACATAATTTAGTACCTTCCTAACAAGTTCACTGTGAAGCCTACATGAGATAATGCAGGAGAGCCTTTACATGATACTTGAACATAGTAAACATAGGGCTAATGTAGCAGTTGCTGTTACTGCCAGATTTTCCCGTGGTCATTGGAAAGCTACTGAAAGTTATTATCATACTCTGACCACTCTAGATTACAGAACCTCTTGGTGCATCATCTTCAGAAGCTGGGATTTTTTTTTTTTTTTTTTGTGGTACCGGGAATCGAACTTGGGACCTTGCACTTGAAAATCCCTGGCCCAGAAGCTGTTTTGATGATCACATTAGTCAGTGTTTCTGAAGTGCTTAGAACACTGCCAGCTACATAGTAAGTGCGCTATGTATGTTTATACCAGTTATTAATTTAATGAAATCTGCTACAGAATAGAAATACCTTTTTTTTTCACTTTTCAGAGAGAAAGCTAAATTCAGAGAAGTTGAGCTTTTAGCCTAAGGTGGCACAGCTAGTAAAGTATAGAGTCAGTATTCAACCTGAGTCTTCATTTCACATCATGACAGCTGCATCTGAAAATTTGATTTGCTAGTCATACATTGTCCTATAACCCCAACACAGTTTTCATTTTTTGTGAAATCCTTTCCATCTTTGATCAGCTTCAAGTAATAGTTTTTACAGAACTCCAGTCATAGCCAGCATAAATTTTATATTCTAGTTTTTTCTTAGCATTATATCATTTTCCATTTTCCTTTGTAGTCATCATGTTAAATTTTAATGGATGTATAAAAGTACTTCAAATTGATTTTGCTTAGCTTTTATCCTGCTGCTGGGTATTATTAGTCTATTTCCTTTTTTCATTATTATGTAGTACATAATGCTCCTGTAAGCATATTCCCAAATACAGCCATTTTCTTCCTTTAATTTATTTCTTAGATAAGTTTACAGGAGTGAGATCATTGAGTTATGGCAATGAATAGTTTCATTGTTTTCAACATACATTGCCTAGTCCTTTCCACCAGCAGTGCATGGAGACTGGCAACTCCAACACTGATAGGAGTATTTTTTAAAACTATTGCAGGTTTAATTACAAAGAAAAATGAATACCTCAGGGCAATTTCGTTTTTTGCATGTTTTGATTACTAATTTCTTGTAGCATATTGTCATCTAATTGAATAATCCTGTAATACTTTTCTTTCTACTCTTTTATTATTCAATTAATAAACATTTCTTGAGTGTCTACTTAAGACTGTTTTGGATACAGAAATAAAATGAAAGATACAGGATTTTACAGTCTGGTAGCGGAGATATAAGAGCAAATAGACAACTGCAGCTTACTGCAATCAACCTGATGTCCTTTTACCTTTAATGTTATTCAGAATGTTAATGTCCTGTCCCTGAATGGGGTGTAGCAGAGTAGAGAAGGAGGTTACACTTTGGGATCAAACAGATCCTGGTTCAAGTCATGGCTTTGCAAATTCTAGCTAAGTCACCTTGCACAAGTGTCTTAATGCCTGTACAATCTTTACAATATCTGCATCTTCACACTCGTTACCTTTACAACATCTTGCAGAGCTGTTAGAATTAAATGAATTAATATAAAATAATGTAATGGCTGGTACACAACAGGTCCTTTATAAATATAAATAGTAGTTATATTATTCCTTAAATATATAGGGCTATATATAATAATAGTGGGCTGGTGTTATAGCTCAGTGCTAGATCACTTGCCTAACATGCAGAAGGCCCTGGTTTGATTCCTACCACAACTAACTAAAATTTAAAAATAAAGTTTTTTAAAAACAATGATTTTTAAAAGTCATCCTATGGGTGACTTCTGTTCATAATTAGATGCAAAGAGAGAGAAGCAGTTAAAAGTGGGAATATAAACCTGCTAATTTAGTTCTAGGTTTTTGGTAAGCCACTTTATCACATTGGACTTTGTTTTCCTCATCTGTATGTGAAAACTATATTAGTACCCAGCACATAGATTTATTTAGGGAATTAAAACACTGGAGAATGATGCCTGCCACATAAATGCTGTATCCGGGATCACTCTGATGAGGACAATGATGACAATAAAGAAGACAAGGACAAGATAATGCTAATCACCATAGCTACCTCTTTGGACAAACAAAACAAAACAAAAAAACCCAAACAAACAAAACTCTACTTTAAGTAATTCTTTGTCTTCTAACTTTTTACTCTCTCCCTTGTCCATACTTCATTAATTTACCCTAAGGGTCTTAAAGTTATCTTTTTTCTTTCTTTTAAAGTTCCATTTATATTTCTGTCCTGTCCCTTTCATTTCAGTAATCTCATTAGCTATTAGATCTATAATAATCAGTAGTCACTTTTTTTTTTTTTTGTCTTATGGCTCTTTTTAATCAGCAACTATCTTTCCCTGAATTGATGATCATGCTTACCCATTGCCAAGTGGAAAATCCATTCCATGGACATCCAGACCCTGTTCAACACCAGTATCCCTCACTGAGAAATTCCCTCTTCTTTTCTGTCCGTGCAGACTATTGTCCCCAAAGACACAATTCTTTGATTTTTGTAGCAATCTGGTTTTATATTAAGAATGTTTTTGTTTGCCTTCATGTTTTTCTGCTTATGAATATAACATAGTACACAATTTTATTTGTTTGTTTTGTTTTGGCTTGGCTTTATCATTCAGTTTTAGGAAACTGGCTGTCTTTCCCTGTTCTTCATCTTTTATAGATTCTGTTGCTTGCAAGACAACTCCACGCCTTATTTTCTATGTCTGCCTGCTCTTTCAACCTCCCATGTTTCTTGTATCTATTTCTCATTCACTAATCCACTGTTCTGCAATGTTGTTTTCTATGTTGACTGTATACAATGATGACCTTATTTCTTTTCTGTCACTGAATGAGTGCATCCTGTTCTGTTCTTATTTCTTAATGGGAATATTTCTGTCTCCCTCAGAATGAGTAACACCTGTTTCCCGAATATTTTTCACATGATGTGCAAGGTTTATTTCAGGGGAATTATAATTACTTCTGAGATATTCCAAGTTTTTCATCTTTCTTTAGTGCTACATAACTTTCTCATTAGGGTCATTTTAAAAAAAATTTTCTTGCACTTCCTTTCCAGTTTGTGGAGTGTCTGCTATATAGAAACCACCATCAGGTTCCATTTCCACCAATTTGGGAGGCCAAGAGCATGTCAGTCAGAGGTGATCTTTTTTGTCCACTGCCCTCCCTTTCGGGAATCAGCTGTGAACTTCCTGCAGGTATAATTGAATTCCAGACTATTTAAAAGGGTGTGTTTTCATCTTGTCCCATCCATGTGGCTACCACCAGTGTTTACCTCCTACAACAGATTGGGGGATCATTGTTAAAATCTTGTGTCATTACTATGGTGGTTTAAAAATAAAAATTTTCTTCTAAATTAAAATCTTGTGTCATTACTATGGTGGTTTAAAAATAAAAATTTTCTTCTAAATTATCTCAATTCTTTTTTTTTTTTTTTTTTTTGGTACTGGGGATCAAACTCGGGTCCTTGCGCTTGCGCAGCAGGTGGTGAAACCACTGAGCTAAATCCCCGGGCCAATCTCAATTCTCATTCTCTTTGTGCCTATTTATATTTGATTGTCCAATTTAACTTTCAGACAATTTTAAGTAGAGTTTTTTTTTTTTTAAATTTAGAAAGCATTCTCCCTTCTCACCTCATTTTCCTCAGAAAAGTAAAGGTTAGCATTTGATAATAATAAAAATCTAGAGTCAGCATGGCACAGTAGCGAAGTTTGGAGTCAGAGGGTAACAGCTATGGGTCCTGATCCTCTCTTAACTGCCTGTAGGACCTTGGGCAACTCAAAAAATATTTCTGAACCTCAATATTTTCAACTGTGAGATAGTAAAATAATACCTATCTTACAATATTGTCATGAAGATTAGCTATAGGAAGCACCTAAAAACCTGCCCAGCGTGTGGTAGGTCACTAATAAATGATTGCTATTACTAGCATCATTAAATTCAAAGTGGTGAGAAAATAAAGGCACTTCTAGGATTATGTAGATGTGGATCAAAGGTAGAGAGAACTATTACTAAACTTCCAGGTGAGAGTTTTTATTATAGAATAAAAATACCTATGGTCAGACCAGAATCAAGAAAACAAAGCCCTGCCATGGTCTCTCTGTGTGGTCTGGGTCACTTTTGAGGCTCTGTGTCTTTATCTGTAAAACAAAGGGGTCATGCAACAGTGAAAACCCCTCACCCCTTCCCAGGTCTCTGTGTTTCTCACTAGTAGGCTGGGGATTGAACTCATCTTTTGTTCCTATTTGTTCTAGGCCAGGTCTACTTGTTAAGGCTATTTTCCCAGTGCCTAGCCTATTGCCTTAGCAGGTCATAGCATTAAATAAATATTTGTGGGATGAATCAATGAATCAATGAATAAATGAATGAATATAATCTTTAACATAAAGCTAAACAAAGCAGTCTTTGGCTATATACTTTCTGTAGATGCAAGACTTAGCCAGGTTGTATGCTAAGGAATTAATGCTTCATAACCAGTCTAAAATATAAATGTTCTGGCTTGGTGTGGTAGCCCATGCATTTAATCCCAGCACTCAAGAGGCTGAGGCAGGAGGATTGCCATGAGTTTGAGGCCAGCCTGAGCTACATAGTGAGTTCAAGGCCGGCCCAAACTGTATAGTGAGGTCTTGTCTCAAAACACACACGCACACACACACACACACACACACACACACACACACTTTTCAGCATGATTATTCCCTTATTACCTTATTGGCTCTTTTATGCAAAAAAGTAAAATTAAGTTGATCATAATCCTTACTCAAATAAGAATTGATCAGATCTGTTTATGCCCTGTCAAATTACATGTGTCAGCAGAATTCCCCACAAAAACTCCCTCTGGGAAAACGTAGTCACCGAATCCTAAAATCAGATTTGTGTACCCAGTGTGCAGCAAACACTGAACACTGGTGCTTGGGGTTGAGAAAGTTTGAGCAAGGCAGTACCCACTGAGAAAATGGGAGACAAGCCTCAAATCCCTTTTCCTGGGGCTAGACTTTAGGGGTATTTGTGGATTAAATAAGCAGGTGATCTGAGGCACGGGGAAAGTCCTTAAAGTAAGGAGGAATGAAGTGATCACTGGTCTGCATGTGATAATTAAGCCTCACGGCTGTTTACAGAATCCATGCTCAGAAAATGTTGGTGTTGGCATAACCAGAGGGTGGTGTTTTGGGCCTCAGAAAGTCACCCACCACATACTTTTACAGCCCCAAGGCAAGCTTGGTGGTTTGAGCTAGACGATCCTGCCTTCAAATTCCTAAAAAAACAACTTAAACAATCATTATGGTCACAACCATAGTCTGGAGCTCATGGGTATGTATATATACTTCTTAGTGAGGTTGCCTCTAAAATTGGTGATAAATGCAGGTAGCTAAAAGCAAGGGAAGCTAGAGAGTTGTGTGAGTGGGTTTCAGTGGGAGTGGAAGCCAGCCAGCTCCACGGGAGGCCCTGCCTGGTGGGTGCGTGGTGAGCATTTCTTTGGTATTTGGTGTCTCTCTGTCTATTCCTCTGATGTGCACCTCTTTCTTTGCTATAATTGTACTTGTCCTCAGTCCATAATACTCAGACTCATGGAGACTGAAGGGGGTTGGTAGAGTGAGGTTATAATATCTGAGGTCATTTCCAGTTTTAAAAATAACTGGTAATAATAATAATCCAAGTTCCATGTCCATGTCCACTGACATATCAGTCAGTGAAAAAAGTTCAGACATCCCTTCATCTTCTGCAGATACCTGTATTTTAAGGTAGCAGTGGCAAAGGAGGTAGATGGAGGAAAGCCTAGTGAGGGTGACATTGAAAACAAACTCAAGGAGTACCTTGATGGAGAGCATTCTTTGGGTGGGAAAAAAATGGATTACTTTCCCTTAAAAAGGGAAAACAGAAGAACCCCATTTGTTCCTTCCCATACTTGCCTCATAATTCAACAGGAAACAATTCAACTGGGACTTCAATTTCCTTTTACTATTTTCACGTCCAAGTTTTGCAATGTCTGTTGAATACAAACTATTAATTCTCTCCCTTGCAGAGCTCAGGGTATGGATACATAAGAAGGAAGTGTGATAAAGGCAGCCATATGTCACGTCTGATGTTTGAATTAGATACAGCTATATGGCGCTTACTTTTGTTTTTTAATTATGGTAAAATGCACATAACATAAAAGGTAACAATCTTACTGATTTTTAACCATACAATTCAGAAATATTAAATATATTCACAGTGTACAACTATCACCAATATCAACTTCCAGAACTCTTTTTATTTTGTAGAATTGAAACTACACTCATTAAACAGTAACTCTTCATTTCCCTTTCCCATCAGCCTGTGGCAACCACCATTCTACTTTTTGTCTCTATAATCTTGACTACTTTTAAGTACTTCATGTAAGTGGAACCATATATAGTATTTGTCTTTTTGAGACAGGCTTATTTCACTTAACATAATTTCTTCATGGTTACTCCATGTTGTAGCATACGTCAGTATTTCCTTCCTCTTTTAAGGCTGAATATGATTCCATTGTAGGTATAATGTACTAATACAAATTTTAAAAAATAAGGGACAAGTTTTTTTGTGTGTAGTGTCTTTGTCTGGTTTTGTTATCAGGGAAATGCTGACCTTATGAAATGAATAGGAAATGCCCCACCTTTTTCAATTTTTTGGAAAAAAGAAAGATTGATGTGAGTTATTTCTTCAGTATTTGATAGAAAATTCATGATTGAATCCATCATATCCAGGACTGTTCACACTATGTGTTTTAACCTCAAATTATAGTGAAAGAATCCAGAGAGCTGCTTTATGCAGTGAAGTCACTGGGATGCTCACTAGCATTCTAAATCTCCTTCGGGGTCCATGGGCACTTCTTTACTCCTGATGGAGCTTGCTGTTCCAAACGGAATGAGAGTGAAGATGATACGTGTCACATCTGAAGAGCCACTGCAAAATTCTTCCTACTCTGGTGACCTGCAGAGTCCCGGAGAATTGGTCTCTTTCAGTCTGCATCCCTAAGTGAAGATATGACATGGGGCAGCCTCCTGCTGACCTGTGATTAATATGTAACATGAATGAGAAACAAACCTTTGTTGTTTTAAGACATTGAGTTTTAGGGATGTTTGTTACTACAATATAACCCTTGCTAATACAAACAAACAAAATTACCCTACTGATGGGTGATTGAGTGATAGGTGGTCAGTTACTACTCTATTTATTACAGTGAAGCCATTAAATAAATACCCAACTTTCTTAATAAGTGCCAAAGAAAGCTTGTGTGTATTGATATAACTATTTGTTACTTCTAAACACTTTTATCCAAATACTAATAACTGGTGCTCAGACTATTAGTGCAATTTTTTGTCTTTTTACACTAGTTAATGATGATATTCTAAGTAAATGCATATCCCTAAGCTGTCATTATAACATACTTACCACTCTGCCACTGAGCTATCCTCTCAGCTCCTTAATATAATTTTTAAGCTATAGAATGTACCAAGATTTTAGAAGAAATTAACAGATTTATGGTATATCACATTGAGTCTGGCAGATTTCACTCTCTGGGGCTATAGAAGTTTCCAAACTAGTTTTGGGGAAAAAAATTCCATGTGTAGTTCTGATGCCCTACAATTTGTAGGCTAATTGATAATTTTCTGATCTGTGACCTATAACTGATATTGCCACAGATGATGGAAATGTCATCATACAGGATTTTTCTCCAAGTGTTTATTGTTTTTAACTATTGGGAAAAATTATCCAGGTATATTTGTAAATTGTTAAATAACTTTAAAAAATCAATTCGCCTATGTAACAGTCATGTTTTATAGGCAAAAACTGAGGGATAGAGAAACCGAGAAATTTTCTGAAGTCCACATAGTGTAGAAGTGAAGGAATTAGGACTTGAAGCTGTCTGTCTGGCCTAAGCCTCAGCCTGTCTGCATCATGTCCTCCTGCCTTTTAGAGGAGGACAGGGTCTGGAAGTACTTGTGTTCTTTGCTGATGTTGCTCAGGTGTGGAGGCAGAGTGAGGACAAAATATAAATTACACTTCTTTCCTACCATATCCAGTGTATGATTTTTTTCCCCTCTCAGGAAATCCCAGCATTTGTGTTTTTTTAAGTGAATGGCTTAGAAACATTCACTTTGAGCATCATTCTACCCTATTAAGGTTCCTATCATCTTTAGAAGAACCAGTCTTGACTTAGCGATCTAGTGCCTGCCAGCCTGTTCTTCTCTTTCCCAACAGACAGAATCATGACCTCACCTCTTCTTTAGTTTCCCGGGTTAGTGTACAAGTAGATTGTCTGGATGTCTTTACATGACAGATTAAGGATATAAATCTTGTGCTCCAATCCTGGCAGAAATGACACAGAGAAAATATCTTGACTATTACATATTTACTTAGCAATCTCATCATGGTTCTCTGACAAAGTCAAGAGCCCAAAAAGTGTAAAATGTTTATAATTCTCTCCAGTTAAATCTTTAAAAGTTGTGCCCTGGCTTTCTTCTTTTGCAGAACAGACCTGGCAGCCCAAATGGGAAGTTCATCTTGGTTGGCTTTTTGGGAAAGATGTGCCAAGCGTATCATTTCGTAGGCCAAAAATCAGCTGCACCGTGGGCTGATGTGCAGAGTTGATCCATTAGAATCATCTGACCCTGAGTAGGAAAATGATGATGGCATTTAATGTGGCATCTAGTGGGGTGGTGTGTCCGCTTGGCCACTATCCTTTTACAGTTTCATAAGTGCAGAATTCTTGCATTTGCTAAGGATGACTTCTCTGGGAAAAGAGGGATGAGAATGAGTAATTAATTGTCTGAACTATGCTCTTGTTTTTGCCCTCGGCAAATTCCTTCTTCCTATAGGTTGCAGTCATGTTTAGCTTGTCAGCACATTATTGTCACAACTTGTTGGGAAGCTCATCAGATTAGCCATGTACAGCTGCCTATCTGATAGAACAGAAAGCACACCCCATCCGCAGAATCTCACCTAAAGATGTGGGGATATTGAGGTGTATAGAACAGGGAGATTCATATAAATCCAAACACTATGTGATAGTCACAGGTCTAAGCACTTTACATGTCTTAACTTATTTAATAAAAATAGTCACTTAGGAAGAAGGTGCTTTTAGTGTCCCTGCTTTCATAAGCACTTAGGTAACTTGCCTGGGGTCACGTAACCAGTAAAAGGTGGAGCTGGAATTAAACCTAGAAGGTGTGGCTTCTATATCTGGGATGACCCAATTGCAGTTCACAGTAGTATTCACTCTGAAGATGGCAAACTACAGGATCAATAATGATTCAGTGGAAGGAATGCATATTTTAGCAAAATATATTATTAATTTTTATTGTCTGAAGTTACACATGATATATCATCCATCAGAATATGTAGGAATTTGGAGCTACTACTTCTTTGTAGATGACAAACTTCCTTGTAGAAGAATCCTTTGTCCTCCCTACTTGGAAAAGTAACAGAGTTAGTGACAATAACAGAGCTTGTACATGGATCAGTTATTAAAAAATGTCTTTGGAATGCAGTGCACAGTATGTGGAGCAAGTACTATTGACAACATTGCTACGATCATCTCTGTGTTTGCTTAAGAGTGAAGTGCACGTTCCAGTGGGCAAAAGAGTAAAGTTCATGTTTATGGGCACAGAGCTCCTCGCTCTTAGGTCTGCTTACCAGGTCTGCTGCCGTCCAAGACCAGAGCATCCTCCAGAAGAATGGAAAGAGTTGGACCCATAGCCTTATCTGAAGCCCTGTTTGACCTTGATCAGGGATGAATGCTTTGTACATGCAAGTAGTAAAATGTTCTCTCACCTGAGCCTCAGAGAACTGAGCACCTGGCATTACTGTAGGAGCCAGCTCGACAATTTTCCTTCCCCAGATCAGTGTACCCTGGGAAAGTAACAGTGGTAATTAAATTATATTGTTACTTATTCATCATGTACTAAGTGAGGAATAAATTAATTTAATAGCCATACAAGACCTTCTAATTTGTTCATTTATGAAATTAAAGTGATGATTTGATATCATTCACAACCAATTTGTCTCGGATTTTGGCCCTGGATGTTTTATTTTTTTTTATGGCCCTGGATGTTTATAAAATGCTTTCTACAATTTCCCTGATATGATATGTCCATATCTTTACAAGAAGTCAGTTTATTTTAATAAAATATTTTATGACTTCTGTCAGTAGAAACATATGCTTGATAGTTTAGTGAAATGTCATCAAGAACAATGTTTATCTTTTTAAACACTAAAGCATACATTTGTCTTTATTAATGTGGTATTTGGTTGCTAGAGGGGGATGTGTTTCAGATGCGTTTCTCTAGTGATGAGCATTATTTTTGCCTCTCAAATGCAGTATCACTGAGTTCTAATTCTCTTTATAACTTTTTATAAAAGACAAAAGGAGTTTTGGTTTGGGGTTTTTACTTTTCTTTTTTCCCCCCCAAACCATTTAGTTTCACCAGGAATTTAGGACAAATAAACACTCAGTCGAGTTCATATTTGATTTGAGACTATTGTGATATTTCATTTATATTCTGCAGTTTTGGAAATACATTTTGTTCTTGTTGGATCATAGCCATTCATGCTGTTTATGTTTTTAAACTGCTTCAACAACATTAAAGAAAATTAATGTTTGGATTGAGATCATTTCTGATTTGAGACTCGTAGTTTGAAGTTCACAGTGATGCCTTTTATTATCACTTAATGTTCTGTGCCTAGCTGAGAAAGTAATCAAAATGAGATGCTTTTATTTCAGATTCAACTTCAATGATTATTATTTTTTCAAATTAATTGTTTAGTGGAAATTTTAAATTATAAGGCCGTAGCGTGAAGGTTGTGACATGGTGGCTCATTTTGTAATAAATCATTTGGAAGCCTACCACATACCTTTCCCTTTGCATTCCTGATGATGTGTGGTACGTGTTCAAAAATACTTTCAAAATTAAAGAAACAAATCAAGACAATGAGATTCCATTTTTCATTCATTAGTTTAGTAAAATTCTTTAAGTTTTATAATTCTGGTGCTGGTAAGGATTTAGGGAAAGAAGAATCCTACTGCTGTGTTGATGCTACCACTTTGGTAGACAATTTGGCAATATTTTTCAAAATTGTACTGCATATGCCTTTGATCTTGTTAGTTTACTTCTAGGACTTCATTATATATGGTATGTTAGTTATGTATTACTTCATTAAAAATGACCACAAAGCTCAGCAGCTTAAAACAGCAAATACTCCTTATGTCACACTGTCTCTAAGTACAGGAATCAGAGGCAGTTTAGCTGTTGGTTTGGGCTCGGAGTTTTTCAGGAGTTGCTGTCAAGCCGTCGAAGCTGCTGTCATCTCAAAGCACAACTGGGACTGGAGAATTCACTCCTGAGCTCACTCATGGGCTGCCTGGGAGGTCTCAGCCCTTCCCCATGAGGGACCATTTACAGGCAGGTTGAGAATCTTCATGTCAGGGCTCCTGGTGTCCCTCAAAGCCTGTGAACCCAGAGAAACAGAGCCAGTGAGAGAGAGAATCCCTGAGAGGGAAGCTGCAGTCTTTTATGACCTAATCTTGGAAGTGACATAGCAGCATTTCTGCCATAGACTCTTGGTCTCTAGGGGAAGGGCACCATAGGAGTAGAATATTGATGGTGGAATCTCTGGGGCCACCTTGGAGGCTGCCTGGCACAAATAAACACCTGAGCAGTATCATCAAGCTCAACAGTCACCTGTGCGTTAAATATGCACCTGTGTGCATCATAGTGTGGAATATGTTGCAGCTGTTAAGAAAGAATAAGACCCATAGGTACACATAGTAAGTAAAGAATGAGATAGGAAATGACGTTTAGTGTAATATACTTTATACAGGTTTTAAAATAGATATGAATATAATGTGGTATAGCATTCTTTTTCCTAGAATGAAAAAGTTACTGGTTATTGCCTTCCTTCTTTTCTTTTCCCTCCCTTTCCCTGGAGAGGAATTTTTAGAAATTCAGAACTGGAGTCCCTCAGTCTGTAGTAATGCCCTTGTCACCCTTCCTGTTCCAAGCACTTTGGTCCTACACCACACAGGTCGTTCCTTTCCAGGTCCTGGGCTAAGGACATTATTCAGGTTGTAAGGGTTCCTACACTGGCCTTGGCCTTTCACTTACAGGAAGTTTTCCTGTGTTCAGTTTGCAGACTGAGTGACACTTAGACACTTTCTGCCTCAGGGTCCTCAACCTACGAAGAGGCAAGGAGTTTTGTTTCAACAAGTGTTGCAAGTTCCAAGCTGCCTGGCATATCTGGAACCTCATGAATCACTTGAGGTTTGTCTCACCAAGGTCCCTCCCAGCTTGTTCTCCTGTCTCAAACTCCCTTCACCCAAGCAACCCCCAAGGCACTGCCCGCCTAACTCCAGTTTTCTCTGGAAGTAGCATGTTTCTTTCCAGCCCTAGGGAGAAATGCTTCGATGAAAATTCTCCTTTGAGTTATAAATGGGTGAAGTTTTATCTTTTGGTATCTGTCACATCCTCATGCGATCAGTTAAGTAAGAGGAAATCTGCTAGATGACTCCACCCAGCTCAAGTTCTTTCATTGTAATGTTTCCATTTTATTTATTCATCCCTTGAATATGCATTTACCAGACACTGTTTTAGGGACTGGAGAGGTCATTGTGAGCAGAAAGCCATGGTCCTTGCCCTTATGGATCTTACCATCTAAAGAGAAAGTTGATACCACTCACATAAGCATACACATGAGTTGACTACCCACTCCTTACACACTCCTTTAAGTGTTGTGAATGAAAAGACCAGTTGTATGTGTGACACAGAGACCTGGTTTTACAGTGCTTTGTGGAAATTTAAAAAGCCCACTCTCTGGGTGGGCAGATTTAAGGCACCCTCCAGGTATATGCAGACCTATGGGCACAGAGTTGGGCACAGGGACAGAGCCATTTTCTAATTTACACAGGAGATTCTTTGTTTCTGTTTGAATGCAGCCCAGCTCCAGGGCACAGGAGTTGGCCTGTAGAACAGCTTCCTCACTCCAACACCCATCCCTGTGCCTTGACTAGAAGCTCTTATTTAGAATAGTCTGCCCAACCAGTGCCCATGACTGGCTGATGGAGGATTAGGGAAGGCCTGAGGTGAAACATGAAGGACAGATGAGGGACGATGAGGAAGAGCATCCAGAGCTTGCCAGGCAGAGAAGAGTGGATACTAAAGAGTCACCAAAGTCGGGAGAACCTAGGCTATTCCAAGAACAGAACCTAGAGAAGGAAAAGAGGGCAAGAGTGGTTAGAGCATGGCAGGATCTCTTAGAACAAGTCCATAGGGCTGGTTGAGCATAGGCTTGTGAGCCAAGCTAAGGAATTTGCACTGGAATATCATTGTTTTCTTTATATAAGGGTCTGAATTATTCAACTTCCTTTTTTTGTCTTTATGTATTTTCTTTGCTTATTTAAATTTAGGTCCATGATATTACTTTTTTGCCAATTAAAGATATATACAAACTTGAAGCCCTATCTCTCTCTCTCTCTCTCTCTCTCTCTCTCTCTCTCTCTCTGCAAACTGCAAATGTGTGCCTAAGGCGAGTTCTTGAGTTTGCTTCTGGGAACATAGTTTCTGAGAAATACAAGGAGGATATCTATGAAATTGTAAGGAAGCTCTGTTCCTTTCCCCAGGACCAACACACACACAAGCACATATGCGCACAAAGGAATGTTCTCTCCCACATACAAAGTCAAAAGAATAAAGCCAGGTATGTTTGTGTATTTTATTTTCACAGAGTTTAAGGTATTTAAAATTTTAACTCATACCTAAAGTTGATTTTAAAGTTGAATGGATTAAATGAATATATCTCTTATCATTTATGAGGTGAACAATCAAAATGAATATATACTCTCCTCCAGGAAACTGTTATTGTCTGACATCAATAACAATCTCAAATGTTGACCTAGGACATCAGAAATGTGGTGCTCGAAAGTATACATGTGAGTGGAAAGAGATACCTGCTGCCTCCTCTCTGTGACCCTCATCACTACCCCTCTGCTGTCTCCTACCCCTTCTGACCACTGCAGGTCACTGCAGCCAAACCAAGGCCCTTACTCTTGGCTGGGCCTTGCATCGGGACTATTTCCCAAATGCCTGCTAACACCTCCTGGGTACCTTGGTCTGCAGAGCCTCAGGGAAAGAGGGGACCAGCTGGTCCCAGGTAAATCACATGCTTTTAGGAAGTGAATGAACCACAGACCTCAACACAAACACACACACACACACACACACACACACACACTGGTTTGGGAGAGTGGGCAAGTTAAAGTGGTCCTCAAAGAGGAAGCAAACCATCAAACTATCTTGGGTGACCCAGCTCAGTGTTTACTGAACACTTTCATTTATTCATTCAATTCACAGTCACCGAAAGTCTCTGCCCATTTACTGTCTGCCTGGCTCTGTGCTATACATTTGAAATGAACTCTCCTACCTTCTCTTTACAGAATTATGTTTATGGCTTTCTCCTGATTTATGGAAACAGGCTTAGAAGTCATTAATAAGTGATGGCTTAGAACCCACCTGTTAAGTGGGCTATCGTATCTCATTCATTCAAATACTCAATGAATATGACAAATACCAATTCAAGAAACTATATGACAAAGGTTTGTAAACTTTAATGTATGGCTCATCTTCATATCATTATTTATAAAATAAAATTAAGTAAAATACAAATTATAGCTCTTATTGATGCAATAAGATTCTTTTAATTTGATGGTTAGAAGATTCTGAAAAATAAAGTTTTAAGCTTCTTATTTTACTATTTACCATGTAGTATAAAGGAAAAAGCGGTTGTTTTTGTTATGGTTTCAGAGGATTCAGTCCATAGTGGCTCCAAGATGGGGAAATCAAAACTGGCAGCCAGGAAGCAGAACAGGGAAACAGTGGCAAAGAGGAAGGGGCCAGGGACCACATATTATGCCCAAGGTCCTGCCTCCATGTCCCTCCCAGACACACTCAAAAGTGTGTTTTCCTACTGCCAGGCATTTCTTAATCCAATAATGACAGCACCATCACACTAGCCCTCATTTTAATTAATTCAAATGAATGAATAAACAAATGAATGTCTCTGCCTTTGCTATGTGGGATCATACCCCTCCCTTATTTTAAGGTCCTCATCTGATGGCTGACTTTGAAAGTATCCCAGCACTACCAGGTGGACCGCCATTTGCCCCACCCCTCACCCACCCTGCTCTGACTCTGTGGGATCTGTAACTGGACCTCTGATACCTAAGAAGACTTAGGTGCCTGGCAGAGGCTCCCATGAGCTTTTGCTGGTGTCTGCCAGGTGAAGGCAAGGGCACTGATGTGTATCCACAGCCAGATGCTGCTGCTTTTGTTATGAAGAAACCCTCCTATTCTGAGGAACTGTGCCATGATGTGGGAATACATGCACGCGTGCGCACACACATATGTACAAACACCTGTTACCTTCCTATTCCAGACTCCAGGGCCAGAGCAGCCTTCTTGTGTTTCTAAATTATTTTCTTTTGGTGAAACCTCACTTTTTGGTGTTACTCCTAATTCATTAGTAAACACAGATATCCTGGCATAAGGCTTGACTAAATCAGAAATTCTGAGTACCAAGGTTTCTCCTCTTACAGGATGCATTCTTCCGATTTAGCTGAACAAGCCTCTGGCAGGAAAAATAATCTCCCTGGCACAAGATGGTGTTTCATGCAAATTAACAGGGTGCAGACCAGCCCACTGGCCCTCCAGGCCATCTGGACACAATGGCCCCCTGAGGTGAATTCACTGTGACCCCAAATGAGGACTCCTGCTAGGGAGATATAAAGCTAGCCTGCTTCCTCCCTCCTTTGTTCCCAACTGTACCCTAATCTGTAAGAAAAGGTACCATAATCAGTAATTGCTGTCTCCTCTTTCTCGGCCCTATGGAACACCAGCGGGCAAATACACAGACACACAGAGGCATTCACAGCTTCACGGTCCTCACATGGGCTTTCTTTGGTTTCTTGGCCAAATGAACTGAAGCAGCAAGTGTTGGATGAAGCTGTGGGTCGATCAGTAGCAGTGCCCCTGAAGTGACTGCTGACTCACTCTGGTACAGTCCTGCATGTTAATAGCAGATCCAAAAACACTGTATTTGCTACCAGAGCAAAGGACGATCTTGAGCCTCTTCTGAGAAAGGAGGCCTTTTGTTCCAGAAGGCTGGTATCTCGTGGATCTGGGCAGAGGAGAAGAGCCTGGGGCCTCTACCAGAAGCCAGGTCAGTGCAAAGGAAGGGAGTAGAGGGACTGCCTCTTGGTTATTTGAAAACCAAACAAGAAGGGAGGAATCTTCCACCATGACTGTTGTGACCACTGCTCATCATTTTTTCAGGATTGTAGTCACATAATGATTCTTGTAGGGAACAGGGAAAGGGGACGTTACCAGAACCTCTGCAGTTAAGTCCTAGTCTCCTTCGAGCCAGGCAGCACAAGGCAAATTACAGGAAAGGTAGGAAAATGAGACTGAGAAGAAGCTGAGCTTTGGGCCTGATCAGTGCTGCTCTGGGCAGCAAAGACAAAAGCCCCCAGCTTACCGCACCTTTTATTCAGTACATCGGGAGAAACAAAGTGTAACAAGTGAAATACAAGAGTTCAGTACTTTACATTGGGATAAACAAGGTGTAACGTAGACTAGGGTGCAGTGGAAATCTAAGAACAACGAGGAACTATGCAGATGAAGATTTGGTTCCTCCCGGGGTGTCTCCCTCAGGTGTAATCTTGCCCTGGAGCGTCACAGCATCATGGGATCACTGAGGTCTCAGTTGTGACCCGAGGCCAAAATGTAATTATGTCTGGAATGCCATAGCTGGGCTGTAGGCGGAAGGACTAGGCCTAATCAAATGATTTTTCCCTAAAATTATGTAGCATTGCTCCTGACAGATTCTAACCAGAACTTCTTAAAGCTATTGTGTTTCATTTGGAACAGTTGAGTGTGTTGAGGGAGACTTACCAATAGTGGAAGGATGATACCTGCAGAGTGACTGGGCGCAGTGCCACTGGCCAGGGGAAAAACATTCACCATATTCACTTCTTAAAAACACGATCCTATTGTTAAGAAGGTGGCTATAATTGTAAAAGGGAAAAAGATGAATGGGAGACTGTCTTGGCATAGAGAATCCATTTCTATTTTTTGTTCAACTGAGTCACTCTGTGATAAAAGCAGCCCAAGCATCACAAGACTTACTAACCTTTAAGTCATTTCCCCTCCCACTCTGTTCCTGAAATGGCCAGCTCTTTTTCTAGCATTTTTTATCTTACTGCAAACAATATATAGCTTTTCCCCATTGGCAAACATTACATTGACTTGGGAATCATCCTGATTTGTTTGCATGCATGTGAGCTACTCTCTCCTCCCATTTTTGCACTATCAGATTGGAATTCAGTGTCTGTGTGTTGGCCTCCTGACTCTCCAGAATATCAATGTGGGGGTCATGAATTAATCATTATTGTTCTTAGAATGTTGGGTTAGCCTGAGAAGCGCAATTTAAAACATACCCTTCAAGCTTTAATTTTTTCATTTAGAAAGTATTTAGATGGATTTTGATGCTCTTTGATTATACCCAGAGCCCCTTAGATTAACTTTTTAAATGTGATTTTGTTTTAACTTCATATACTACTAGCAATAGCTTGACAATACTACCAGACTGTAGCTGGTGGTGCATTCTAGATTAAATCATTGTGATTGGGTGCGGCTGTTCAGAAAGGAAGTGGGGGATTCTGGTGGCACATTACTAGCATGCAGCTGTAATGCATGCAGCCTCAAAAGGCTCCACTGAAATAAACCCTTGTTGTTTATATCAATTCAGACATGTCTGTATACACTGTCTCCTATATATCCTGTTTTATCTGTTTGGCATTCCAAGTGATGAGAAAGGGCTTCTGGCTATAATGTCGATGGCCAAATTTCCAAGTGCTGGGTTATTCCAGCCCATTTCCTGCCTCTTCCTCCTTCCCACTTCCCATTGATTCATGAGCAGCCTTAAAGTAGAAATCACCTTAGCTGTCTGTTTTCCACTCCCACCAACTCCCTCTCACCTCTGTCCCAACGCTCCCTAGTGAGATGCCTTTACCGTGTAGCCATGAAATCTAACATCTTTAGTATTCCTTCAATAAACTGCTCTTATGATTTCTGTGGCCCCCATTTGTGTGAATAATGGCGGCTAATTTCACTGGCAAGGCTTTCAGAACATTTGATCTTGGCAAGGTGACAAATAGTGCATTCTTTTGTTTATTTCCTAGAGTAGTTGCTAGGGCTGTTTTTTAAATGTCCATTTTATGCAGCAGGAATTTCCAAGTTAAAAAAAAGTACATAAACCATTATGTCATGAACAAAAGCATCTAGAAATCTCTAGGAAGACATTTGGAGGCTAACCTACCATTCTTCAGCACCCCCACACACAGGGTCCATTGACTGCTAACACTACTCCTGGGGAGGGGAGGAAAGCTGTCCCCACTGGGTGCTGGGCATCTGGGCACAGATCCTTTAGGCCAGGTACTTCAGCTCTCCACGTCTTCCTCTGAAATGATGTTGGTAGTAATAGCAATACTTTCTCGTGGAATTATTGACAGTGTTAAGTCAGTTAATACATGCCAAATGCTTTGGACTATACTGACAAGAGCCAAAAGCTCACTCACTGCCAAGTTGGCAATTCTGGCTCTGTAGGCAGAATGGTGGAGTAGAAGAGAGAGGCAGGGCCTGAGTCATGCTGATCAGGTAAGAGTCCAGAATGTGCCAATACCTATCCCTCTGAACATGAAAATTAAGTTAGCTAAGTGTTTTCTGAGTTTGAGTTTCCTTCTCTATAAAATGTAGATGAAGTGTCCTCAACATGTACTTGCTATTGTAGGCAGTAAAGAAAAATGCCGGGTTATTTAAAGGGCTAGCAAGAAGCCATATAAGGTGGCTGCTATAGGGCAGACATTCCTTAAACAATCATGATTAGTCACATTTTCTTCCTACTTGAAGAGGCAAAAAAGAAAAAAGGATATGCTTGTTTTGCCTTGTGAGATAATATAGCACTATGTTTTTCACATTAGTGCTTAGTGGATATTAGATTATTTAGAAAGTAATTCAGGTTTACAGCTTCTAGGAACCAGAGAAAGGACATTGTAAGCTCTTTTAAACCTAGAAATCCAAAACCTTACATTATCCTAACAGAATGAATCAGATGATACATGTAAACTCTGATAGCAAAATTATACTGGTTTAGGAGCGAAAGCACATCAAAATCTTTTTAAGGAAATTGATACCTTTTGCACTTCAAATATTATAGTAACTCTTACCCTTTTCGTAGAAAATCTAATGAACTGAAAGAATCACTGTTAGGTGTCTTTTCTGCAGATAAAGGAAAGGCATGTACCAATGAAAGAATTTAAGGAAAAAGAATAAAATGAAGGAAAGGCTTAGGGGAGGTCCAGTCTCCTTGCAGCCACTGACCCCAAACACTCCAGGAAAGCATGTCACGAGTCTCTCAGGAGCAGGCTTTCCAGAATCCCCTAGTGTAATAGACACAATCCCTGGCTCATCACCTCTGAAAGGTGTCAGTCCCTGACAAAGATGCCCCTATGAAATTAATTCTTCACTTTTACCTTAAATGATCATTTTATCATGGATTAATTAGTGTTTAATGGCAGCTCTTAAATTGCCTGTTTTAATAAATAGATAGAAATTACTTTTAATTAGTGTTCCAGTTGTCTTATGTACATGATGATCTTTCGTGTGTTTAAGGGCCTTTTGAAAACAGTTTGTGTTTTTAATTCTGCTAATCTTTGCCTAAGCACTCTTGTTTACAATGCTACTTGTGTACTGTATGAGAACCCTTTTGCTAAATAGAGGTACCTTTCCAGCCTTTGAGGAGTAATCTGATTTTAATGGGGATCACCTTGATAAAGGCATTGTCCATATTGGGAATAAACTGTACCACAGTGAGTTTGCCTATCCCAAAGTGAGCCTACCAGTGCTAGAGTGAGAAGCATGTTAATATATTTCAGAGCTGGTTCTCTCACCCAACCCTCTGCCTGCCTCAGAGACATAATCAAACCCTCCTCCTCAGTTGTGTGGCTGCAAGGTTGGGGAGTGGGGTAGCACCTCCTGTACTTGGCCAAACCACCCTGAACAGGGCTACAGGTTTCAGTCTAGCTGTTATAATCCAGGTAGATGTTACCTGCATGGCAGCATGCATTCAGTGACAAGGTGAAGGTCCATAGATACAAATCAGTTAAAGGGCATGACAGATCACACACTTTTGCTCTAATACCTCATTCAAAATATTTGATCTTCTTGGGCCGGGGATTTAGCTCACTGGTTTCGCCGCCTGCTGTGCAAGCACAAGGATACGAGTTCAATCCCCGGCACCCAAAAAAAAAAAAAAAAAGTTTGATCTTCTAAATCTTTTAAGTTCTAAAAAGTAACATTCCATTCCAGAAACTTTCATTTTGTTGAATAGATATGGTTTCAGGGTATCTTTAGATTTGATCCCTTGGTCCCACCCCTCCCTTATTAAAATAATCTAGAGCCAAGAATGTGGCACACACTTATAATCCCAGAAACTCAGGAGGATGGTAAGCTTGAGGCCAGCCTGGGAACCTTAGTGAGACCCTGCCTCAAAATAAAATAAAAAAGACTGGAGATGTAGCTCAGTGGAAGAGCTCCTTCATTCAATCCCCCACACCCCCCCCACACACACAATCATGTAGGATCAGTTTTCACCTTCAAAAAGGCTTTTAAGCTTTTCTTTTTTTAGTTGATATATCCAAATATCAATTTCATCATTAACAAATAAGAAAGGACCTATGTTTTGTTTATGCTGCTGAAAGCTATTTCTAAGAACAAACTAAATGGTTCCAGAAAACAAGTACATGGGATAATTCACATGGTTTCATGGATAGCAGTAAAGACCATTTATCCTCAGTACTCTAAAATCTGTCAGGTCTAATCATAAGCAAAAATTATCTTAGACTTAAGAACAGAAAGAAAAAATAATATTTAACTGAGTAATTTTCAAGGTGGGTAATGTTTGTAATAACAAATGGAGTTGGCTGTTTGTTTCTACCTTTAACCACAATGATACCCTGACAGCTCTCCCTGCTCCCTAGGAAAGTTCCCGTAAACTTGGATCAACTCCATATAGATTAGCTCACATTTCTGTCTGATCGGGTTATCAATCAGCACATGCTCACTGGGTTCCTTTTGCCTAGCAGCTGCATAAAATTTCAAAGCAGCTTAGAAAGGCAGTGCCTTGTGTTTCAAGTTCTTTACCCCATGTGGGAGAAGCCATGGATGGAGCAGTCACGGAATAATTAGGGTAACATGGAGATATCTCTTCATAATTTGTCTACACAGTGCCTTTCTGCACAAGTGATTCTTCGTTTCCTATTTAGAAACACATACTAAAGTGCTGAAAATTTGTAACTGCTGGAATTATCTGTATTCATTCAAAAAAGTAAGCATTTACTGTACTAAAATTATTTTTAAATTATTTAAAATTATAACTAGGTGGAGCTCTACAACAAATAATTTTTTAGACTACTAATGAAAGTACAGGAAAGGAGGTGTATTTTTATCTGCATTTAATTCCCTATTGTATGGTTTTTGGGGTCGCTCCATATGCCTTGGCTTTCTATGTGTTTAGCTACATCACGTGTTGTATTTTATATAGAAGCTATGTGGTTAAAATTGTGTCCACGGGCCAGGGATTTAGCTCAGTGGTTCCAGTGCCTGCCTCGCAAGCACAAGGTCCCAAGTTCGATCCCCAGTACCAAAAAAAAAAAATTGTGTCCATTTAGCATAAGCAGTGCTAACCTCCCTAATCGTATGTATTTCCTGTGTCATGATCTATTAATGAGTACTTAGGTAATACAGCTTAATTGTGGAGCAAAAGTTAGAAGTCCTGTTTGCTGATGTTTTGCTTCCACTAATTTGACTTCGTACTTCCTTTATGTCACACATTTTGTTAACTACTGGGAGACACAAGTCTTCACACCATCAGTAATGCTGCAGAGACAGTGCCCCCTTCCCTGAGTTTAACACCTACATTTCATCATCTTGTAATTAAGTTCTTGGATGTGCAAATAGAAAAAGAAAACAATGGATGACTCATGCTTTTACGTGAATAAGAATTAACTGTACATATAATAAATATATTTTTTAATATCTTCTGAAGTGAAATACAGCATTGGTTAACAGTTACCAGCTTGAGGTTAAACATTTTAATTAAAAATTACAAGCTCATCTAACCCTAATGCAGTATCCCATACAACACGGAGAACACCAAATTGACAAAACTCTAAAATTGCTCAATAGCACCCCCTAGCATACATAATTTTAGGCTGTCAGAGTAGGAAGCAAATTCTGTGATTTTTGTCTCCAAAGCATATTTTTTTGCATGCCTAGTTGCATGGACTTCTTCTTCACATTATTTCTGAATTGCAGGTCTGAAGGAACCTATGAACAGAGGGTAGTGTAGTCCAACAAAATAACTTTTTGTGAATATCTTCAAAATGATTTTGCTTTAACTCTGGCTATCCATAGCCATTGCCTCTGCTTTGGTCTGTTGCCCTTCGGAGTTTCTTTCTTTTTCCTCTCTCTCTCTCTCTCTCTCTCTCTCTCTCGGTTGAATAAATCATCTAGGGAAGAGAAGAAGAAACAGAGTTGGGGAGTGTCAGGTAAAAGGGCCGAAGACCAAGACCAGACCAGGCCACAGCGAGCCTTTATTAGGGGAATAGATCTGCTGGGCTGTCTCTGAACAAAGGAGAGACAAAAGCAATATAGCTGGGGCAGGGAGAGTCTTTTATAGAGACTGGGGTGGGGTTTGTAGGGGCTGAGGTGGGGTTGAGTGAGGCAGTGACTAGGGAATGGAGGAGCCGGTGATGTCACTAGGTGATAGGAGGTGAGCGAGTATTAGGTTACTTTCTAGGCGAGAACAGGGCCATGCTGGGAAGAAGGGTTTATTCTTTAGTGGGAGCAGCCATCTTGGCGTGATGTCACACAGGGGAGGGGGCAAAGCACCATAGGAAGAGGGCAGTTACTATACATAGTAGCTGCTGAGGTAGTGGGAGACCTATCAGGGAGGTTCCTAAAGTAGATTGAGAACATCTTCAAAGTAGACCTGTGTGTTTTGGGTGAACATCTAAGACACAGTTTCTGACTTTGTGATCTTGGGCAGGCACTATTACCACTATGACTTAGTTTCCTCTTCTATAAAATGGGTTAATAAGAAATAATACTTCTCTCACAGATCTATTGCAGTTAATGAATTGTATATAGTGAATGCCCAGTGATGGTTGGCAGTCATTGTTAACATTATTTCACCAACTACCCTTGGATGTGGTCATGATCTATGGCTTGGGCTCTGACATCAGTGAGACCTGAGTTGAAACCCTCTGAGAGATATTGGGCAAATTGTTGAAACTCTGTTTCCTCATCTCTAAATAAGAGTAATAATAACAACTGCTGTTATATGATTATAGAATTATAAAATACATGCAAAATGCCTACACTGGACTACATGGAATAGGTAGAAAACAGCTGTTGGACTTGCAGACTAACAATAATAATCCTCAAATAATAAGAGAACAGAAGACCACAGTATCAACACTCTGTTGGTCGGAAAGCAGAGAGAGTGAAAACTGACTTAGCTAATGCAAGAAAGCTTAGTTATACTATAGAAACAACAAAGGCTCAGGAATTTCTACCATCAGATATCTCTGTAAATGCAGGGAATGGCAAAGCTTAAATAACAGGATTGATTTAAAGTTGTTTAAAAAAGAGACCCTGGGATTGCCATCCCCATTCCTTACAGGAGGTTCTATTAAAGGCAAGGCTTTTAAATGAAAACCTACTCCAAATGCCAAGACCCTTTGTTGTCATCCCCCATTTGACTCCCAGGATGCTGGCAGAAAGGTATAGATTCTCCAGGTAGAAGAGAAGCTGTACCATCTCTCTTTGGTTATTGTCTTAGTCACTTGATGGCTAGTACAAATACCCACCACTCACAACTTAAAGGAGAAGAAATTTATTTGGGCTCACAATATTAGGCCATGGTCACCTGGCTCCAAGGCAGAAACAGGATAGCAGGGGGGCATGGCAAAGACAAAAGTGCTCAACACATGACAGCCAGGAATCAGAGTGAAGGGAATATACCTTTAAGGTCATGCTTCTAGCCACCTGCCTCTTCCTCCTGGGCCACAGCTCCTAACAGCATATTCAGCTCTGAACTCCACTGATGAGTACAGCACCCCATGATCCAGTCCCTTCCCCAAAGCTGTACCTCTCAACACATCAGCTCTTGGGGGGCCATTCTAGATTTAAACCATAACAGTTATATAACCAAAAACCCTGTCATATCCCTGAAGCCCAGAGTCCACACGCCCCATCTGTGTACATGAAGCTTCCGGCCATCTGGTTAGTTTTCTGAAGTGTATTTATACTATTATTACTACTAATAATAAAAACAAAATGATGCATCATGAAGATAATAATAATATCTAAAAATTAGGGAATAGCTATCATGTTCCAGGCACTTGCATTATCTCATTTAATGGTATAATAGCACTTATAAAAGATATTGAGGCTCTGAAAATTTAAGTAATTTCAAGACAGGAAGGGCAGAGTCTAGTTCTTTAAGATCTGGCTACCTCAACTCCCTGGTTTTCTAGACTCCATGGTGAATCTGTTTCCTGAACACCGGGTCTTCCCCAGTTGGGCCATTACGTTCATTGTGGTTCCTTCAGCTGTTTTTGGTTTCTGCTCTAACTTTATTTCCTCTCACTAGAAAATTATGTGGGGTTTCTCTCTGTTAAGTGGATTGGCATTGGAGTCATAAACAAACCAAGTGCCATATTTTTCTCATCAACTTAGTTTGCTCTGAGTTCTCAAAGTCCACAAGCATCTGAAAGGCCCTGCACATGTGAGACCACATGTTGCTAAGTCCTTCATATCAAACCTTTATGGCATATGAAGTTTTTCCAACACAACCAAGCCCCCAGATCACTGTTGTTCAGTGGATTATGTGGCACAGCACACATAAGATTACGGACTATGTAAACATGCAAGTAAATATTTAACAGATCTGTACATCGGGTTTTTTATGTTTAGTTTTGATTTCAAAGTATATAAGAAAAAGGAAAGGACATTTAAAAGATTTGACAAAGCTGGCAAGAAAATATTTAAAGACGTTAGGAGAGCCTTGGAACTGAACACTCTAATATTTGTTGTACATTTTTTAATTGTGGGAAAACAATACACATAACATGAAATCTTCCATTTTTAAGTATGTAGTGCAAGAGCATTAAGAACATTTACCATAGTGCATAAGCATGACTACAGTCTATCTCCAGAATTTTGCAGAACTGAAACTCTGTACCCATGGATCACAAATTCCCATTCTTTCCTTCCCTGGACCCTGGCCACCACCTTTCTACTTTCATAAATTTGACTACTCTAGGTTGCTGTAGAAGACCCCACATGATATAATCAGCATTATAAATGAGAGTCACAGTTGACATTTATTATCATTATCACATAAAGGCTGATAGTGAAAATGATACATGTTATACTGTTATTCCTTCCTTGAAATAAATTAAAATGCATTAAAAAAAACACCCTGAGGTTATTATAACTCAACTTAGAAGTATTGATGTTGATATTCTTGGATGAATGCTCTTCCTTACTGCCATCTCCCCTGGAGTCACAATTACAGTTTTAGTCAAGGCTACAATGGAAATACCGTCCTCCAGACTTGGTCCCCAGTTTCAAGATTCATTCTGTTCTATGCCCAGCCGCATTTTGAGTGAAATGGAAGTCACTGAGCATTGTTGCACACAGGTAAAGGAGGACAAAGTTCAATTATTTGCTCCTCAAGCACTTACTGAGTGCCTACCACTGTTATCTACTATAAACAAAGACAGATAAGACACTATCAAAGGGCTTATATTTTATTAAGCTGAAACATTTAAAATAGTCCATGATAGGACAAGACAGATATGTAAGCAGAGTGACAGGTCTCAGCTAGGGACAGTGAGAGAGAAAGTGGCTCTCCCCAGAAGGCGAGGATGTCATCGTTGAGTTTTCCTTTGCCAGATGGAATGCGCCAAGCTGCTTTGTCTGGCCTCTGTAGGATGTGAAGTTGTCCAAGTACTTTAGAAGTAGCAGAGCAGGTGGTGGCTACTTAAAAGTATGCAGCAGTTCATGTTGCCAGTTCTCTCATTTCCATCCTCATGATAGTCATTAAAGGGAAGGGTGCACATTTTTTTAGGACATGGTTGAAAGTCCTTTTGTGCACTGTTTAGCAAAGTTCTATTGCTTTTCTCACATTTTGTGAGGAGTGGCTTTTCTCGTCTTTGGAAGTTTAAACAAGGAAAACATTGAACTCATTTCCCGATTACAGTGTTCTCCTTCCAAAGAAAGTCACCAAAGTAGCCAACTATCTAATTTGGAGGAGAAAAAATTAAAATACAAGAACTTAAAACTACAACACTTATACACCTAAAACTACAACACTTGGTGATAGAAACTGGTCATGATCTGTTGATGCTCTTTTGGAGATAGAGGATATAACAGTGATTTAGGAATGGAAAAGGATCTCACCGTTAAAAGCTCAGGAAGAGATCACTGTGCTGTGGAGACGACCATGATGAAGCCATATGTGCTAAGCCTGAGCCAGAGAAGCCAAGCTTTGAGAGTGTCTTACCCTGTATTTTAAAATAGCATGATGACCCTCTAGTCCATCCAAAACATTCCCTGGGATTATAGTTTCCTTTTGACCACATATAATGGCCTTTTATTTGAGAGAAAAACTGTTACATAATTATATAAAGCCACTCTATGTGAATCAGCATAGAACAAAGAATGAGGTAAAGATAGCAAACAAATCTTTAAAATTATTAAATAAGATTTATGTATAACAGTGCTGGTAAACAAGCTTCTTGGCAAGAGTGAAATAAGTCCTGATTTATACTGTTTGCCAATCTCCATAGTGTAAATTCTCTCAACAATGGTGAATTCAAACTACTACCAGTTGGCCAACAAAATTCCTAAATATTTACCAATTGGCTCTCCCTAGTAAGAACCAGCTTGGCGTACCACTGGATAAATGTATTATATGGCCACCATATATAACCTTTTAGAAAATTTGAATGTGAAAGCCTGTAGAGAAGGCTTACCAGTTATTCCTGGTCTCTCTACTCCTTATTGTTTACTCCAGGGCACATCATCTCTTTACATTGTCCACCTTGACCTGCTTTAAACTGGCATGAGCAGCTACTCTTTCTGAGCACTGGCCATAGGAGCATTTCCGGGATTCTCTCCTGTGTCATTAAAATAATGTGTTTCATCCAGACCTAAATCTCACCTTTAGATACTGGAACATCAGGGGAAACCTCCAAAATGTATGGAGGGAGATAGATCTTTTGCAGAATAGAAGGGGACCAAGAGATAGAAGAGGCAGAGAAGAGAGGAAGGGCTTAAGTAAAAAGCCTTGAAATGTGTTATGTAATGTACCAGCTCCCCATGATGAATGCAGTCATTATGTACTGCGAACATGTAATAATAAACATTTTTTAAAAGAAAGTATATATTGAAAGAGATGCAAATACAGAGTTCTGATCCCATTTTAGCCAATAGCTCTAATAACTCTTTCATCTTGGCAATTCACATCATCTCCAGAGCCTGTTTTCCTTAATGTTCTTCTCAATTATAATGCTTACCTCATATAATGATGAGGATTAAATGATAAAAAGCTGATAAAAATAACAGCAAAAGTCACTGGCAACTAGGGGGTAGTACCACCGGGGGCCTGTGCATGGCATTTTATCTGTCTTAAATCAGTTAATGCCGTAAGACCCTAGTGTGGCGTCTGGCACAGGAGAGGGGTTCCATCAATGGTAACTATTATTTTTATTGTTGTTATTGTTTTTTAATTATAAGAAACTTTAAGTAACAAAGACTCAAAAGCTATTTTTCATTGTCAAATTATGATGAAAACATCGGTAAAATACATATATATATATATATGTGCCCTTGGTAAGAAGTAAATTAAGCATGATTTGCTCTGTTTTAGAAATTTATATTCTGTAATGTATAACTACGAGAGAAGGAGCTGAGAAGAGTCGAGAGAGAAAATCCATATAGGCAAAGAGCCCCCAGTACATGTTGATTTGTTTGTTTTTTGTTTTGTTTTGTTGCCTTCAGCATGTTTTCTACCAAATGACTGTTGGACAGCAGAAGCAGCCTTCACATTTGTGAGCTTTCAGTAACATACTGGGATTAAATTTTGAGAAATGAAATGAAGTCTCTAGTGTTTCATTAGATTTTATCAAGAAACCTTAGATTTTGGCAAAAGATATCCTTTAAATTACTATTCACATGATAAAAGTGTCTGCTACATTGTGGTATGCCAAAACACAAGCAAGATTTTATGAAAAAAAATTCTTAAGAAAAATGAACGCCACCTTGTCTGTTAGTCCCATGGCACAGTATTTTGAACACCAAGAGACATAGTAGTTTAAAACACTGGCTGGAGTCTGTGGTCCAGATGCTTATAGAAGTCTTCCAACATAATTAATTTTGTTTCTGAAAAAAAAATGTTATTCCAATTATTCATTATTTCTGTATACCTGATAAAGAGCCATTTAACAGTTACTTTGAATGAAGAAGACAATAAGTGACAATGCAGAGTGTTGTTGGTAGCTTAGAATTAAGGATTCAAAGTGCATTTTATTTCAAACAAATTAGAAGTAAAGATGATACATCCTGAAAGGAGAAGACACAAAAAATTAGTAATGCTAAATGATTGTGAAAACTCTGATATCAGAGGCATCAGAAAAGTTGAAATTGTTTCATGAAAATGTGAGTGTGAAAAAGTAGTATTTCTAAATTAATATAATGTTTTACATAGTATATGACTTAAATATATATGCAGATGTATCTGAATTAAACTATATAAGTAGTTGTTACTGGAATTCTAGGTCAGGCCTGACACTGGTGATCCCAGCAGACCAGATTTGACCACCTGCTGCCTCAGGAGTCCAATTAGAGAGAGACAGGAGGTGGTGAAGCAAAAAAGGAGTTTATTATTCAGTGTGGACTGAATCTCAAGTTGCCAGGGAGTCATAAAGTAAATGAAACCAAGATGGCAAGCAAAATGAGAGATAAGGAAAGAAAGGGCATTGTTTGACTCCTTGGATCCAGTTGGCCAGATCAGATCATTCCTATTGGCAAGGCCAATACATTACTTTTCTACTTGAGATAAATCAGTTTGAGTTTCTAGCACTTTCAACAAGGGTTGGAGCATTTTCACTGTACTCTGTCTTCTCACTGTCTAGCTGGCTTCTCTGCTTGCCTTTCTCCTCATCAGCACTTCCCTCTGGATTGTCGTGGAGAACTGAAATTTCTCTGTTCTCCAGAATCCTCAAGTCTCTACTACTACTGGCTTCAGTCTCACAGTGTACAAATCCCACCCTTTTTTCCCTCACAGGATAATTCCACTGGACTCCTAAGAAGGCTCCTTCCTACCTCTAGGTTCTCACTCGAGCTCTGTAGAGTGATCTTTCTGGAGCCCAGATCTGCTCATATGACTTCCCTACTGAAAAGCCTCCAGAGGCTCCCTGTCACTCCCAGAAAAATTTCATCTGTCTCCCACGGCGGTGGAGTGTGGCAGCGGCTCGCAGCTCAGATTCATCTCCTCTCTCTTTCCTCCCTAGACTCCATACTCCAGCTATAAGCCTACATGGTTTTTCTGCATTTCTCTGAATGCACCAGGCCCTCAGGTGTCCAGGCCTCCAGCAGGTGTTCCCTCCACCTGCAGTGCATTCTGAAAGGCCCCCCGCACGCACACACATGCGCACACACACAACCAGGCTGTCACTTGCCCTGCTTCCGCATGAGTACCTATGAATGGGCTCCACACGTGGTATATGTGGTATATAAAGCCTATTGTCTAAATACCACACATTGTAATGTAGCTGTTCAGAAAGAGTGTATTTTCTTCCAGTTTCTCCTGACTGGACCATCCAGATGTAACCCTGGAAGCTTAACTTTTGTTACTTTTTAAATGGACTTCTGCATTAATAGCCAGTCAAGTTTTTGTTTTGTTCTGTTTTGGTTTGGTTTTTTGGCTTACCCAGAAAACTACCTTTATTTGGAATATCTACCAATCTATTATGCACTCTTAACAGTGAAAAAAAAGTACTTGTTTTTATCCAAATTTCACCCTCTTACCAGTAGCCCTAACCCTACTGTATTTTTCATTTGCTGTTATTTTCTACTGAGAGCTAAGCCAAAATTCTGGCTATTTATTTTTTCTCTTCCATTTTCCCCATGAATTCAGTTGACCTCAAATCTTACACCTCTTATGTTATCATTTAGCTTTTGGCTTTTGTTTCTCTGGCATTTGCAATCGTTGTATCCCTCAAAGCTGAACAAGATGCTAGAATGTAATAGGCATTCACTAATTCTCTGACAACTCTCCAATCTCTCTTCTCTATTCCCAGAGCTACTAATTTTTTGTCAATATAAGCAACCGTTTGTTATACACTTCTTGCATAACAGGCAACCCCGTAAAGCAGGGACTACTTTTACCCCCACTTCACAGGTGAGGAGGCTGGAGCACAGAAGCTGCTTTGCAAAACAGAAAGGCAGTTGGGCCCAAGAGCCCACCCTCTCAGTGGTACTCCTTTTGTCTCCACTCAGCTCCTTATAAAATCTCTCCTGACTTAAAGGCACAGTTTCCTGACTGCCCTCTGCTTCCAGCTTTGAACCATTTTGACATTTTGTCAGAAGCATCATAAACTCCTTCAGTAGTTCCCCTTTGTTTCAAAGGACAATCTGAATATTCAAGTATGAACTTTTTCATGGTGCGGCCCCTGCTCACGTTACCCCTAGTCCTTCTGACAGTCTTTCAGAACACTCACCCTCTCTGTGCTGTCCCAGACTCCTCTGTGGCTCTCAGTGTCCACATTCATCTTCCTTTAAAACCAACCCTTCCTGATTACTCCAAGTAGCTTCCCTAACCTCTTTCCCTGGAGTGTTCCAAGTGGTTCCACCACACATACTTCTATCTTTTTTAAATATCTTTTTTTGCTATCGTATTTGTCATTAGTGGATGAGGACTGTATCCCTGGCTTCCTAGCAGTCTGGGACATAAGTACTATAAAGGGAAGTGAAGAATGGACCATTAGGTGTCTCCACTATGGTTTTCCACCAGTACTTGGTAATCCATGGTTCTGTCCCTGTATACTTTTCATTATGATCCATAGACTTGGTTTTGATTAAGAATCTAGAGATTCTAGAATCTAAGAGATATCCTGTATTAGCCAGGTCAGCCCAATATAATCATAATTATTCTGGTTTTTTTTAAAGAAACTTAGTGTTTATTCGTGCACCTAGAGTGATCTCTTACACGAACATAAATTTGCTTTTCTCAGTACAACTGAGACATCTGTTCCAGCCCTAGATGATCATATATTTGAAGTATCTCCTTTAAGTGTCATTAGTATCACAAATGGATCACACTCTGAGACCACTTCAGAACAATCACAGGTATATATTTAAGTTCCAAGAAACATAAGCACATCTTCTGGGTTGAACCTGATAGACCTAAGAAGCCGTTTGAAAGGAAGAAGTTAAGTAAAAATGTTACACTTTTGATAGTATAATCATAAACCCTAAGATAGAAAATAAAATTTTTTGGCAGTGAGAATTTTTTTTATTGGAACATGTTTGCAGTACGTGATGTTTACATTCCTTTGTGGAATTAGTGCATGTACATAACAAGTCTTCATTCTTCTTTTTTTCATTCCTTTTCCCTTCCCTCCTACTTCCCTGCCTTCATCTCTTGATCCCCTTCTCATTTGAGAAAGATCTATCTCTCTACGTGCTATTATCTATCTTTTATTTTGCTATTTATAATTTGGGTTTCCCTTAGAAGAGAAGCCCTGTGCTATTTAAGCTTGTGTCTGATAATCCACTTAACATTATGGAACCGTAACTGTTCTTAGAAGGAGAAGGAAGAATCAGAGTTGGTAGAAGAAGATATAAAGATATAAGCCAAGGCCAGAAAGGAGGGATGCTAAGATGCTGTCTCAGAGATGGAGAATGGAGCGGTGAGCCAGGTTAGGCAGTCTCTAGAAGCGGGAAGAGCCAAGGAGAGAGAGTCTCTCACAGCATCCAGTCCTTCAAAGCAGTTTTAGACTTTGGCCACTTCTGTTTTATAAGCCATGATTTTGTGGTAATATACTAAGTTGTGACAAGAAACTAATACAAATTTTTCTAACTTGAAATACGGTTATTTTGTAATAAGGACCTAAAAATGCAGAATTGGCTTTGGAATTAGAAAGGGAGCAGAGACTTTCAGAATTTCAAGGAAATGATAGAAAAGGTTTAGGTTGCTTTGAACACACTGTTAGAAATGCAAATATTAAAGACTTCTGGGGAGGGCTCAGAAGAACGTGAAGAGCATGATAGAGAAAAGCTGTATTGTCGTAGGAAATATCTGACACCACAAAGAGATTATTGGCAGAAATGTGGACATAAAAGGCACCACTTGTGAAGGGGTTGAGGAGCATTTTGTTTGAAACTGGAGGAAAGGTGACCCTTATGATATAGTAGTAAAAAGCGTAGCTGAATTGTGTACTCTGTTAATGTGAGAGAAAAAAGATAAATTGAGGAAAGAACTGTTAAGTGAAAAAAAAAAAGATTTGAGAAAATTCTCAGCCTACCCACATTGTAAAAGACACTAAAACTAAAAGCTTTGCTACTAGGAAAGCACGGTGTAGAAGGAAAGCCAAGGGTGTGGCTGAATAACCATTTGCTAATTCCTGGAAAAGGACTGAGGGGTCAAAGTGGTTGAGTCATACAGATGGCTCTTTGAATAGATTAGGGATGTGATTTATGAATTTGCTCAGCCATCTCAGGAGAAGCCAGGAGTAGAGATGAGTTTATCCAGGAAAAACTGGTGGAACAGTGAAGTCCCACGATACACACAGGAGACCCATGAAGTTCTTGAGGATGTTGCACCACCAGAACCCTGGCAGTTTGAACTGAGGGAGATATAGAGAAGGTGATGTGAAAGAAAGTTGTCTTATTCCCAGAATTCTACAGAAAGAAAACAAGCTGAGAAAACTACTTATCTACAAATATTTACTATCCTTCAGTAAGAGGGAAAAATGACTGGAGAGACAGAACTGCAAGCCCAGATAGCAGAATCTTGAATCACAGTGGCTTATTCCCAGGCCTTAAAACCTAATGTGGCTTATGTAGTTAGATTTTGAAATCACTTGGATTTGGTCATTTTTATTTTTCGTTTTCCTCCTTTGAATGGGAAACCCAGAGTTGTCATTTTATGCATGTCCACCATTGTATTTGGGGAGCAGATCAATTGCTTTCTAGTTCTACATGTTCACAGATGCTGAGGAATTCTCCCTGACCATAGATTATAGTCAGAGCTTTACCCAGCCTAATTTAGATGACTAAGATGATGAGTCTTGGAGCTTCTGAGCTGTTGAGACTTAAATGGGATTGAAACTTGTTGCTGTAATGGGCTGAGAATTCAGGAGGCCTTGGGATGGGTGAGTGCATTTTCATATGGAATGGGTGTGAATCTTTGGGAACCAGAGATGCACATGGCCAAACTCATGGGTCTATAAATAAATATGTTACCCAACATGGTAAAGAGGACTCTGTAGACATGACTAAATTAAGTATCTTGATATTATGTTGAATTATTTTGGAAGACCCAGAATAACCACAAGGATCCTTATGAGAGAGGGACAGGAGAATTAGAATTTTAAAAGAAGACAGAAGTAGAGGTTGGAGAGAAGATGCTCCACTGCTGGCTTTGAGGATGGAGAAGAGACCATGAACCAATAATTCGGGTAATGCCTAGAAGCTGAAGAAGGCCAGGAAACATTCTTCCTAGAGCCCCCAGGAAGGATAATGCCCTGCTAACTCATTTTAGATCTGATTGCCAGAAGGATAAGGTTATACATTTGGATTGTTTTAAGCCACTACACTTGTATTAATTTTTTACATCAACAGTAGGAAACTCAGCACATTTTTGTGGGCACTGGAAGTTATGGAATTAAAAAGAGTTATGGATGTGTCCAGCTAGCTCTGTGAGGCTGGAGCCAGATTTTAATTTTTGGCTGGCTTATACATGCACTAAATGTGAGAAAAAAAGATCATCCCATTATGAAAAACTGGATCATTTAATTTTTTGTTTTTAGCTTTGACATTTGCAGTTTCTCAACTTAGTGAGAAAAACCAGTCAAGATTTTGGTACATCACAGGAAAAGTTTAGCAATTCTGCCCAAATTGTATCTCTTTATTTGTTGAAATAGTAAATGCATATGGATAACACATACTTTGTTATAATATTTTGTCAACTTTGATTAAATATACTTTGGTTTTATTGGCTATAATTTTACTCACCAGGAAAATCTAGCTTTCAAACCTGTTTATTTGGTGGTAGTTAGCTATCAAATGCAATCTTGTAGGTACCAGGAGGCTGACAGAGTTCACAGTTGAATTCCTAAAACTATTGTTCTTGTCATGGATCACAGTTATGTGATTTCTTGCCCTTCCCATGTGTTTTGTTTTATTTTATTGCTTGGAAAGAAAAATGAGAAATGAAGAAATGGGCAGGTATAGTGGCACATGCCAGTAATTGCACCATTCAGCAGTTGGAGGCCCGCCTGGATTACATAGTAAGTTCAAGGCCAGTCTAAACTACATAATGAGACACTATTTCAAAAAACCAAAAAGAAAGAAAAGAAAATGAAGAAATAAAAGTGTGTGTGTGTGTGTGTGTGTGTGTGTGCATGCCTGCATGCAGTTTTCTGTAGTATAACCTATAGCTTTTGTTATGTCCAGGTTGCATTTAACACAGTGTTACCAGTGCTAACCACTACAGTCAGCTAGCCAAATAGTTGCAGTTAATTTTGAATTCTAAACTCAGAATAGCATTTTGGCCCAGTATAAACGTTCAATAAAATTTTTTCCATATTTCTATGAAACACATGTAAGTTAATATAAATTAAGATACTTGACATAGTTGTACCTCAGACCACTCAGTTCAGGAGAGCTCTATGATTAATATTAGTTCCGTGATCAAGAATATGTATTTTTTTTAAATAGAATTGTGACATTTCCTAGGACTATCTATAAATATTCCAGTTTTCTTCTTGCCAAACACATAGTAAGATTGTGTTCTCTCTACTATTCATTCTGGGTGTCCTGTGACAAGCTTTGGCCAAGTATATACAAGCATTTATGTAGCCTATCCTCAACTCCAGCCCTGGTAATTATGAAAGCACATGTTGACATGGCCCCTTTGTTAGCCTGAGTCCCTGCATGACTGTCATGAGCAGAGCTTCCTACATCCTGCACTGCATGTAGCATGTGCAAGAGATAAACTTGTATTCTATTAAATTTCTGATATGGGAGTTGTTTTATTGCAACATAATCTACCTTATCCTAACTAATGAAAGCATCCTGGGCAAAACTGAATATATTTCTTCCAAATTAGTTCATTCTCTGCATTTGTATCTAATTATTTCTTTGAGAAGCTTGGAAATACATCATCTTTTTGAAATATCCCTTAACTTACAATTCTCAGTGGAATTTATAACATTGTAGTTTGTCGCTTTTAATTATTGATGCAGTGACTTAATAACTTTGTTCTAAAGTTGTTGGTAGGCAGTTAAATCTGTACTAAACAGTTTCTTACAACTCTGTTCATAAATTTTAAAGATTAGGCCTGGGATCTAGCTCAGTGCACAAGGGATCTAGCTGCACAAGTTTCGGAGTTCAATCCCCAGTACCGAAAAGAAAAGAAAAAGAAAAAGAAAATGTCACAAATTTTGAAGATTATTTTAAATGTTTCCAGCCTACCTTGAGAAGTAATGGCATGAAAAATATTATGTGCTTTAAAACTGATTTTTCTCTATTCCACATTTGTTTGATATAAAATGAGATTCAGAGCTCTATTTTATTTACAAAAAAAGGCTTCCAAAAAGCAGAGACTTTACCTGCCAACCTCATTACTATTATATAATTGTAACAAAATATTAACGATACTAATAATTCTAATAATTTCCACGGACAAGTACTTACTGATACTGGGGGCCCAACTTAATAGCTGAACCTGATGCCTTGAGCCTCTGCATTTGTGAACATCCATGAAATCTAGTAGAATGAAGGTATCCCAGCTAACTACCACTATGCTGGAGAGAGATGATAACATTCCTTTTATTTGAAGGAAACAGTATCCTATCTCATATTAATACCACTTGAGGAATCAAATATAAGATAGAAAATGAGACTGTACTCCTCCAAAGCAGAAATGATTATTTTATATCTAGTATGCTCCTATTTTTAAAATGTGGATGCATGTCCCCAAATCTCCTGCTTATATTTGTTTTTCTAGTTTTCATATATTTTACATGTAGTAGTTCAAATGCACAGACACATGCACCCACGCGCACACTCAAACACACAATTTATGTGTAGGGGCAAATCTTTTGAGAGTTCCTGTGTAGTGCTTTTGTGTCATTTCTCTGTATGGGACTCTCATTAGAAGTCCCAGGAACTATTACTTTTATTCCAACTTTTACTTTTACTTCTGTGTAAGAAAGAACTTCCTATTGCTGGGTCCAGAAAGTGAATATGAGATTCCTCCCCACACATCTAAGCCCAAACCAACTAGAAAAGGGAACCTTACAGAACTGCCTCTGTCTGTGTCCCCTCGGCCTGGGACAAAAGAAGCAAAGAAATGATGGGATATAATAGGAAATATGGAAATAAATGTTTTGCAAATGGGAGGGGTACCAAGAGGTGGAGGGAGGAGGGAAAGAGGGAATCAGACAGGGATAAGATGTGTTATGTGCCTGTACCAGCTCCTCGTGATGAATGTAATCACTATTTTCTGCAAATGTGTACCAATAAAAATTAAAATTTTTAAATAAATAAATAAATAAAAAGAAGTGATAAGAAAAAAGATGTTCCATCTTTCTCCCACAGGGAGGGTGCTTCCAATCAGCATCCTGAGCTGTGAATAAGGTGCTGCCTTCTTTACAGTTAAGGAGGTGAGAGAACTTTTAAGGGAACTGAGGATCCCTCCTTGATATTTTCACTTCCCTTTGGGAGATGACACGGGAGAAGTGGAGAGCTCTTGACAGCAACGTCAATGCAATCAGTTTGACTGTCTTCAGCATCAAAGAAACTAAGACAGGAACAATAAGTTCACTCTGACATATCAAGTGTATTCTGTTCGTAAAGAAATCAGATTATTCCAAGCAAAGGAACATTTTGTTAAGCCTATCACTCTGACAGTAGTTGGCTGAAATTTTTGAAAGATGAACGTTTTTTCAAATAATGAAGCCCAAGGCAGCTCTGTAGAACCCCAGGGCTTAGTTCAAAAACCACTGCATGGAAAGATAAATGGGAAAATCCTAAGTATGAAAGTATCTTTTCTCTGAAACAGAAGCTCAAAAACTGTTTTATGTACTGATGATTGAACCCGGGCCCTTACACATGCACACATGCTAGGCAAGGACTCTACCACATGGATGAACCTGAAAAACATTATGTAGAGTGAAAAACACCAAACACAAGGCTATGCATTATATGACTCCATATATATGAATCTAGAAAATGCAAATTTGTCAAGGCAGAAAGCAGACCTGTGGTTGCCTGGGTCTCTGGATGAGAACAGGGATTAACTGCAAATTGTTATAAGGAAACCTTAGAATGATGGAACTGTGTTAAACCTGGATTGTGGTGATCACACAGCTCTTGGCATGTCCTAAAATCATTTCATCATACAGTTATAATGGGGAAAACTCTATGGAATTTTACCTCAATAAGGTTGTTAAATTTTTTTTAACCAAGGTAGATAGCATAATTAAATAATTGATTGGTTTTTTCCTATAGAAGTAGGGGGGCATTGTGGTCAGTGTTGTGTGCAGACCCCTGGGAAATTCTCAAGATATTTTACTTTCCCAGTAACACCGTTGACCCATTTGTTTGCCTTTTTTACTATATTAACATTTACACTGGCTGTGCAAGAGCAGCAGTAGATAGGACTTCAGATGCCTTAGCCTAAATCAGGGCAATGGTATGAGACCTAATAGTATTTGCTATGGTTTAGATATGGTCCCACAAAGCCTCATGACCCAGAGGCTTGTCCCTCAGTCCAGCAATTTTGAGAGGGGGTAGAACCTTTAAGTGCTGAGGCCTGGTGTGAGGGAAGAAATAATTAAGTTACCAGGGCACTGTCCCCCAAAGGGATTAATGCTGCTCTCATGGAGTCTATTAATTCCCTCCAGAGTGGGTTGTTACAACATGAGACCACCCCACATGCTTGGCCTCTTCTGAATGGCACAATTTCCCTTTCCATTGCTTTACCATATTGTGATGCAGCTGAGGGGGCTCTCACCAGCGGCTGAACAGATAGGGCCACCTGATTTTAGACCCTGAGCCTCCAAAACTGATCTAAATAAACCCATCTTTACAAATTACTCAGCTTCAAGTCTTTTGTTATAGCAACAGAACAGAGAATAATAACAGTGGTCACTGTATTCACCATCCCACCCTGGATCATAGTAGAAAAGTAAATTCTATTTTCACTTTAAGAATTCTCTTGATGAAACAATGAAAATGATTTAATTTTATTAAATCTTCTGGCTTAGATGCATGTCTTTTTGATAGTCTAGGGTGTAAAATTAGAGCTATGCATAAAGCATTTCTTCTCCACACCCAAGTGAGATGATTATCACAAAGAAAAGCACTTTCATAGTTGATTGAGTTGCAAGCTGAACTAGGAGTTCTTTTTTTTTTTTTAATGGTATACTATTTCTACTTTTTAAAAAATATTTGGCAGATAAATTGTGGATATTCAGACCTGGGAATCTGGCAAACTATTTTCTTAAAAGTCAATAAAGGGAACCTGTCATTTCAAGGAACATAATTCAGAGTTTTTGTTTCCAGTGATGAAATCCAAACTTTAAACCAAAAACTAGAATTTTGGAAAACTTTGTACCTACCACTGTGAGCTTGACAGTGTCAAGAGATTTCTGTTGCATCTGGGCATAGTGGTAGTATCTGTAGTACCAGCTACTTGGGAGACTAAATCAGGAAGATTGCAAGTTCAAGCCCAGCCTGGGCAATTTAATGAGTTCCTATCTCAAAATTAAAAATATATAAATTTGTTAAAGGGCTCAATGGTAGAGCACTTGTGTAGGTAGCACATAGGAGGCCCTAAGCTCAACTCCCATTACTGAAAAAAAAAGTTTTCTGAGGAGATGGATGGGAATTTCAACAAATGTGATTTTTTTTCATACTGTATAATAAAATGGGTCAAATTTTGAAAAATACAGGTAAAAAGGTCTTGATACTAAAAAATTAAAGAACTACTGGCCTGGTGGCTAATAGCATGGACTCTGGAGCCAAACTGCTTGGGTTCAAATCCCAATATTACTACTTACAGTATTACTTGTGTGGTTCCAGGTAAGTACTTCACCTCTCAATGCCTCGGCTTGCTCATCTATAAAATGGGAACAATGGTACCCATCTTAGAAAGGTACTGTAGCCATTAAAATGAGTTAATATGTGTAAATTACTTTGAATAGTGCCTGACATAGTAAGTGCTCAGTAAGTTATCATGATTGGTGTTGCTGAGTGACAGTTTGTAAAAATTAATCAATATAAATGCATAATAGAAAGTTTATTATTATACAGTAGACCGTTGACTTATGAACTTAATCAGTTCCCAGGGGCAGGTTGTAACTCACATTGCTTCTAAGTCAATATAGCCGAGACCTGGATGTTTACCTGGGTACACGCTATAGATAACAAGAGGCAGATTAATTTTTCATTAACCTAATTAACCCAAGTTGTTCATATGTCAAGCCAGTCATAACTTGAGGGTCTACTGTATATATATATATATATTTTTTTTTTTTTTAAACTGGAAAATCTGAAGATACTTGTTCTCTCTCCTGTTCATCCTTTGATCCTCTGTTGTTTAGGAGAGATTCTTCTTTAATTACACAATAAGTTTTTAAGGAAAATTTGATGAGACAATGTAATTATGAAGGGAGCAGTTTAATGAATTTGAATATAAATAGATTACTATTGTATATCATTTGTATTCTTAGATTTAGAAGTGATTTTCCCACCTCAACAATGTTGAAAACTATGGTATATCGTTTGAGCCTAAAGAGTTTGAGAGATTACATGGATAGAGAAAAGCACAGGGTTCTGTCATATATACACCCATTTTCAGTGTTTAACCTAAGAGGACAAACAGTGGAATTTTTTTTTTTTTTTTTGGTACTGGGGATTGAACTCAGGACCTTGTGCTTGTGAGGCAGGCAGCAGAACCCCTGAGCTAAATCCCAGGCCCAAGGACAAACAGTATAAGGAAGAAAATGACCAACTAGAAAGGAACCTTTGTCTTCAGTCTTGCAGAGAGACTACATTAGAGCTATTTTTTTCATCTCTAACCTCTAAAGAGAAATTAATCATTTGTTGGCATTGTTTCTTCATTCTTCCACTCTGCCGAGGACATTCCATGAAGTGCCACTTCCATGCCAGGCATCACAGCCCAATGGAAAGGGTGCACATGGCCCTGCCCTTTTGGATCAAGACCTTTAGAGTTTTCTAATTTTTCCATTTGTTTTGTAAAAGAAAAGATAGTTCATCTGTTGTTCCCTGCCTACATGGGCTAAAGGGACAGTGCGTGTCTTATACTTCTTAATTGTGTGTGAAAACATTCTCAGTTTTAGTGTGAGGCAAGGAAGATAAGATTGACTGCAGGAGAATTATGATTGTTTCTTTTTCTAGAGGAACTAACAAAATTACCTTATTTTTTAGAGTACTAATGTAATGCAGATATGCACATGGTAAATAACAACCATAGTATATACGTCCTTGGAATTACACTGGCTTAACTGGCTTCTGCTGTCCTAGGAGAAATATGAGCGTAAGAGAGCCATGACCATCTGTTTTATGTATCTTTCCAGTTCACTCCACATGGGGTGAGACTGTTGAGTTTCCCCACACAGTTTTTATTCTTCAAAGACACTAATTACAGCCGAACCTCAAATTCCTTGAGTATGTTATAGTTGCCTGATAACTAGGCTTAGAATAGGGTTTCCTTTCATTTTAGGGGTTGATTTAAAACCAAATTATAAAGTACTTTTGAATATTTCTTTAAAAACATAAGAACAGTAGTGTTGAGATCGTGAGCTTACTGATATACTTGCATTTAAGATTTGAGAGTATCTCCTTCCCATGTGACTGGTGTACTGGGAATAAGAAATCAGGCTAAAATGTCAAAGAAGCTCTTCATGAATGCAGGCTAGTGTTGATTTCATTAATTTAATCTAAATCAGTACCTAAATCAGTGTTTGTTGAGGGGTGAAAATAGTTATTTTTAGTCATGTTTTCATCTTTGTCTCTGCTAGGCCCTGTGGAAACTTTATGTCTCAGTAACTGCTAATAACTTTACAAATAAAATCACTGAAGTCAGTTAACTTGGGCAAGTAGATAATGGCTGTGAATATACTGGTACTTCTCATTTTTACACACGAATCTTCTGTTCTTTGATTCTGTGTTATAATTGAACAATTACATAGTGGCTGCCCATTTTCTTCTAAACAGCCATACCTGCTAAAAAGCTAATTCCCTGAAAAAAGCCATCTATGAAAAACCAACAGCCAATATCATACTAAATGGTCAAAAACTGAAATCCTTCACACAAAAGTCAGGAACAACACATGGATGTCCACTATCACCACTCCTGTTCAATATAGTCTTGGAAACATTAGCCACAGGAATTAGACAAGAGAAAGAACAAAAGGAATACAGATAGGAAATGAAGAAGTCAAATTTTCATTATTTGCCGATGACATGATACTCTATATAGAAGACCCAAGAACTCCACCAAAAGTCTTCTAGACTCAGTAACCAAATTCAGTAAAGTAGCTGGATACAAGGTCAACACACAAAAATCAATAGCTTTCCTCTACACGAACAACAGACTCACTGAGGGAGAAATAGGGCAAACAATTCCTTTCACAGTAGCATCCAAAAAACTGAAATTGCTAGGAATCAACCTAACAAAAGAAAT